>VWPU01003786.1:0-317962 GCA_013398955.1 Callaeas wilsoni
TAAATATATAAATATATATATAGGGTTTATTTTCCCCCTGAAATCTCATTGATGACCTTGATCGAGAAAGGTTTCTTAGCACATACGTAAATAACCCCTGCTCAAATTTTAAATAAATGCTTGGGGTTTTTTTGTCTGAATAGCAGTGGTCTCCTGAATCTGAACCTTCTACATAAAGATTAAGAGAGCATCTGGGTGAGAGAGAAAAGTTCATTTTCTAACGTCTGCCATAGTTTTTATCTGTCTTTTAAAGACAAATGAAAGTTAAAAAATTTGGATAGATCAAAATCAATTTAACTAAATTGTTTGAGCAAGCCAAGAACTCCTCTGAATCGCCAAATCTTTAGAGGCATATTGACATCCACTTACAGTAAAAACAGTTCTGTTCTTTTTATACTCGGAATGCTTTGGACATTTTTGTTTGTTCAATATGCATATTTATTTCCGTCCAGTTCAATGTCCCTAACATTTTACCATCTTACAAATGAATTAGCTCACAGAATAATATGCAGAAAAATCTTTGCATTCTTTCGCAATGAAGGTGAAACCAAAAAAGAGAAGATATCATGCAGGAAGTCTGGAGTGCTAAGAATAACAAGAATAATTAATGCATAGATTTTTCATATACTTTTTCACTAATGGAGCTCAAAAGAAATCTGGTTTTTAATCCTACATTTCAGTTCAAGCTCATTAACTCTTCTTAAAGTCAGATTGTGTACATTTTGATGGTTTTGATGGATTTTATTTTGGTTTTAGTGATTATAAATCTTTTTTCCTAGGTAATCCATTTTAAGGAATTAAGTTTCCTGATATTTTACCATTGTGTGCTGATTTTTGAGAATACTTCTGCATGCATCTTCCCTCTGCATACTGCTTTTAATTTGTTGGCATATGCTTTTGTGCTGAAATACCTGTCTTTTGGAATTAGATCTCAGCTGAGCTGGATGGGGAATTGAGCCGTGAATGTTAACAATCACTTGCCTTAGTTCATTTTTACGGGCTTCTGTAATTGAGCGTAGCTCTTAGGAAAGGACTTGTGTTCCTTTCAAGAGGATATCCTTTTGCTCTTGTGGCACTTTAAAGGTCTGTCCCTAGTATCTGCCAAAACCAAAATAACAATTCCTTAGGTATTTCCTGTTTTCTCATGTTAAGAGCTCAAAAGCATCTATCAACTTAAAACAGTTCCTCCTCTTCTGTGCTAGCTTTTAAAAGTTGCGTCAGTCTTAGAAACATCCAGTTTTCAGCAAGTCTCCTTGACTTTGACATCCTGATAGATTTTTCTTTTAATATTTGGTCTTTAGTTTCATTCTTTTTGCTATGTATTGAAATTTATTTGCTGCTTGTTGCCTGTTTGGAAATCTCAAAGCTCTATTCCAGAGAAAAAGATAGTCTTTAAGATGCTCAATCTCCTCCTTTGCCAAAATTAGAAACATGCTTAAGGCTTTTGTCAGATCCTGGATTTAATTTCCTGGCTAAAGGACTTCACCTCCTTTTTTTCCTAATTTTTTTTTTCACTCTTATTTGCCTTTAAATAGGTTGCTTGTTTCCCTGTGCAGTGTGATGACAGGTCTGAGAATGTCTTTGGGCTTGTGAGCTCACAGGAAGAGGATGCTGGGGAACAAGCACTTAGTGGCATCATCACTGCTTTCCCATGGCTCTTACTGCTTGGTTGAGGGAAAAGATTCTTATCTACTCTATTTATACTCTTCATTATGATTATTATTTTCACTGTACAAAAATAAAAAGGCAAAAAATTTGGACTTTCTGAGCCCTAAAGTCCAAGTAGTATCATTTTAACAGCCCACAAAAAACTTTTTGCCTCCTGAGACTCTGCTTGTCAGAGTCCAATACTCTGATCTGGTTGCTTCAGATATTTCACATGAGAAGAGTTCCAGATTTGTTTAAAGATACTTGACATTATGTGGGATTGTGATTTAGAAGAGCAATACAGCAATAAGCTGAAACTATGACACGAGCATGATATGGCAACCATTTTAAACAGCAGAATCACAATGGAAACATGATTCCCAGAGCCAGTCTAATGCTGCACTATCATGATGCTGAACATTCCCAGTCACTGCAGAGGAGCATGTGGCTCAAAGCCAACTCAAACCTATCACTTTTTTCCCCCAAATTTCTCTTATTAGCTGCCTATATGTTGTTATACTTTACTTGGGCCTGAAATTTGTGGACATTTCCTCTGTGGTTCAGAAGGACATTCACATGCTCTGGATTAAGTCGGGGAACTCCATTTACACTAACAGGTGCTAGTGCTCACACATGCTCAGCTGATAGTGCTGTTTATCTGAAGCAGAGGGCTCTTTACCTTGTGGGTGCCATTTGTGCTGAGTTCAGATCAGATTTCTTAACAAGGCTGTGGTTGCCTGTGTGTTCTTCACTGAACTTCACAAGCACATACCTCACCTGTGCCCGTCTCGTCTTCCAAGGATGATGAGCTGTTGGTCAATGATCTTCTGCTCCCATCTCAGGCCAGCACTAGTCATCATTGATGTTGCACAGTGAACATAATCCATTCATCTCATGTATGACCAGCCTTCTTTCCTGGTCACAGTGAGGGTGGGAACATATGCCTATGGGAATGCTGATGAGCTCAGAAGCCTCCCTGGGCTCATTTCTGTCGCTTTGCTTTGTGGGGTTCACCCCATCATCATTTACACAAGCACTGATGACGACTTCTGTACAAAGATGTTGTCTCTGGTGTCCCTTTTCTTAATCTGTTGCCTTTCCTTGCCAAGGAAAGTGATCCAGTCCGTGGCTCAGTGAAGTGCCTTTTTGGCATGCCACTGGTTAGCAGCCTCTGCTTTCCTCAATCCTGCTTGCTCCAGGTATCCTTGCAGACATGGAGCATCAGAAGACTACTCTGATGGTCATTGAGATGGTTGCTCCTGCACGTGACCACCAAAGCCACACCTCTTGATATCATGAGTTGCCACACTACCTTACCCCCTGAGCCCCATAGAAACACAGACCCCTCTTGCTGGCACAGAACTCACTGAGATCCTCGTTCTTGTAGCGCTAAGAAAACTTGGTGACTGCCAGTCCTGGCCTACCAACTGTGGTCTCTTCAGCAGGTCTGATGCAGCAGGACTGTTCCATGTTTTAATGCCAAACGTAGGTTTTTGAAGATATTTGATGTCGAATGGGATTTTGATTTGTAAGATTCATATAGCAGTATGTGGAAATCACAACACAAGCATGATACAGCAATTGTAATACAAAATATTGAATCACAATAGAAACCTGATTCCAAATGCCCATGGTTTTTTGCTCCACCATCAAAAAGAAGGACATTTTGTCTTTATTAGAAAAGTCCCAAATACAGATTAAATAAAAAGCAGCCTGGAAATCTTTAGATGGCCTGCATATTGAGGCAGTCTTACTATTTATTTCCTAACAACTTGCATTCTTCTGCTTTTTTTGTAAGAATCAATGTTGTAATATTTTTTTCCTGTACTAAGTCATAGGTCTCATTTTAGACACTACTTCTGAAAGAAAAATTTTTATATTTCACTAAAATCAAGTTCTGAAGTTGCTGGGGGAAGAGGAGAGCCTGCATAATGCCCGGAGTTGTTTGGAGATTCAGAGTCAAAGACTCTAGGGTAATTGCGCGTGACATTTCAGATCTGAGATCTGTCTGCTTCGGGAAGGGGGACAGCTCACTTGAAATGTTGCCCAGGATCAAGCCTTTTTCTGGCTCCATCAGGAGTTTCAGGTTTAAATGGCAATTCAGTCAGATGTATTTTGTGCCATCAGCATGTGGATGCCAGCTCAGCCGTGCAGGGACAGGGTGGCTTTGTGTGCACTGGTGGGAACTTACACCAGGATGTAAGGCTGTGTGTGGTTAATAGAGTATAAAATGCTATATATACTGTTGATTTTTTTAGGCATCAGGATTGAAATGAGGCAAAAGCAAAGCCATGAAAGTTAATTTTCAATTTTCCATGCTAAAAAAAGGGAGAGGGGAAGTAGCCTGGATAAGATACAGATAATACAAACCATACATGCATGAAGCTATCCTAACCTTTGCTACACTTGTGAACAGTTTCTGTAGAGAGCATGGTCAGCTTTTAAGCTGCAGCCAAAATGTGGAGAGCAGTGGGCATTGTGCATTCGATTTTCTGTGCCATGGTGTTGGAGCCAGGGGTGTCTGATGAAATCTCATAATGAAACGTGAATGCTTTGAGCAGTTGAACACAGTTCAGCAAAGCAGAGCTGAACTAATGTGGACTGCCTGTTTGCCAGTAAACAGATAATTGCACTCTCTCGTTTAATTGAATTTTCATGAACGTAAAATAGATTTTGGTAAAGTCCACCATGAAAATGTGTTCTACATGTTGATCCTGCATATAGGGGATCAAGATACAGGAGAGAGGGAGGGTGTCTATCAGATAGACAGATAAGGCTTGAGGTTAAATTGTTACAAAAATAATACAATTTCCACATCTTATGCAATTTAGATGTTTTTACCCAGAAGGTTTCCCATTGCTGCTGGTGCTGTTATCGGTAGTCATCTCTTCATAGATGGATTAGAGTCAGGGAACATTATTAGGCCACAAAAAGTTCTTTTGTTTTTACAGAACAACCTTGACACGTATCATTCATACGTGGTTAGTTTGCATTTCTTGGCTACCAGCCATTCTAAATGGTAAAGAGCATAGTACTGAACAATGTGAGGTTTTGGGGTCTTATTTTAAAAAGGAAAATCAAAGAATCCTTTTGATTCATGTTATTTCTCATGAGGCTATCATTTCAAAGGCTTGGCATGCAAGTTATGTCATCATAACCTCCTCTGTTCTCCTTTACGTGCCTTATGAACAATTTTCTCATGGAGGAGAGGGTGGATATTCTCAAGAATGTGCTTTCTCTTTGAAAAAAATTTTCTGATTCCCTGAGGTGCTGTTGGCAAAATTAACAATCCAGTTTGTTGCTTCATTCACAGTCACTTTTCATTGGGCGTTACAGCCTAACTCTTATTTACAATTCTGGAATTTGACTTTGGGCTCAGAAATCAAAAGCTTGGTACTCACTTTTTCTCTCTATGCTGTACAGACTGCACTGAGGAATCAGGCAGACATACGTGATCCCCTCATAGCTGTTGCCAAGGAAAACTGAAGAGCCTAGGCAGAGAATCTGTTGTCTGATTTTTGGATGTCCTTTTGGTGTAGATACCTAAATTTAAATATCTGAACCTGGTTTTCAAACCTAAAGACCACTGAAAGTTTCACTGCTTGACATAAACTTCAGAAAATCATGCTCTAGACAAGAAAACAGACACTGCTAATAACAGAAATACAGGATGGAGGGAATTCTCATAATTTTCTAATTCCCTCATTTGGTTAAGCACATGGAAGGAAAACAATTAAATGTTAATGGAGTTTCTAGAATTATTACTGTCAGTATTTAGTATAAGTAAAAGCAGTGGTCCAGCACTTTTTTGGACCAATGTGGACAGCCTTGGTCTTCTATCAGCCTGTAAAAGTTTTTAAAGGTTATCGTGTCACGACCTCTTAAATTGGAAACACCACCTGTAAGTTTGCTGTGAAGACTTTGTTCTCTGGTCTCATGGTCCATAAGAGGTGTTATACCATGGTTCTAAAACACACTGTCTGTAAGGCATTCCTAAAATATCTAGCTTATTTTAATGGTTGTTCATAGAGTCCTGATTTGAATGCTAACAGCATTTTTTCCTTAATAAAACTCTGTCCTTGTAAGGAAGTAATCCATCCCCCAAGTTAATTTTAAAGTTCCTTGTTCACTTTAAATATTTCATTACATTAATTTTTCAAAGCAACAAAACAAACATTCATCAAGTGAAACTAAGCATGTCACCCTTGAATCTGTACATCTGTTGCTCTCCTACTACTTTTCTGCATAATTCATTTTAATACATTTAAAGCGTACATCTCATTAAAATTCCTTACACACATTTATGTACACAATTCATATTTATAAAGAAAAAAAGTGGGAAGAAGTATCATGGCAAGGAGGTTCATCAGCATGACTGTTCCTTAGTTTTTTGTCTATTGAATGTATACCTATGGACTGCCTTTACCACCTACCTCAGCAGACACTGTCATTTGCCTCTCTAAGTCTCTCTGACTCACCTCTTTAGAGCCTTTAGAAATTTCTTGCAGGATATTTTCACTTACTCCTAATGTCTTTGTTCCTCTTTAAGTTCATATATCGTCTTCTCTTCATCCTCTTTTCACCACTTCACGTAATTTATGTCCACAATGTATTCTGTGCATTAATCCTGCTATCAGCCAAGAAAATACCCATCAGATGCCCTAAGGAGTTCTTGTGGGCTGGCTGGAGTGCTGAAAAGGATTTTTATTTTTATTCTGTTCGTAATTTCTTTTGCGTTCATCATTTATTTTCCTCTGTCAGTATTTTCAACCATTGCACCATTTGATTTGGTTTCATTTATTTTAGCATTGCGGAGTTATTGTACCTTTCAAACCAGGTGCAGAAAACAAGTCAGTCTGGTAGCTTGAGGTGGCGACCTTTTGAAGTTGGTGACTTCTTATTTCAGTGGCTGCTGAAATTTGTTCTCTAAAATCCTTCATAGGTGTTTAGGATTATGTGTGATTGTTAAAAGCAGTCACAAAATGTTATCATAACACTTGAAGAAGCTTAGGAAAAGCTTATAACTGCATAAGAGGACTCAAAATGCTTTGTCAGGGAAAGAAGGACCGTATTTGAAAAGAAGAAAATATAAAATGGTCATTTAAGGATTTATCTTCCAGAATCATTCTTTGGCAATAAATGACATTTTAGATAAGTGGTTTATGGTTTCTTTGGAATTTCACATTTAGCTTTTGACATGTATCACTTAGAAACCTCATGAGAGGTATATGCTAAATGAGATTCAGAAGTAGAAATTATCTGTCTACTTGAATAACCTTCTTCCTTCTTAGAAATAAGAGTTGAAATACACTTACTGGAAAAGTTTATTCAGAGTTTACAAGGGAAGCGTCTCTTTGCTTCCTGGATGTGGTACAACGTCAGTCAGCAAGCAAGAGATTGAAAGCCATATATGAGCCCTTTAAAAAGATTAAGTCAGGTGCATTCAGTCACTTTGGTTTCCTTGAAATTGAGTAACAGAAAGTGCAGCTGTGAAGGGAAAATTGAGAGGGTTCCCTTCTGAGGAAAAGTTATTTCATTTTACTCCGATTACCCAGTTCCAAATGAGCAGCACAGGTTTAGATTCAGCAGTGTCGAATGTAGGTTATGAACTATGGGAAATGAGCTCAGCCCTGGGAGGTGATGGGTCTGGAGGCAGCTGAGCTCCTGTGCGCTGGAAGGCCTCTTCTGGCACCTGAGTGAGAGTTTGGTCTCTTCAGCAGCAGGCAAGCACAATTTTCAGGTGCTGACTGTTGTGAGATTAATTCATCCATGTTCAACATCAAGAGGAAAAGAGTTTCATGTGGACTCTAAATCTATAGTCTGGGTTGCCCCTGTAAAGGTATATATTTCTGGACTTTAGACTAATGCCCTTGTATTATTATGGGATTTTATCTGGTCAATTATCTACTCCAAGCTTTATAATAAATATTACAAACATTGCATGCGACAGCATCAGAAAAGGTGGAGATTGGGAACAGACTTGGAGGACAGTGGACTACAATAATTTATCTTCAAAAGGTCTTAGTGTTAGGAATGACTGACACAAAATTCCTTGTTTGTGCTTCTCCTTGGCTGTCGTAGGTGCAGCAGGGTTTTACATTAAGGTGGGGACCATACCGTTTGTTTCAAAGTATTTCAGCTGCTGGAAGCATGTGAAATTTAAAAGAGTGGAGTTAGGTTCACAGGTTGATTTTTCCCAACTACTGCCAGGTAATTTCATATGTATCCCAGTGAGATTAATGAGTGAGAATCCTGCAATATATTTTAAGAGACTCAGGATGACAGGGCAAATAATGTTTTCTTACCGTCCATTTTGTTTCACAGATGCTTCTGGAATTTTCACAGTTTGCTTCCTGGAATGTTCCTTACATGTATTTGATATGGAGCACTGTCTGTGGCAGATGGGGCATTGGTGTGATCGGGTCATTTCTGGTTTGCCCCATCAAGAACTCTCTTCTGTCTGGCAGCTGTGTTCGTTTTGCTGTTCCTTTTTGGCTTGCATAGCACTACATACAATGAAAGTGGGACAAAAGCTGCCACAACTCTTCCTTATTATTTTTATAAGCTAGAAAACTATACCAAAAGTGTTTCTCATTCTGAACTCCTAATTGAAGTACTAATTAGTCTATGAACCCAAGTGATTTTATGCTTTTTGCCCTCTCACTACTCATACGTCTATTCGTTCTGTTGCAGCAGCTATATTTAATTTCATCTTAAACTATCTAATACTTTAATCTCTTGATGTCAGAGACTGGATTTGTCTATGTCTTGGAAAGCTCCCAGAAAAATGAGTCTGGGAACCATCAAGTGCTACTGCAGTGCGAGAAATGGTTGATTAGTCTACGGTCAGGTCAGTGGCTTACTCCTGATCAAGAGAGAATTTCATGTCCCCTTTTATTAAACTTCAATGATGTGTAGCATACTTCAGTCAATAAATAGCATTCTGCTGTTCATGCCCGCTGGAAATAATACATGATGCTGCAAGTATTGATCAAAGAGGTCTGTTAATCCCTCTGCTTGTAGCAATGTTAAATATTTACGGATTCTCCTTTAGTCCTCTGAAAAGTGTTTCAGCCCTGCAGAGCATGCTCAGCCTTTCTGCTTTATACATGTTACAAGTATGTTACTCGTTTTACTTATTTTTTTCCGGAACACATGCATTATAAGAAGCTTGCACCAGTTTTAAAGCTTTATTGCATAAGTGTGTTGTGAATGTATACATTGATTGGGCTGGTGTACTAATTCAGAATTAAAAAGGAGAATGCCTCAGAGAGAAATTCTATCAGTGCCTCATCTCCAAATGGTTGAGTTACATTAAGGACTAGGATAGGCTAACACTGTGCAGCACATTGCTATATCGTGAGGTGACAGATAACAAAGGCATATTCATATCAGGTTTATTTATCCAAATTATCTGAAAATTATCAGAGTACTAAAAAAATGAGTTATTTCTCTGCTAAGTGCTTACTTATTGTATCTGTATTCTCATTAAAAAGTCTCAGAGTTTTGTAGCAGAAGATACAATGAATCATGTAGGCTTCCTGTCTCCTCTACTTGCTCATTGACCTCATGTAAATGTAATCATTTATCCTCAATTTTTTATACTAATATATCAAAGACAGACTTGATATCGTCAGGCATGCAATGGAATACGCTCCAGGAAACCTTCCTTCCAGTGGTGAGGTGACAAATGAAAGAGAAAATAAAAATGGATTTTGCAATTTAAAACATAGTGTGCTCAGGGAAGAATGCATAGCAAGCTATAATGTGATATGATTCATTTCTATATATGCAGGGAAAGATTTTACACAAAAGCTTTTTAGGAGTTGTACAGGATATTTAAAGTAACATGAAGCCTATTCTACACAATGGTGCTTGCTTTATCTGTCACAAGCTAGAAGAAAAGTTTAAATACCTGTGTTTGCCCTCTTATCTTTCAGTAACATGTTGCATTATGCCTCATCCCATTACGTATCTAATCATCCTTTGGACTTGGTTATGTGTTTGAAGGGGAAGGTTGGCAAAGAGAGTAAAACAAAATGCACACATGCTTCTCTCACTAAATTGCTGAAGATCTTGTTCATATGATGTAAAGAAATTGCATTTTAGATCTCCTCAAAGCTGGTGCAAAAGAAGTCAATGCTTTATGTTGAAAATTTTACATGACTTTGAAGGATATTTTCTTCTTGTAGGTGAGTGGATTTTAATGGTTTGAGCTTCTGTGATGCTCATTAAAGATAAAACGTCCAGTGTTTCAGATCCTTAAAGTGCTCAGTCTCAAATGCCAACACGGATGTTCGAAGGGACAGGGCACTTTTAAAGCTAATCTTCATTTAAGTGGTTTTGCAGGGTGAAACTATGAAAATCAGTCTGTTACTGGTGATAGATTCTGTGGCTGATGGTGCCACCACAGAGTGGCAAAGAATGACTATAGCTGCCCCTTTCTTTCATCATGCCTCAGGAAAAAAGTTATTCATATTTAGGGCCAGCACAGGGTGCTATCTTCTTTCTTATGTCAGATCTTCTCAACAGATTATGAAATCTGGTTTCTGTCAGCAGTATTCAAAGTAATGTTTTCCAAATACCTGTTATTTTAGCTTAATTCAGTTCCTGTATATGAGGAAAACATCCCAGTTTCCCCGGGAAAGATACAGTGAGGCGATGTTTTGGAGTGCTTGATACCTTTTTTACTGAAAAGCATCCTGCTCAGATGAGTTGACTTTACCTTCCAAAGACTCCTTCTCTTCCTGTGCAGTGCATGAGTCTCTGAGGCCTAGAAAGAAACACAGCTGAGATCTCCAGGTTTCTACACCTGGATCTTAATTTTGAGACCAGAACATATGCTTGTAATCCTCCTAATCTCTACTGACTCTCCCTCAAAACAGAGTATAGATTTTGGGATTAGTGAGAACTGATTTTAGTGTAAGTGGTTGGGCCCTATGTTTTTGGAGCATTTCTGCTGAAAATACATTTCACGGATTTCTATTGGTGTGTTTTCATTTGTGGCAGACAGCTATGTCTGAATATATGATTTATTGTTTTGTATTACATTTTTGAGCTGATTTTTCACTATCTGTATGTAAATAAATTGTGCTGCCAAAGTCAGGAATTGAACTCACAAAGTTAGCATAGCAATCATAACCAGATGAATCCTCAGATGAATCATTAAGTGTTCGAGGCCAGGTTGGATGGGGCTTTGAGCAGCCTGATCTACTGAAAGGTGTCCCTGGCCACAGCAGAGGAGTTGGATCTGGATGATCTGTAAGGTCCCTTCCAACCCAGACCATTCTATGATTCTATGATTGTGTTCTTAAGACTAATGACTCCTCACTCTCCGTGCAGGGTGGGAAGTTCTGGGAGATACAACCACGTTTTGTATCCTTCATAACTTCATGGGCATGCATCAGCTGAGGTGGGCATCCCTAAGTGAGGAAAGCTATCTCTGCTCTGATTACAGTGATGCATTTTTCTATACAAAGGGTTTGAGGCTAGAAATTTTTTCTTGAAATATCTCCTAATAGTCCAGAGTTTGACAAAAGGAAATGCCCCCTGCCATACTGTGCTAGAGGTTCCAGGTTTCCCCTTTTCATGCATTTTGTCCTCAAATCACAAAGTGCTGGCTGCTGTGCTACTAACCTGGATGGGATAGAAATACAGCACAAGCCAATGCATTTATTTGCACTGATTGGTTGGTATTTGTTCTAAGATTCAGCTGTTTGTCAGTATGGTTAAACTGAATTGGTAACAGAGGAGGCCCTGTAGTGGACAGCAGCTTGTGTACTTCATCATGCGCAGAACAGGCAATGATTCCTCATTCTGGAGGGAGAAGATTCCTTTATTTAAAAAAAAGAAAAGTTCTAAAAAATGTAAGGAATATGCTAAGTAATAAAATTAAGGAAAAAGAGTTGAGTGGATGAACGCTACAGTGGAATGGACTAACAATTTATGGAAACATGCTGCAGAGATTAAAATAGAAGGGCACATTATTTTTTACTTAGGGAATACTTGTATGATCAGAACTGTCTGATGGAGAGCTTTAACTTTTGTAGGTAGGTATTTAACAGAGTGTGTTTGCTGAAATATCCGTCCTTCACAGCCAAAAGCTCTTTTGTGCCTTGTAAGCCCATGTGGCCTGACAGAGGTAGTTTTGTGTCGATGCTGAGTGACTGAATGCTTTCTGGGTCATTCATGTTAACATTTTGATTATAGTGATGAGTTACAAGGGATGAGCTGCAGAGACTGTGATGTTGCATTGGAATGTACTAACACAGATGAAGAAAAAAGACATTTATCTAACTGCAAAGCTTTGAGACAAAGTGAATCACATAAACAGATGATTTGTAAAGCAGAATTTCTGCTCTGTGTTCTGGTGGTGTTGTCAGCTGTTGTCCTAAAATCTTGGTGTCCTTCAGAGTTTGCTGTGTTTTACAGCAGCTGTGATCCCGGGAAGTCTGTATGAAATACTAGGATGGGCTTAGTGATGGTAATCCTTATGAGAGCTCAGTTTCCCCCATAATTCTGTTTTGTTTTGGGAAAATATACATGATCTTGGAAAGCACAAAAATGGAAATTGTGAGGAAGAGAGGGGGAAATAATCCTTCATGGATGAAAGCACTTTGCATTATAACCAGCTCTGTTCTGCCACTTCACCACCACCAGGAGACAAAAGACAAGAGTAAGTGCTCTGCTGTTAAGCCTAAGTGTTATATCTTGATTCTTTTCTGCCCAAAGCACTTCAGACTAAGTGCACAGCTATACATTAGGCTCGAGAATCCCACTCGATTTGGAATTTTTACACCTCAGTGCATCTGTACGCTGACTTTGTGCTGGATGTCATAGTCACTTCTCTTTATTGGTCAGTGTACAGAAATGCATGATCTGCCTCAAATAAAATTAATTCAGTGTTCCTTTAAAAGCAATGACAGGTAAAACCCCAGACCTATCTTTGGCTTTCAGTGAATTGTATAAAACCTGAAATAAATCTGCTACCAGTCACACAGGGCAAACTCACCTTCCATGAACTTGATTTTAAAGACTTATCTGCCTCAGGGATCTCTGTTGCTCATTTCCTGCCCCTTCTATGCATAGAAGTTTCATTGATCTCAACAGGATTTCTGTGCACTAGGCACTGTCAGGATATACAGCAGAGACCTGAGGTGCAGATAAGAGATGCACAATACTGATTGGAAAGAAAATATGCATCAGAACATTGCCCACCCAGAACATGTAGTTTGCTTTTTACACGGAGAGTGGCACTGAGCTGCATTTATGTGCAGTGTAATTTATGTTTCACACCATTTTCAAGCTTCATTCATCTAATATCTCTGTGAATGCTCCAGACCCCCCTCTGGTGCCTTCAGGTGGAGGCTCCCTATTTAAACATTTGCTAAAATGAGCATCTGTGGCTACGAAGCATACATATATTTAGTACAGCCTGAAATTTTGTGTGGAAGAGGAAAGGAGCATTCTGTGCCTGTTTTAGTAGTTATGAGAAATATTTCTTTGAGAGAGGACTATATTCTGAAGGTAGTATCAGGTGCTGGATTGACCTGCAAGCTACTGTGTACTCTTGCATTGTCCCACTAGTGCTTTGTGGAATCTTGGAGGATTAGCTTTGTCACAGAGCAAGGAGGGATATAGCTTTGCCACAGAGCAAGTAGATTATGTCTTCCATAAGAAAGCATAAAAAATAACAACAAATATAGGGCTGTCCAGTTTGCAAACTGGAAAAGAATAAATGGCTCTGTCATTATTTCAGCCAAATATGTCCTCTCATACTGTGCAAGGCCTCAAGTGTTTTGACCTGATTATTTTATCTCAACAGGTCAAATTTAGGAGAGAAGCCATTCTCTTTCTATTGTCCTTGTCCATGCACCAAAAATTTTAATAAAGCAAGGTTCGAGGAGCTGTTAAAAATATTTTCCTTGGTTTAGTGTTAGTCTCTCACTCTACTCTTATATAGGTTTTAGCTCTCATTAAGTTCTTTTTTTTTTCTAAATTTAAATTGTTTTTCTCTCATGTTGCCAACAAATCAATCAGAGGGGCCATCCCTATGAATGTAGAACATCCATGGAGGCCAACATTGATTTCTCCTCAGCTGCTTCTTATTATAATGTTCCCTGGTGTGAGGGAGACGCTAAATAGAAGCTAATAGACATTACACCTCACATACATTTTCACATTCTGAAAGATACAGTTTGGGGAGTTTTCTTTTTTTTTTTTTTTTAGAATTTAGCTTTTCTTTCTTGAGAAAGGTAAAAAAAACCCACTTCTCCAATTCTTTTTTTTCCAGTGCTGGAGAGTAGAAACTTGCTCAGGTATTGGGAGTTATTCACCCTGACCAACAGAGTGCGAATGCCTTGGAATAATCACTTGCATGGTAGAAATGTTTATATTTCCTGCTGTGTTAATTGGTGTTACTAGTAAAGCCTGCAAGATAAGAATTTCTCAGCTACCAAGAAGTCACTTGCTAGCCAGTGTGATTAGTAAGGAAAGTGGAAGACAGCCAGGTTATTTTAATAGGATGTTTAGCTTTTCCAGAAAAAAATAAAATTGCAGAAACAAAAACAGACCACTTAGAAACCTGCCACTTTTTCTTATTGACATCAGCCTGTTGTGCATAAATTTGTGAACTGCCATGACATGAATGGCCAGTGTTGTGAAAGGCAGCTGCATGAAGATAGTAAAACCCAGGATAAGTAGACCTGACATTCCCTTGTTGACAGAAAAGGTGGACTACTCGTCTAATGTCATTGTAAAAAAGTGTCCTAAGTGAAACCTCAAAAAAGCCAGCTTACCCCTTCCCCCAAGGAGCGCTCCTTGGCTGGGTGTTCTGCATATGGTGATTGTTACTGGGCGTTGTAGGGTTAAGCATCTCCTTCCACTCCCATAGTTACACTTTCCCATTGCCTCCTCTGACAGCTGGAGGCCAGAGACCCTCTACATGACAGAAGAGTCGCAATGGGCACAGCTGTCTCTCCTAGATCAGATTTTGTGAAAATAGGAAACAAAACCCTGTCCTCCATGGAGCAGAGCTGTTGACTCACAACCTGTTGACTCACACCGCAGCTGGAATGCTTGCTGCAGCTTCCTCTCCAGCATCTTCTTTAGTTCAAAGAAGAGTCAGAGTAGACTTGTGAATGTTAAGACAGCTTTTACAGAATCACAGAATCACAGAGTGGGTCAGGTTGGAAGCGTCTACTGAGGGTCACCTGGTCCAACCTCCCTGCTCAAGCAGGGTCGTCCTAGACCACATGGCACAGGATTTTGTCCAGACAATTCTTGAATATCTCCAGTGAGGGCGACTTCCACAATCTCTCTGGGCAATCTGTTCCAGGACTGGGTTATCTGCACAGTAAAGAAGTTCTTCCTCATGTTCCAGTGGAGCTTCCTGTGCATCAGATTCTGCTCATTGCCTCTTGTCCTGTTGCTGGGCACCACCAAGTAGAGCCTGGCTCCATCCTCTTGGCACCCCCCCTTTAGATACTGGCAGACATTGAAGAGGTCCCCTATCAGTCATCTCTTCTAGAGGCTGAGAAGGCCCAACTCTCTCAGCCTTTTCTCATAAGAGAGAAGCTCCTGTGCCTTAATCATCTTTGTTACCTGCCACTGGACTTGCTCCAGGAACTCCATGTCTCTCTTGTCCTGAGGAGCCCACAACTGGACACATGACTTCAGATGCTGCCTGAAAGAGATCTCTTCACTTTTTTTTTATCTCTCAATTCTCAAGCTGAAGTTAATTAGTTGTATTGGTTAAAGACCAGAATCAAGCCTGCTGGGTCTAAAAATCTCTTTGGAAGTTTTAAGAGGGATTTTTTTGTTTTCTTTTTTTATCCCACCTTATGCTATCAAGTGGCTGCTTCTCTAAACCGACTCTCTATAGGCCGTTGGCTCCTCTTAATCCCTGTATATGGTGTTTTACCATGATTAAGACAACCTAAGCATTCTTTAAATGTCTACAGCTTTGGAATTTAAATTTAAATTACTTCTAGGAGAAACAAATCAAACTTTCATTGCGCACCTACCAAAAATGCATTAATATCTATTAACCTGAAAGTTCTTGGTGGAATAAATGGAGACATTCAGCAGTGCTTCTCTCAGCAGTGTCATATCCAGAGACATTTAAATTCATTTTGATTTTAAATTGAGTTTCTTTCTGAATTCCAGGCCAGACCAGCATTTCTCAGCATACTTAATGAAAGCATCTGCTATGCTGGACTGGTGTGATATGCAAGTAAGTGAATGGCTAAGTGAAGTAAGGGACTGAAGACAATAACTGAGCCCAGGATTTGGATCAAATATGACTGTCTTCTGTAGGTAGAGAAAATGGGCTGATGGTAATTTCTGTCATTATTTTTGTCTTTCACCCATCTATATGGTGAGGAGAGTTTTCACAGACAAGGCAAAAAGAGAGAGATACTGGAGTCTTAATCAAATTCTTCATAATTAGGTTCCCTTTTTCATTTTACACAACAAAGAAGCCTGAAAGGAATCCTTCTCCCTAACCTCTCATCCACGTTCGTCCATCACTTGTCAGAAATAAGACCTGTTAAGCTAAAGGATAAATTAATCTAGCAGTAACATAACACAAACAAAGAAGAGAATGCCCTTGTGCATAAGCAGCTTCAGCTGATATTAAAGAGAGCTGATACAAATACACACTCTTACCAGCACATATGCACACTTACGTTTAATGTATAAGATCAAAGTTCATTTTCCTTTTGGCTTTGGAGAAGGAATTCTGTTTACAGTAGGGCAGTGACATAATACTGCAGCATAAGTTGCCCTTTACATTGATATAAATCAATGACATCAACTCTTGCCATGTCATCAACAAGCAGCCAAGAAATTTTGCTTTTTTTAATCAGAATCACTAACTTCCATGTATAAAGTACTGCTGCCTACTTTCTTAGCTGATTTTATGATTTAACTGTCCTTTTTTTTATCTTTTCTGCATATTTTTACCATGATCAGTATATTGAGTATATTATTGTTTTTATAGTATTGCTAGTCAGATTAGAAAAGATAGAACCTTACTCCATTTTGGTAAGAACTTCTGTGAGTAGGAATTCTAATCTTCAGGCTCAAGAGCCTGAATTTAGCCACTAGAAGCTGGATGTAGAAGCCTGCATCTCGCTACATCACTTGGTCTTCTCATACAGTTAACAGAAGGAAATAGACATTTTCAATTCATGTTTCATCTTGTTCTGAAATTTGCTGTATGTCCCAAGTCCCAAGTCTGTTCTTTTATCTATTAATTGATTATAGATGAATCTCAGGAGGAGCAGCTCACATGTAGAGGTCTGTAATGCCCGTATCTGTTTTAAGGTGAAACAATTGCTCCAGAAATGTAGAAGTTCAATGCCGTGAGGGGATCTTGCTTAGAAACCATAGGGCTGATGTCAAAGTGTTTCTTCATTTGTAGTGTGGTTCTACCATTCTCTATGTGTATGCTCAGTTCTTTGTGCTGCATTCTCCTCATCTCTGGCAAGAGGACATGTACCCTAAGCAGGGTTTTTACCCAGCGAGTGTGTATATAAACTTCACAGGAAACGTGACATTACTAGGAGAAAAATATAAGAGTTGTCCCTAGTAAAACCTGCTGAGTTTGTTTTATCCCGGCAGACTCCAGCAGAAGCAGATAGCCACCATCTCTGTCATTTTAGGTGTTGCTTAGAGAAATCATCCTGAGAAGCTGCCCCCATGAATTCTATTTCACAGAAAATGAGCTCTGATTGTGCCTACAGTACATTGGGCTGAAGGTTTAAGTGTATTTCTCTTCAACAGAGCAAGAGGAAGAGCAGTGTAGATTTTGCCAGGTCTCCTAAAAAGAGATTTGTAAAGGTCTTAACCGTCAGCGAGAGAGAAAAGTAACTTGTGCAATGTTAAAGCTAAATACTGAATGCAGTAAAATATAAAAAATTACGTGAACTGTGAATGGCACTGCACAATGTTTTATTATGGACTTGGATGTAATGACTCTCTTACAGTTCATTTTGGCAGAGAGATGAGACTCCCCCATCTCCTCCCTCAGAAAGACAGTTTGCAGATCAGCACACTGAGCGTAGTCTGGTATCACAAGTTATAATAAAACATGTGATAACACAGCATGCTTGGCTTGAAGTTGGTAGTTTATCTGTAATAGACTTTCTTTACTTTGTGCTGTGAGCACAAAAACCTTGGACTGAGTTGTAATGTGCCACTATGGTAAGAGTGATTGATTCACCAGATGCCGTACTGTAGGTAGTGCCAGTTACCAGTGTCAAATCAATAAATACTGGGTTACCCCTCTTACAGATGGTGAAGTAAAGGAATATTCAGGGTTATTATAACATATGCAAGTTTTCGTCATTTAAGCAGAAAACCAAAGTAGTATTTAGCAGCTTGGCTTAAAATGAAAAGGACAATAGCAGAACTCAGCCTCATTTTTTCAACAAACTGAGTTTTTAATACTAACATTGAATGTATAGGCTTCAAAGACTTTTGGATCTAGCCTCATTGTTCTTTTGCAGTTCTTAAACACATGCTACAAGCAGAAATAAACACCTACATAGACTTTTTTGGTGTTAATATCTTCACAAACGTAGCAGTCATGCTGTAGTGTGGTAAGAGGTGTCAATTTAAAGGAGTTAACAAAAAAAAAAGACCAAGAAGTGTTTATGTGGAATATGCGCTATTTTCAATTCATTTATGTGCAAATATGTTATTCAAAGGCTTTATGTGTTTCTCATTATATTCCCTCCCTAATTTAGAGTGTACTCTGTGTGGCATGGATATTGTATTGGTATTTTCCAAGGCAGTGTGCACACACTGCTACCACCACTTTTAGTGATAACTGAATAATCACCTACTCAGTCTTTTCTTATTTCTGTGATTCTTTCTATACAGAGGTGACACAAGTAGCAGTTGACTACTGAATCATTCTGAATTTTAGTGGTGTTCAGATAGATAAATGTGGGATGTAAATGTATGCAATGAATGTGTGTACTAATGTTGCTTTCGTTGTTTCCAGAGGGAATAGCAAATAGTCCTTTGTTCAACTTTAAAATTAAAGTTAGTCCCAAAGTACCAAAAGAATGGAATGAACATTTTGTAAAATGTTTCATAACTTAATTTTTTTTTTTTTGTATATGGTCAGTTAAAAAACAGAGTCAGTGTCTTCATATCCAAAAGCTTTACAGCACAATTACAGATACATAAAAGTGAAATGTTTTGATGAAAAAAAATGGGAACAAGTAAAAGAACTATCTTGGGTGAAAAATGGTAAGAGAAAGAATTCACAAAGAAAGTGTCAACAGCAACAATGCTTAACTCCAGCTACTTTGATCTAATTTTCATTTTGTCACTCAAGGCAGGAAAAGTTGAAGTCAAAGTTAAATATCTCTAGACAAGGGCACAAGCTGCAGAACTCAGGAAGAGTTGCCAGCCTCTAAAAGAAGTGCTGATTTTTTTCCCCTTTAAAAATGAGAAGGAAACTTTTAAGTTGAAATAACAAAGAGAACTTAGAACAAGGACAGAAAGTTCGAAAACAAACAGAAAACTTGGAACCAGACAAAAGTACAGTATTTTATTCCAAAGTATTTGTTTTTCTGTCCAAACGGATGTGATTCCGTAGCATTTCTCTCCTAAATGAAAATCACAAAAATTTCCTTCGTTGTGATCAAGCAATAAAACCTCATATATTTCAATGGTTCTGAATGTGAGCTTGAACTAACTTTCCTTTGGGTTGTAACACTTTTTTCTTAGTCCATCTTTCCTGTAAAATGTGCATTGTTTTTCTTTATCTTTTAGTTTGTGTTGCATGTATCTAGAATGTAGAAGCATCTGAAAGTCCCTGTTGTTGTTCTCCTGGTGGTGCATCCTTAAAACTCTGCTTGCCAAGTCTCTATCAACTACCAGAAAACTGATGACTTAAATTATTTGTGCAAAAATAACAGTGACAAATATTGCCTTATGTGTCTTCTGTTTCTAGTTTTGTGCTTCAGCAGTAAACACACTGTTCCTTGTAGGGAGGCTAATACCATAAACTACCTTGTGCTCCAGTAATTCAAGCCCATAATAATGGTGAGGGTGATGCCACGATGTTCAGCTCACTATGCCATAGACTTACAGCAATAAAATGGTCCATTTAGGCCTTTAGGGTGGCTTTCTTATTTTCTTTGTTTGTTTGTTTGTTTTTTTTTTCCCGTTGCATTAATCTGTGAGTGTAATTGAGGTTATTGAAACATGAAGAAATTTTTAATCAAGATTTTTACTTTTGACTCATTGAGTGTTGTAATACTCAAGTCAACCAATTAGGTAATCAAGAAGTGTAATGGAAAATACAGTGTCACCAACTATGGAGTCACTGAATGCAATAGGGAAAACTGATAAGGAATTTGATCAGAAGAATATGCAGTGGGAGCTGATAGGAAATGCAGTAGAGCAAGGTTATTAGGGTAAAGGATCGTTTTGTTAATTTGCCATGTGAAAGAGTATTAAAGAGCCCAGAATCTTCAACTACTTAACTCAGGAGAAATGGAGGAGGGAGTCAGAAGAGTGCATTGAGATCACTATCTCAATTTTTGGTTTTATGCTTTGAGTTTTGTAAAATATATGCATTTTCATCGTACGCCAAAAATGGGAAGTTTTATTGTATCTAGATCTGCATTTATGTTCTGGCTGTGTCTAAAATGAAGCATGCATATTTCAGAGAGCATATACTTTGGAAATGAGACCAGTACTGGCAAGCATCCTACACTGTATTCTTCATTCCTTGCTTATTCTCAGTCCTGTGTTTGCATCCTTAGAAAACAAGGAGGAAAAAATTAAAATGACAACTATTGGAGGTGAGGAATAGTGGAACTGTTGTACAAGTTACCTTACGCACACCTTATTTTTGAAATACAAATTGTAAATGAAATAGCAGATGGCATTATGTAAATTCATTCTTCTATCAGCAATTTTTGCCAAGTAATGAAACTATAGTCAGAATGGTGCTTGGTGGATTTGCATAATTGCACATCTGAAAGACTTAAGTGGTAATAACCGTTGTTAAATTACTTAGTAATATCATTTTTTCTAATTCAAACTAAAGTTTCAACAACTACTAATTGAAGGGAATTAACTAGGCATGACTATGAAAATCAAACACAAACTATTGTCAACTTGATCTTGAAACTGAAATTGTATGATTTTCCTCTATTAATTTTGCTGGCTTCCTGCTTGTCACCCTTACCTTACAAAGTTCCTGGGGCCAATGTTCTCATATTCATGTTGATCATCAGAAAAGCCACATTAACTCTTATGAGAAGATCTGATGAGATCCAGCTTTCAGAAAATCATTTTTAGCCATGGTTTTGATGGGATTGGAAATGAAGATTGCATGTAGTGATGATGAGGCAAGATTGTTATTAACAGACTGAATAAACCCCTGGGATTCTCTCATATGGACTGAGTGGGAATACTTTACATCATGTGATAGTCCTGTACCTCTGAACGTATATTTTATTCAGGATGCCTCCTTAGGTTTGAAGGAACAGGGAAGACTGTGGAAAAAAAGAAGGTAGGTTTAGAGGAAGGAGCCATGCATGGTGTCAATATGCCTGAATCATCCGTCAGACACCTGGCACAGTAAATTGAAGCACTCTCCCTTGGGGTGGACCCTATGTCATTTTCCTCCTTTTGTTTAATACAGTAATGCAAGAAAGGCAGATACTGAGAATGTTGCTACTGGTGGATCATTGAGATCCGTGTCGTGGAAGTCCATTCATATAAATGAATGCAGTCCACTTCAAATGATAGAGTTCAAGTAGGTCAGAAGCCATAGCAATTGCATTATGTATGGAGAGGCCTTACAGACAAATAAACCTCCTGCATGTCATATGCTAACAAAAATAGCAGATATTGCATTTGGGAAAGAGAGGACCAAGAAGAGAAGATTAATAATGGAAAAAAGCAGCTGGATAAATTTTAAGCTGCTTGAAAAGCACATTTGCCAAGTTTTCTTTCTCAAAACTTTTTCATTCAAAATCTGTAGTTTTCTTTCTGACAGGAATATTCAGTTTCTGAGTATAACTTGCATATATTCTGTGGAGTGGTCCATAGTAGAGAAGAACTATAGCCATCCCAACGTGTGGCAAAAAAACTGTTTCTTGAAATCTGGATTCCGTCAGAACCTCGGATCACAAAGGCAGGAGCTGTGTGAGTGCACCATGAATGCATGCAAAGGAGGGGAAATCACACCCTGTCCTCTTACCAGCATTTATTATTTTGAGAAGATGATTAGCTAAAGGAGAAGATGGCAAAAGTTTTAGAGCAATGTTGAAATGTGTGCTCTGCATGATTCTAATTAATTATTCAGATCACATAGCACAGGTTATGTATTTATGAAATATCCCGGCAGACATGGCAATGGAGTTAAACCTATTAACAGTGAATCTTGCAAGAATCCCTACAGCTTCCCATCGCTCAGTATCAGGCATTAAGATTGAATATAGGCATCAACATAGAAGATTACAGTCTCTGTAGAACCGACCCCAGAGAATGGAGACAGGCACGTCGTCATCAGGCACAGAATTCTTCTGCTCAGAATAATTGCCTATTTTCTCTGCATTCGAGCTCAATTCCTTGAGCTTAGATCTCCTGCACATCCAGTTAGAACTTGCAGAATTAATATCAGGTTTCCTGTCACCTCACTCATTACTTTTGTCAGTGGAATTCAAGGAGAAGAGTCAAAAACATGTTTTTTAGAGGCTATTTCTTAAGGACTTCTGTTTTTTCTTTTCTGTTTAAATAGAAACCTGTCTGTTAGCATGTCAGGTTATTCCATTTGGCTGCACTGGAAAGGACATCTGAATAAATTGCAATTTTACAATACAGGTATTGTTACTTGGAGATCATTATTGTGTTATCCTTTCTAACCAGAGCCACACCTTGGAACAAAAAAAAAAGAATCTTTAGAATAGGAAAAATAGGTTAAATAGCAGATTGGATGTGTTCTCTTTAGACTTCTCTTTCACAAGACTTCTATTCTGAGTCTTAGAGCATGGGAGCAATCTTTTGAATAGTATAGCAATACAAAAATGCATTTAATTTGTTTAATGCAGTGCTAGGAAATCTCAGTAGGTCTTTGTAAAGAATGATGATATACAGATGGCATATTGAGAATCTTCACTGGGAAAAAAGTTATGTCTCCCTTCTAGTCACACTGAATTCCAACAAAGGACACAAAAGGCTATTGTCCTTTAAACTTTTAAGTAGTTTTCTTTAGAAAGATGACCTGCATTTTCATGCATTTATGAATGGAGTAGTGGGTGGACCTGGTGTGCTGTAAGACCAATAATCACAAGGTCCCGCTGACTTCAACAGATTTATATTGACTGAGGAAAACTAAGCAGTGTAACTCTTCATAAAGATAAAATTTGTGTAAATTAGTACAATCCCAAAGATATACTCAGAACAATGGCTACTACAACGTACTTTGTTCCAAAGAGTGTAAATGCTGTTATAGCAAATAAATTACTGGACTTTGTTAGTCACTGCCACTGCAATTAGTGAGTGTACTGGAAATCTTACTCACTACTTCTCTTCCCTTAACACTGAGGTTTTTTCATTGTTTTATGCACACTCATATACTTTCCAGAAGCTTTAGCTGTTATATCCTCTTCTGTGTTATAAAAATGTAAAATATATAATTTTCATTTCTTAACAATTATCTCTGTGATCTCCCTAATCAATAATTAGCTAATAAATCCTCACAATACAGTAACAATGCCAGCTAGTAGCTTGACAGAAAAACCTGTGTTCTTATGCTGAACTCTCTTGTTTTGTCCTCACTTAACTGTTTTCATGTAGCAGATTTTTTTAAAGGTTAACATATACAAAATTATTATTAATTTCCATCATAATTTTGGAACCTTCTTGGAGAGAATAAGGGTGAAGGAGTTCAACATGAAAAAGAAAAGTTAAACATATGGGTTGATTTTGGTTCTCTGCTATCATTGATCTTGGCTTTGTCATTTTAAAATATCATTCTGTGTGTTATTAAAGTGAGGAAGCTTCAGATCATGCAAAAATCTTCTGGAAAACAGATTTTATATTGAAATTGGAAATAAAATGAAAAGTAATGAGAAAAGAAATTAGGTTAAAAGGCCAGAAAACCCATTAGAAACTGTATGTTTGTGTATTATCTAGCAAATCAAATGTCAGGGGAAGACATTTGTGAAATAATTATCAATCATTTAAAACAAAAAGGAAGCAAACAACAGAAGCCTTCATTTTTATATTTCAGAGAGTAAATCCAGGCTGCTAAATCCATCAATAAAGAAATTATATGGCATTACTCTGATTTTAAAAGACAGTTGCAGTGTCAGAAGCTTTGCTGGAAGACTTCCCCACACAAACATCATTTTCTGTTTAGGGGTAGAACATTGTTGCTGAAGTGAGGGGGTTTGTTTCACACACGAAGAAGAGACCATTGAAGTGGTGTCCACCAGAGTTGGCAGAGCCGTAGTATGCAAATTGAACAATGTTGAGAGTAAACATGGAGTGAAATCTGGGGACAGACGTAGACCTTGCCAACAGGAAACTTGGCTTTGCAGAAAGAGTATTAGTTGTGAAGCAGCAAGACAGTAAATGCAGGGAAGAAAATGAATGTTCTCTTTCCCCTTCAAGTTTCTCTTGTGGTTCAGTTTTCTGCATGCTGTTCTCTAAGACCCTAGTGAATTTCGTCTTTACTTATGCCTTACACTGTTCGACATTGGGACGTACTAGGAAAATCCCAGAGGTTTGTGAAGGTAGGTAAATTCAGGGTAATCAACTGTACCTTGCTGTTCTTGAAATCAGGCTTCAAAACTTCTTGAGTATAAACAGGGACAAGTCTATATTTAATTACAGAAAATTTTATTAAGTACAGATTTACTTCTGTCTGTCTTTGCAATAGCATGATCTTTGACTTCACATGAGGATGACAGGGACATGAGCACAACCTCTTAGGTGACATTGCCCTCTAGAGATATAGATAGGAGTGTGAGCCTGGAAAAATTAAATATTACTGTGAATAAATAGGTTTGTTTGAAGCTTTAGATAACTGCTCTTTGACTGTTCTGATGTTCTGTATTTGGTAACTTTCCACAGATACCTGATAATATAGGCACATATGTTATGTACAAACATGCATAGAGAAATGTGTGTGTCTATAATTGCATCCAGTCCTTATTATCATTACAAGCTCAATTTGAATGAGCACTGTAGATCAGGCTGCCTTCTGATAAAGCACTTTATTGAGCTGATGGTGGCATGGCAAACTTGGATCGGTGAAAGAGATTTTTCCTGACATAGACTGAAGTGGGAAATGAGGGTGAGAAAATAGTGTACCTAGGCAGAATTGTTTGAGAAGGGTTAACTTGTGAATAAATACTGCACAGCAACTGAGGAGATCTGCACTCAGTGACTGTAACACTGGACAACTTACGTTATCCCCATGCTGCATTTCATCTCTTTGTGAAACAAAGGAAATACTTCACTGCCTACTGGGAGCATGAAATCATTAGTGCTTGTAAGGTGTTTGCAAACAAAGTCAGTAATAAGCACCATAAAAACCCCCACCTTATTTAGTATGCAAAAAGTGGCAGCAGAAGTTACCTTGAAGGGGCATGACATGACACAGCTTGAGAGCTACGTAGGCATGCTCCTACCCTAATCCTGACGCACAAGAACATGTTGCATAATGGAAATATGAATAGTTCAGTTTGTATGAGAAGGCTCTTCTACAAGGGTATTACAAAGCAGGAATAAGAGATACAGGATTAAATCTGAAATAATTCTGTGTTCATTTTATATGCTACGTAAACACAGTGAAAACTGATAATAGAAGCAGGCTAGTTTGGTATAAGTTGACCATTTCAAATAAATACATTTTTATTCTGGTACTGTGAAGCAAGTCTTCCTGGAGCAAACACGCAATGTTACTCTGGCTTGGCACATAGGCACCCTTAAAGCAAAAGCTTTTGCCTAAATGTGCTTTCATCTTTGTTTATCCCCTAGCAAAAGCAGTCTGTTGCAAAGAGGCTGGGCTGAGGCCTGGGTCACTGTGATTGCATCTCATGTCACATGTACTTTTATTTCAATCGAAGTAACATATTCTGTCCAGGCTGGTTAAAAGCCCCATGCATATACCATGTAGCCAACCAGTAAGTTTCCAGGAAATCTCATATGACTCTGTCCCTCTGAATATGGCACATGTCCAAGTAGTCCAGTTCTCCGGGCACCTCCGAGAGAGGTGGAGACAAAGAAATCTTACATTTTTCATCTCCTGCTCCACCAACACACGTCCGTGCTGCTCTATTCAATGCAGCTTCCTCCACCCTTGCCATAGAGTCTAAGAGTCACTGGTTATCAGTATTAGAAGCTTGTCCTTCTCAATTTGGAGCTGAGCTTTAGAGCCTGAGACTTCGTTCTCCTCACTGGTAACAACCCAAGAAGCAGAACTGCACTGTATAGGAATAACAAATGTGGCTTAATGGCAGCTCTTTTAACCATTGGTTGTCACTCCTTTTAGGATCAACAATCAAGTGGAATCCCACTGCTGAACAAAATCTAGGGTTCCATTTTTCCTCTCCTCAACACTTCTATTAAGACTATAAAAGCCCTTTCTACCATGGTTTATTGTTACAATCAAGTCACATAAGGCAGTACAGTATTCTACTGTCGTGTTAATTCAGTAGCATTAATACTGACAGTCGGTTGTGGTTCATTAGCTGGAAATTTTATTTGTGTGCAGATCCTAGCTGAAGTATTTGGAAAACATTTAGTAATTTGGGTAATTTCATATTTTCGTTACTCAGTCTTTACCTGCCCCTTCATTTAAAACTCCTTGTTCATCTTCTGACCATACTCAGGACTGGGATTTTTCCTCTGTCTCTGGTTTTGTATCAGAAAGCATTCTCAAAAAGGTTTTTCCCTCTCACTTCAGTTTGCTTGTCTCTCACCAGGTTGCAAGGTTCAGTACTAACCTGCCTTTTCGTGGCAGGAGAAAGACATGAGGTCTCTGCTAGGCCTGCCACATTCCTCAAAGTAGAAAAGTTGTTGCCCTTTAATTCTTACTCTACTGTGTTGTCTTCAAGTTTTATTAGCAGCCTGTTCTAGGCTTTGTTCTCTGTCTCCAGGGAAATACTACACTGTAAGCAATAAAGCTGGTAAAAAGGAAAAAAGAAAAAAAAAAGAAAGAAAGGAAACCGAGAGCCAGATTAGCATCTCTCTTAACAGTAGAGCGAAAAATATGCTCATGTTTGCAGTGAACTCTTCTTATGCTGGTGGAAATTACAACCCAGAGGTCATACACTTAGTCACTGGCAGCAGAATGTTGTCACTCCCTGCTGGCTGATTCATGAAATAATTTGCTGTGAAGAAAATTACTGTTTCACATCAGCTGGAAACGGCTTTTGTCAGACCAGACTTTGATACTGTTGTTGAGTTGCAATCATGCTTTGAATAGAGTTGCACACAGACTCATCATGTCAGCATGGCTGCATCCACGTGCCTGTAAACCAAAGAAGGATTCCACTCAAATGGGGACAAAATCTTAAATAATGATGGGGTTTAGTGCAAGCGACTATTACTATTTCTCATTATGTAATTTATCTGGAAGAGAGGTCCTCGCTTTTTCACCTTTCGCACGGTCATCTCTAATTCTGTCTTCTGTGGCATGTAAGTGTTGGCTCATCTGTAAAGTTTTGAGATAACCTTTTGAATTGACTTTGATAACAGAGCCTTGGTATTTTTGTGTAGAGGAGACTCAATAGTCTCCCCCAGCTTCTTTAGTGATTTGATGCCAAACAATTGCCCTGAGACCATCCACAGCTTTAGTGGGTTCCTCACAATGCAACAGAACAGGTCTTCCTTTTCTGTTTTCAGATAAAACTATGTCTTTTATAAACTTGTGTCAGTCTGTTGCTATAGGCAGTGACATTTAAGCAGCCATTTCAGTTAGAATTTTCTTTTTGCTGCAGTCTTTGTGAAGCATTTTTGAAGGCCCCTGTTGTCATCCAGAAATGGACAACATGAATTGCATTTGCTTCTCTGTGAAGCTAGAACATTTTCAAGGGCAATACAGAAATGTTCCTCTCCCTTCTTTTCCTGTTTTTCCATTCATTTTCTTAAAGTGTTTTTCTTTGCATATTTCTATACCTTTTTTTCCTTTCCACCTATTCTTCCATGTTGTGCTTGCCTCTCTCCTATTCTGATTATTCCAGTATCTTTAAATGAAGGAGTAGAGAGATGATTTTTTACTTTGCCAATCTAGCATTGAAATCCTATTCTTTTTGTAATTTTTGGATGCATGGCAAAGTAGGATGTAGTATGACCTTCATAAAACCTCTGAGCAATGTATTAAAACATTAAAGATTAGTCTATCACTCAGTCTCTAATATGTGAGTTTGGTTCCTTCTCTACTCTCAGCTCAGAGCTCTGCAACTTAAAATTTCAGAAGGATTTAGTGTTATCTGTTTAATATTCTAGGATATTGTCTCAGATGATAATAAAAGATTTTTAAGCTGCAAGGGATAGAATTTTCCTTATGTCATAGCACATTAGATTTAGTGTTGGTGCCATCAACACATTTTGAAAAGAGCTAAGTGTGAGTAAGATCTTCCATTGTCTTGGGAAAATATTATAATTTCACTTTTTTGTCTTTCCCTTGGATAAAGTCTCATCATAAATACATAACTAAGTGGAAAATTCCCAGTGAATCCACTGTGCAATTTTCTGTCATGGAAACCACAGGTACAATTGTGCCTTGAAGGCAGAGGCTTACTTCAAGCTGGTGCAAAGCCTCTATGTCCTGACAGGAGCTCCAGGTGGTCATGTGCTACAGGGCCTTTCTGCCTTCTTGCCCTTCAAGGAAACAGGAGTTACTGAGCATTTTTTTTCCAACGTCTTATCTTCCTTTTCTAGTATATAAGTGCCTGTGCCACATCTGCTCCCTACCTTCAGGTACTTGATGAGGGGGGCAGTAGCACAGTTACTACCCAAAAAAGTCTGTCTTTCAGACTCAGGTCTTGGGAGTTGCCAGGAAGAGCAGCCAGTGCATCAGACAGGAGCTGCAAGGGGTATTGGTGTGTCCCATGGGTGCTGTATAGTCTGGCGGTGCTTGTTCTGAGCTGCTGCTCTCCCCTTCTTCTGGGGAGAAAAGGTAATGGGTATCATCATCCTTACTTATGTATTGTTTCCAAAGCATCCCCTTCCTCCCTTTGGGCCCATTTACAGAAGAAGATGGTGAGAGCACACAGTGAGGTTTTGTGGTACACAAATTGTTCTGTCCAAGGTGTTTAGCCTGACTTGGTTATTCTCTACCTCAGCAAAACAAACTCCTGCCTTTAAGAATCAGTCAGTCACTGTTTTGTAAATGCTTTCTGCTTTGGAACATATACCCAGCCCTGGTTTTGTCACAGTCAGGGTCAAATCCACTTTTTAAAGTTATTCCTGCATTGAAGTGAGAAAGCTGGTAATGCTATCTGTTAGCTCCTAGCAAACCTCCCTCATTTTGAGGCATACACATAGTAACTTTCAGTGAATGCAGAAGAATAAAATGAAAGAAGGACAATAAATTTAAAAAAAAAATTCCCTTCAGATTTTCCTTCTTTCTCAGACTAATGGCAAAATTATAAGGCTGAGCTATGTTTTAGATAATCAGTGGTTGGAGTTTTTGCTGCTGCATCCAGCAGTTGTTATTAGAATGTGTGTTAATTAGAACTGATTTAAATAAAAGTATTTTCACTAGGCAGTCTGAGAAAAAAGGTCTGAATATTTCTGAATATTTTAAAACTTTTTAACAGATTGATAGCTGGTTAAAAATTAGCTTTCTTTTTACATTTACAGAGGAACATTTCATGCATCCACAGTAATCAGTGCTTTTAGGAATGGATTGTTTCAGCTCTGATATCAAGAAGGTCGTGTTACTACTTTGACCGCACACAGGGCATCTTTACCCAAAACAAATATTTTTTGATTGTATATATTTTCTATTGCTATTCTTTAACAGGCTGTGAGTAGAGCTGCAGCTAATGTTAGCATATTATATATAGCCACTTTTTTTTATTGCCATGGCCATTCACAGAGACACAACAAACATGTCTTTCCCTAACTAAGGAAAAAAAAGTATTATTAAAACATGTATACATGAATTAAATAAGCTAATGGTCATAACTGAAGCATTTTTTTCCTCATGCAGTATAACCCTGGGTTGCATAAGCTCTTCTGGACGTTAATAATATACATGTGTTGGAGTGTAAGCAGGAAATCCCAAAACTCAACTTCAATTATAAAAAATAAATGTGTATGTACAGCAATTATCATTATGCTGGTGGAAAGAAATCATTGTATTGACATGAGACATTTGTCTTGGTTTCCTTGTTTATATTGAAAACATAATTGAAGAGGTTTTTTTGTCTCTCTAGTGTTAGTTCTAGCACTGTCATACAGAGGAATATGTGATGGTAATGTTCTCGTTTATCTAAATAAATACAACGTAAAAAATGATACAGAATATAATAAAATTACATTTTAAATAAATAGATTCCATACTAGATATTAGAGTAATGCTTAAACAGCTACATGAAATGACCTTTTATGAACAGAACCAGAATTACTTCTTTGTACTGTATAAATTCTAATAATTTTATCTCTAGACTGTCAGCACAAGTAAGTTTTTCTCAGTGGGAATAGCAAAGTCTCTGTGATCAATAATATTTGTTTCTGAGAATAGCAAAAATAGATTTTATAGCAGAAGCATAGAGCTATTGTTTTAAGAAGCAGCTTTGGATAAAAGCTTTGCATTTGTTCTTTTCTCCTGAGACTACTAAAGAGAACACTAAAAAAGTAAAATGGGTGACCACAGAAGCAAGTAGGGTCACCCATTACCAGGGATTCATTTTATTTCCATTAGAGAGGACCTAGAAAGCATCTCACACTATTTGTACCTGATTTTCCATTATAAATTACGGTACATGAGATCATTTAAAAATCGCTCAGCCTTTCAGATGAAGCCGACTCTGTTGCTGTTCCTTAATAATTGAACAGTAAGAAATACAAGATCTCCATTTTCATCCAACCCAAGTAACTTATGAGATGGGAGAGAAGAAAAAGGTATATGAAGTACAATGTTCCTATAAGCTCCCAGGGCCGTCTCAGAGGGGGATTTAAAAAGTGGTTTTGGATTCGCATTTAGAGGGTCAGGTTTCCTCAGTGAGCTTCTACCTGCAGATTGGAGTCCTGGGACCGCACACTGCTGGTGTGTCAACCACAGTCGATTCAGGAGCACCAGTATAGAGTACACACACTAAAGTCAGGATGCTACTGGTTTAAAAACATGACACAACCCGACCTCTCCTCTGGTTCACTGCCTCAGTGTATGAATTTTCAGCTGTAATGCTTCTCTAGGATGAGGAGCAACACAGTAAGACAGCAGAACCTCACTGTGTAACTCTTTTTTTCCTGAAAACTGGTTCTGATGACAGGTTAGCCATTGTCTTCACTCTCTTTGCATGTTGCTAATGTGAAAGGATTGCAGCTTTAAGCTTAAAGACCAAATAAAACATCAAAAAAAAAGTTTGTAAGATATATTCCAGCGTAACTGCCGTCATATTTACTTCCAGTTCAAGTCATAGGCTAGGAGCCAACCTATTGAAGGTATTGAAAGTGTTCTCATCAACTTCACTGGATCTTGGGATCTTGGGTTGGGCATTGTTTGCCTGATCTGTCTTAGTTACTTGTCACACTCAGCAGAAGTGTGTGTCTGTGTGGCAAATCATGCATGGTCTAGAAATTTACAATGAAAACACCAAAAGGTTTTATAATTATTTTTTAATATAGGAATATGGTTTAAGTTTGGCATTTTTTTTCATTTTATTTGGAGGAATCAAGTCCTGCCCAACGTGTAGTCCAATGAGCATCTGATACAGTACACCAATAGCATAAAAATGGTACAAGAGACCCTTCTGGGTTTTTTTCTTTTTTTTCCTTTTAACCATATAAGTCAGAATCCCAGAAAATAATTAGTATTTGCAAAATCTATACAAAAACATAAAGAATATAATTTTTTGTTGGTTTGTTTGCTTTGTTTTGAAAAATTGTTCACAGTTGTCAGCCCTTGTCAAGGGGAAAAAACTCTTGATAGGGGACCATCGTATTATCATAAATCTTTATTCTACAGATTATTTGCATAGTTTCCAGAAGAGCTACATAGACTCTTCTTTCTTCACTGTCTTGCTTAGTTACTCTGGCAAGATAGAAATACAGAGAAGTTGGGGCTGTAAGTTCCACACAAAAATTCTTCAAAGAAGGGAAAGTGAGTGGGATTCTTAAGCATTCGCCTTTTAACAGTGATGATTGAGCAAGAGAGAGGCTTTCCTTATTTAACATAAATTAACAGTTCAATACTTATTTATTATCTATCTCACAGATAATGTGTGAAGTGATTTCAATAACTTGTAACAAATGCTCCTCTTCAAAACATGATAACATCTCACTTTTTTTGTACGTAGCTTTTCCAGTGAGGCACAAATCCAAGGGTGTCTATCAAAGTGTTTTTTGGAGGAGATATTAACCCAGCTGAATTCCATGTTTTGCAAGTAGAATTGGCATATTAAAAGAATGTGCCCTAAATTTCAGTTTGTAACAGATCCTGACCGAAAGTCATAGGAAAAAACCACTGGGTCTAAGCAGAGGTGTGCAGGATGATTTCTGATGCACATGTTTAGTTGGTTTGATTGCACAGTCATTCAGTAAGAGGATCTACTCTTTTGCTGGAAAGGCTCTTGGAGAAATTTTAAAACTGCAAAATAAATCACTCCTTCCACTTCCTTTTCATCCAGTCGTTAAAGGTTGTGAAGAGCTGTCACAGCACTGGGTACAAAGGATGGACTGCAGCTGGTGTTTTTCAGCATTATGCTGGGGACCTCCGATAGGGCAGTACTTTGCTGTATCGTCCAGTTTGAGGAAGCTGATTTCTCTGGCAAAACTCATGGGCCTGAGTCTGCTCTTGCTTACGCTTACCTCAAAATTAAATTAGGGTTCAGTAGAGTGGCTTTGGATCCAGTGCGAGTGTCTAATTTCTGTGAACTCTGATTCAGGCTTTCTGTTTAAAATAAAGGCAGAATCCAATGTTAAAGTGCAGCATATTTTATAAGTACTTAATAGTTAATAAAGTTAATTAATAAAATTCTTAATTCTGTTCTGGATTTGCTCGCCATGCATTTGTTCTCTCCAACAGAGACCAGCACTAGAGTTCTTTGAGAAATGGAGTTTGGTAAAATAAAAATAGACCCTCTTATTAAAATATTTCAGCACAATTTTAATACTGTATCTCAGTTTTGCTATTTTGATTGATTTAATTTTCCATACCATATTGAAGCATCTGTTTCTATAACCTTTACAACAGTTTCTCCTTATCAGCAGATTGGAATGGAGCACTTTAATAGGCCTGAATCAGGTGCTCCCAGTCCACTCTTCAGTTGAAAATTTAAAAAGGAAAATAGGGTTTTTTTTAAAAAAAACCAACCAGACTGTAAAATGAATGTTGCAGTTTCTCATAGAAAGGCAACTCTAGTTTCTGGTCTGCTCTAACAAACATTTATGGACATTTCAGCAACAATGATTAAGCTGAAGTTTTCCATGTAGTAGCTTGAGTGTTTAGATTGATTTCAAGAAGATCTGGACCACACTTCCAAGTTGGCATGCTGTTTCTCCTGCATACACACACAGTTACCTGTTCCACCTGCTCTAAGTAATCTCTGTTTCACAGAATAGAAGTCCTAACTTTGTGCTCGACACATTATTTGTCTCTGAGATTTATTTTTCTTTTCTAACATGTTCTTGCTCTTTAGAAATAATTATTATACAAAAAGATGAAAGGATTGCTTCCCATTTCTTAAGACAAAGAGGTGAACAAGAGACAATTACTTAAGCTGTGATACAGTTTATCAAAAGTAAATCACTTTCTTTTTCTTGCTTACCCAAATAGATGTTTGCCCTATATTTTTTTGCTTTGGTGTCCTGTTCTATTATCTGTTCTCCCAATTTCTATAATTATGTTGTAAAAGTGATGTGTTATAGAAACTAAAATGCAATGGCAACTCATTGCTTTGCTTTCATAATCATCTGTACAAATCCAATTAATATCATGTAGCTAAGTTCAACTAAAATACTGGATAAATCTACCAAGATGGTGGAGGGCCTTGAGGGGAAGCCAAATGAGGAGTGGCTGAGGTCACTTGCTCTGTTCAGGCTGGAGAAGATAAGACGGAGGGGACACCTTATCACAGTCCACAACATCCCCGTGAAGGAATGTGGAGGGACAGACACCACTCTGTGGTGACCAGTGACAGGACCCGAGGGAACGGCACAAAGCTGAGTCAGAGGAGGTCTAGGCTGGGTATTAGGAAAAGATTTTCCACCCCGAGGGTGGTTGGGCACTGGAACAGACTCCCCAGGGAAGTGATCACAGCTCCAAGACTGACAGAGTTCAAGAAGCATTTGGAAAACACTGTCGGGTTCATGGTGGGACTCTTGGGGCTGTTCTGTGCAGGACCAAGAGCTGGACTTTGATGATCCTAGTGAGTCCCTTCTAAATCAAGCTATTCTATGATTCTATGAAATATGCTGTATATAGCCTGACCTCTGTTAAAAGCTAACTCTTGTAAACATTAGAGTCTCTCCTGTGACATCACATCCTGTATCATGGACTTGTGAGACAAAATCTATTACCCTGTAACAACTCCACGCAGGATAGGATGAAGTGCTCACTTGCCACATTATTTATAATTTCCTTACTCATCTAACGCTTTGTCCTTACATGTCCTTTTCTGTCACATACCATCTTTTGTAGTTCTTCATCTTCATTTCCCAAGAGCAGAATAGCTATAGTTTTGTTTTATAATCTTCCTTGAAGTTTGAGTTTTGTTTGTTTATGACTTTGGAACGAAAGAGTACTGCGTGGTAGGAGTTTCCTAGAAGCCAGTGGACTCACTAAAGCAGAGAGTGACTCTATTAAAGGGGTCCTGGAACTTCTGCATTTTCAAAGCTTGCAGCAGCAAAATTCATTTTGTAAATAAACTCTACAGGGTCTGTAAATACCATGGTCCTACTGGGTACATCCATCTGAGCCCAGATATAGAATCAAAACTTAAACTTGCAATGTCCTGCCTTGCTCTACAGCTTTTGTGTCTCTCATGTCTCCCTGTGAAATACTGTCTCCTTACAAAATGGCTTTGATGTTACCATAAGGTGAAGTTTTTCTTAAAGACTACAAATGTTTGATCTGTACCAGACAAAGAGGTTGGCTCTTACATGGGCGTTTCAATCAGATGTTCTGTGTGATTTGCACATGAAAATGTTACCAAAACACTTTAAATTTGGAAGGCAGTTAGGAATAAAAATAGTTATCAGAGCTTGATCAGTATGAATGCTTGGTCTAATTGTGAACTCAATTATTACTGTGCACAGTTTTTTATTGTGGAGGAGGATTTGCCAAGACTGAAAAAGAAATTAATCCAACTTTCTCATTAAAACACACTTTGAAAAAGATCATTGATTGTGCACTGACCATTCATTGTCATACCAATGACTTTCTAATTATTTTTCTTCACATTAACAAAACAGACCACATAAAGAGTCACACGAATGTTCACAATGCACATGTTGCTAGGCTGTCTATTGAAAGTGTTACTTTCATTGTTGAAAAAATGAGAAGGAGATTAAACTCTTCCTGATATGCTGAAAAATACTCAGTCTGCAAAAATATTCGTAGTGAAAGCAGCTAAAATGCATAAAAATGTACTGTTACTGCTTTTTGTATATGTAATTCTTGCCATTGCCGGACAGATGATGCTATATGACAGTGGGGAACAAGTTTTCTCAGTAACTATTAAGACAGTAAAAGTTTCAGAGCACCTGAAATAATGAAAAAGATTCACCAAATGCAAATGACAGCTTTCATCTTCCTTTATGAAGCACATGCTCATGAATATATACATTTTTGCACATGCAGAAGCTCAAGTGTATCTGCCTTCCGATGAATGAAAGAATACGGAAATTATGTATTCAGAATTAGTTAGAAGTTTGCTTTATTTTTTTGAATTCTCCAATTTAATTGAAATTCCCTTCCTGAGCTGGAGCATTCTTAGAGGCTGCCAGATTTGAGAAGGGGGCACTGTTACCCCTTTTCCTTCCTTCAAAAGTTTTTGTGCTATTTAAGTACCAGTGTTGCTTTTGGTGATACTAACAGCCTTTTGGCAGTTCTGTGCTGTTTGTCTGCACAATCTGTCCATCTAAAGTAGCAGAGCATGAGAAGCTGATCTCCTGAGGGAACTCCAACAATATCGACAGGCTTGATTGACATAAAACCAGTCTCTCTCTTTCACCTCCACTGAACTCTTAGAGTAAATTCAGGGCCTGACAAGTGAGATAGGGTTTTAGCCATTGACTTCCATGGGAACAGAATTTGAACACTAGCAGCTACTGCTCTCTCCTAAGGCAGCCCTGAATATCTTGGCAAATGCTGTTTAGAAGCACTATCAATTTGATCCCACTTCCTTCTCAGGACTCAAAGCCAAGTTCAGGGCTATTTATGTCTTATTAACTAGAGAAGGCTTTGGATGGGAACTGCAGCAAGCATTTAAATCTTCGCCTTGAAAAATGGGTTATGGCTTAATGAACCTTGTTCAGGTTAAAGCAGTTATTTATTCTTGATATTTGTGTTTGTTGCTGTCAGGTAGAAGACAGTGAAATAGCAGTGCCTTCTATCTTGAAGAGTTTATCAGGATGGAATAGCCTGAAATTTGTTTCAAGTGAATCAATTCTCACTTTTTTGACAGGAAAATAGCAACAGTAGATTTTCCAGATATACTTCAAAATACCATATATGCTTAAAACTTAGAGGATGTCAAGAACCGTACAAAAATATCTGCTTATCACTTCAAAATGTGAACATCTACAGATATCCAAATTACATTTTCTATTAAGTCAGCAGTACAAAAGGTGAGAGAAGAGGCAGAGACACAGGCATTTATTTTCAGTCAGTGTGTTCATACAGAGGAAAAGGAGAAAAGTAAAAATGCAGTCCATAAATTGAAGACTGTCTGCATGGAATGGAAAAGAAAAGAAACAGAAAAGTTTAAAATATTCCCTTTTTACTTTCCTCCCCTTCTGAATTACTTGGGGTAAAATATATCACTTCTACTGCAACCCATAAATATTATTCATCTAATGTTGATATTGTTTGACTAGTTCCTAAATATTTTCTTTTTTGAATTAAAAACCATAGTACCTAATTGTGATCTTTTTCTTGACTGAAGTAAACTTATTATTTTTAAAGAGCTTTGGAAATTTGATGAAACCATTAAAAAAGAATTCTACTTAGAAATAATTAACCTCATGTGGTGGAATGGGATGTGCTCTTTCTAGTATCTTCTGTTGCTCTGTATTTGACTGGTAAGAATGATGGTGCTAATGCCAAATATTTGGGTGCATCTGATCTTGGAAAGCCTAGAGGACCTTTCTCACAAGGCATTTAAAGAGGGCTGAAGCAAACCAGAATTTTACTTCTTCTGTGTACTTAGAGCAACATGTTGGAACTCCCAAGACTGTTAGATTCTGCCTTATGTCCTGAAAGAAGAGAAATTATTAATTCAGTTTTATATATATATATATTTCGAGGTTGGTTACCATAATTGTTTCCAGGTGTAAACCATTAGGATCTACACCACTTCAGAGTTATTAAGATAATTTTCTGTCTTGTTTGATGCTACATGCTTGTGTTTAGGGAAAAGAAAAAAACAAAACAAAACCCTAAAAACCCTCAACCCAAAACCATCTTATATGGGCTCTGTCTTCCTGTCAGAACATTTTGTTTTGAACTTTTTACTTCTTTTAATGTTGGTCAACACAGACTGATTTTTCCACAGAATTACCCTCAGTTTGTTGTAGAGGAATATAACCTCCCATGCAGAAGCTTGCCCATGTAGACATTGTCCTTTTCCACCTTCTTTCCAACTTCCTGAAAAGTCTATACAATATTTTTTCACATTTTTTTTCTAGATGGGGTTAGAAAAGTTGTTTGGTAGCTCTGTTCAATCTCAATCAAGTTTAGGAAGCCACTAATTAACAAATATGAGGTTGTCAGATGGTAATGCTGGATGGGGGAATTCTGGAAATGGTAACAGCTTCCTATTTGTGGTTGGCTAATATAGAGAGAGAGGATGTGTAGATTTCCTAGCTTGTGAAACCACATCACAGTACATAGGCTAATACCACATGTGTTCATTAGCAGATGATCAGTGCTAGTGTAAATATCCAGTGTGCAGATGGTTTTTGCATGGTCCTCCTGATAGTATCATATGTTGCTTGGTAGTCGTTCAGTGCTTAAAACAAAAAGCTTTTGAAGCTTCAGATGTGATGTTTAATAGGTCTTCCTCTAATGCTGGCTTAGCACCTGCTCCTCCCTCACAATCACATCAAAGTGAACTCTAAGTAACCACTCTGAAATCATGCAGCATCAGGCCATGGAGTAAAACCAGTGAAAGTGCAGGGCAATCAGGCCTGTAAAATCTCTCCGTCTGCAGAAAGAATCTCCATAGCCACCTGGATGCTTTTAAACCTTCATTATTTTAAATCTAAAATGGTTGGCTGAGCATTGCTTCTACAAAATTCTGATACAATAATCGAAGTTGGAGGTGGAGAAGGACCGCTGGGGTCACACAGTCAAGCTTTCTGCCAATAATGGATTGTTCCCTGCAGTTCGGTTTCTAGTGACCTTGGAAATTACTAGCCTGGTAAAATGGTAATGAAAAAACAAAGCTGTTATAGCTTCAGAAGTAGCCAAAGTGACGCCATCCCAATGAGAAATTGTGGTTTTGATGTGAGATTCTCTACAGGCATTGTTTCTTGGTTGCAGTTTTTAAGTGATCACAGTTTTAATCTACACTTTCTGACCCATTTTGAATTGGCTATAACCAGGAGGTTGGTGGAGGTTAGCTTGTTTTAATACCACATGAACTTAACCCTTAACCAAATAATATTTTTTATTACAAATAAAGAAGTCAACAACTTGATTAGCCCCCCTACCCAAACATTTTCTTCATGTGTCTGCAGTTGTATTCTTTCAACATTTCTAGCCTCCGAGAAAGAGGAAATAGGAAGGAAAAAAAAAACAGATCGCTTGGTTTTTCCATCAAAACCCTTGGTTAATTAATTAGACTTATCATGCCCAGGAACTCAAAAATTCCTGAAAAGCCTCAGATGTGACACATGATTTTTAGTTTTCTTTCAAACAGACAAATATTGGTTTACTTCTCTCCTGATGTAGGCAGTAAAGCACAACCACAACATACACCTAAATAGGTAGAATTTGGCCTTCCCTTTTTAAGGATGAAGCAGGAGATACAAGCTCCCACCAGGAGAGTAATTAAAGTTTTGGTTAAAAAAATATTTTAGAAGGCTGTCAAAAACTGAGTAGATGGGAAAGAGATCCCAAGACACCAAGCTCCCTTCCTGTTGCGCCCATTTGATATGTGTTAATTTCTGCTCTAGGGGGCCCTGTTGTGGGCTCCCTTTTGGGGTGTGCAGCACTGTGATTATCCTTTCTTCCTGGGACTCTGGCCCCCCCGATTATTGTATTCACACACTCCAGATCTCACTTGGAGAGGAAAAGGGTTTTCTCAGCTGCCAACTTGCTTAAAAGAGGAGTTAAGAGGAAAAGAAAGCCGATTGGACTGGGCTTGGCAAAAGTCTCTATTTTATTCTGTTTAGTCAGATTTTTAAAGGACTGGATGCTGAGAAACACCAAAACAGTGAGAACACTTATTCCTTAAACAGGTTCTTGCAAAGTTTTTACAATTAAAAACAGAAAGCTGCTTTAGTAAAGCAGTGTTTATCCTTGCACTAATGCTGGTCATGAATACGTGTCTAACTTAGCTGGAACTAATGCCTGACTATACTGTTCCACTACAGCAACTTAACATTCTGCGTAGGCTGATTATTTTTTCAACAATATTTGCTAAATTCTTTTAAGGGCTGCCAGTATATATTTTTTGAAGCTTAGTTAATAAGAACAGCTGCCAGTGGAGTCAAGGCTAAAAGAGGCAAAAAATATCTGCAGAAGGCAAGATTTTACTTCAAAAGATCAGTATTACAAAGCACTACTGTTGCTGGTATAATCACTTTCTTTGGGGGGGATGCTAATATAGACTGGGTTTCTTGTCTTCACAGCCCCCACTGAGCCTTTGCTGTGCAAATTTGCTGATGGAGGGCAAAAGAAGCGCCAGAATCAAAGCAAATACACACAGAATGGAAGGCCGTGGCCCAGAGAAGGAGAGGTAAGTGCCACGTAGCAATTATTTTCCTGGGGTTTGGCAGAAGTCAGCGACAGACCTGGAGGTCTACCTTTCAGGCTGTGAAGAAATCAGATTGCACACGAAATGCAATAGTTTCATACAGAAAAAGCTATGTAAGCAGTGGGGAGATGGAGGTTTATGATAATGTGCACAGTGTAAAGTTACAGGAAAGGAGAAGCTTGGTGTGGAACTGTGCACAGCCTGGTCCCACTGCGAGCACTCTGCAGGCAGACCTGAGCCGAGGATTCTCTTATGGGTGAGCCATCAGCACCCGAGGTGTACCTTTTACAGATCAAAACAGTTTACATTGAAGCAACTCAACAGTGTTATTTCTTCTGTCTAGTTCCTGGTGGTAAAATATCCTTAGGGAATATGAGAGCTGTTCCAAAAGGCAGAGATGTACTTATGCATCCAGATGTAGGGTCCATGTAAAAGTTTTCCGAAAGCTTATCTGAGCTGAGCTCTTCATTCTGTTCAAGACAAAGCAATTTACAGTAGCCTCAGCTGCATCATACAAAGTTTTAAAATAAAGTAATGTAATGGTTACTCTCTGCTCTGCTGCAATTTACCAGAGTTTCTTTTCTGTGTTCTTTTATGTGAAGTGACTCCAAATGCGAAATAAGTGAAAGTGAAATAAGAAAAAAGTGAAATAAGAAAGGCTTTATTTGAGTCTTCAAGAGTTTGTTTACTGTTTTTGAATTTTATTATCAAAAAAAGACTTGAATAAATAAGGTAGATCTGATCACAGTGCCTTCTTATGCATGGTGATAGCTATGAAGGCCAAAGGACTTGCAAGTATTTCTAGCCTAAACAACTATTCTTTGTTGTTTATGATTGAGCCTTAAAGGAAAAAATGTGTTGTTCTCAATTGCGCTCCTCTAGAATACAAGTTGGGGGGTTGGGGGTGTGAGTGTTGCTATGTTTACTTCAATTTTACAAGGCAAACTTAAAAAAGAAAAGAAAATTATTTGGTGTTTCTGAGTTACATGCTTCTAGAGTATTTCTGCTTTTTCGTAACTACTTGATTTATCTAGCTGATACTTGTCAGACCATTAATTCATGACATATATACTCTAGCTCTATTGGTGAGCTCCTAAAACAAACAGAAAGGCCTTTTGAAAGTGCAGAAATTTCTCCCACCATCCCGTGGTTGTTTGACACTGTTCCAGCAGCAAAGGGTCCGTTTTTAGCTCTGTGGGCTGAAAATCCCAGTGTGGCAGAAGCGTTTGCTACAGGACATTGCACAAGTCTCCAGAGGCTCATGGCAGTCTCTTATGCCGTATTTCTCAAAAAATGGAATTGTCTTCTCGGGAGCCATTATGGTTTGTCATGTTAGAGATCTTCTGAGGAACAAGTGCCCAAGAAGTACTTCAAGCAGTAGACTCAGGTCAGCCTATACAGAGCTTGAAAAACAAAGATCTACATACAGGAGACAATCATAAACCCTCAATAAGGTCAACAATACTTATTTTAAAGACCTCCAAATCCCTGTTTAAAAAGTAAATACCATCATAGCTATTATCTCTGCTGTTTTATACTTCCTTCAGTTCAAATCAATAAAAAAGAGAATATAAAGTTAAAGCCAGCAAGCCACCATTAAGCCTGTGGCCTGAGGGCATCAGCTTTTTGCATCCTGTGTAGTTCATTTGCTGCTAGTGGAGTGGTGGCTATTAAGCCCAGTGATATCCTGGTGACCTAGAGGCAGGGTGTGGCTGGTGTGTTTGTAGTGTCAACACTTAAAAACAGATTTTCAATGCTGGAAGATGCCATTCCTTGTCTTTGATCACAGTCAACTGCAGAGCTGTTGTCATGGTATAATCTACAAACATGAAAAGACTGTAAATATACAAACTCAGAAATATTTCAGGCTAGATTTTCTCAGATTTTCTCTGTTTACTAACATCTGGTTAATACCTTGCTGCACATTGGATATTTACTTACCCAGAGCATCAAAGACAAGAATGCATGTTCTCTTTAAAGTCCCTCATTTATTGAATTTCTTCCCCACTGTTAATTTTCTTATTTCCAACGTAAAATCTTTCTGTATAACCACTCTTACATTTTAAATGCAATAAGGTTTTTCTAACTCTTTGTCCTTTAACAATCTTATTCTTAAAATGATCTACCATTCAGTTGTTCTTTAGGTAGCAGCACTCAAATAACCTTCCTACAGCTGTTTCTGTCAGTTCTAATTAATTTTAATTTATTTTTAAAAGAACAGGCAGTGAGTAGTGAAAAATAACTGATATATGACAAGTGTCATAGTTCTGATGACAAATGGGATCTGGGAATATTCCCTACACCCCTGTTTTTTCTTGGTTTCTTCCCCAAGAAAAGTATTGAAACAGCATCCAAGAGATTACTCCCTTAGTATTTCCACCCTGGCCAAATCCTGTGCTATCTAGACCAAGATGTATTTTGGCTATTGTTCAGATAAGCCTTTGCATTCTTGAATACTTTTGTGAAGGGCATTTCTAAAACATCTGAGGTTTAACCAGCATCAGCACTGAGCGTGCATGAGGATTATTTCTCGGAAGGGCAGATCCCAGAGAAATGATGCCAAAAGTTCTGTCACTGGCCTCAAACTCGAGCATGCAAAGTAGAGACAGACAGCTGTGCCCAGTACTCTGCTGTAGGGAGGGAATGGCAGGAGATTTAGTGGGGAGGAGCAGGTTTGCTGTAGTGTTGTGTTTCCGGTCATGCTGTTCGCAGAGGTTTTTGCTCTCTTTTATGAAGGGCTTCTATGGAATTTTATAAGACAGGATTTCTTCTTTTTTTTGTAGAGTTGTCAAGTCATACTGCAGAATGCAATAGAAAATCCTGTTCCTGTCATACATCTTTGTAGATTGCTTCATAACCATATAGAAATATGGTTATTTCTATATTTCTATATTTCTGAATTTGTCTAGGGCTTTTTGGGAGGTCTGGAGGGGTGGGTTTGGTGCTTGGTTACTTGGCCAGTTGTAACCAGGGAAGAATGCCAGATCTTGAATAGTGTTTTCTAGTCCTTACCCTTACACTCTCGTTTGGAGTCTCAGGAAATGTTCAGCAGATTTACTGAGACATTTAGCTGAGTGTTTGTGATGGTTGACTAGTTCTGGACTACAGAGCCGAGAGCTTGTATTAGTGATGGCTTTATATAAGGCTGTCAAATTAGGCATCTAATAGACAGGTGCGATAAATGTCCAGTGAAACCTGCAAGTGTTGGAAATATTTGCAGTGAAATTCTGACCCAGCAACTGACATAATTTCTGCACAAAATTCAGTAATTTCTTTTTTGGGCTAGTTTCTCCTCACTGTTTTAATTAAGCACTCTGTTTTGAAACTTAACCTGACAAGACTGTATGGAGATGCTGATAGAGGATAATCATATTCAAATTCTGTCTGTAAAATATTTGATTTAATTTATCTCTAAATTGCAATTGACAAGTCTAGAGGTGGGTGACATAATTCCCCAAAAATGTTTTAGTCGAAAATGCACCCAGGGAATCAAGCGTAGTCACAAGATGGATCAGATTGGATTAAAAACTGCAACATAAAATTTTCAACATAATCTTCTGTTGCAGATTTAATGAAACTTTGTTTTGGTTATTCAGAAATAAAGTCTTTTAATATACATATTTAAGAGCAGATTTGTTTGAAAATTACCTGGTAAACGGAGAGAAGTCTGCCTAAAGTTTATTACTGTTTACAGTTCTAGAAACGGTAGATTTTCTACATCTGGTCAGCCCAAAGTAATTAAGGGTTTTTTTATGGTCACAGTATTTTGATCTCTTTGATATTTCATTTGCAAGTTTCTGTAAAATTTGGGCTATTTAAATAGTTGCAGCGTCTTGTAAGCGAGTATCACCCTTACAGTATTTGTGCATGTATCACAACAGTGAGATGCACCATTAAATGCAATGCCCTTGTCATTGAATTTGGTCTGATGTCTACAGTGATATTCAATAATTGTCACTAATAATACTTCCATTGATTGTTTTTTTACTTCTTTAATCTGTGTTACATTTTTTATTTCTAAAGAGCCAAGAGGTTACTGTCCTTTCCTTCCCTTTCTTCTCTTCCTCGTTACCCTTTTCTCCTTTGTTTTCTTTCAAGCTCAGTTCATGGAATATCCAAAGAATTAAGCGTGTTTTTAATTCTTTCTTAAAAAAATAAAATGACCTGGTAGTTTGGGAATGTTGCTTTTGTAACAGTTTCTCTTTTTATCTGCTATTCATTACAACTTTGCCTAATCCAAACAGCAGTTTAGAGAGGAAAACATACAATCGGTAATTTGAGACATTTCCCAAAGTTTTTGTAAGGCCAGTACCAGTGAAGGGCTGAAGCAGTTGATCCTGGTGCCAATGGTCCCTTCTTTACCAGCAGATGCATTTAGAAATGATTAGTAGTTCTGTGCCAGGCCTATTTATAACTCAGTCATGGATTGTTTTTATGCTTCCAAGGAGATAGGTATTACTTAGTTGTGTTCCATAGTCCTGAGTGTCTAGGGCAGATGTATTTTATACCTAGAAAAGTAACTTTTCTTTGCTGTGAGAGTCAATTCCAAGTTCTGTTGAGATAAGCACTAGTACCCTCATACATAAACCACCCACAAAGACATTTACTATATATACTTAGCATGCCTGTAAGTTAAACCTTGGCACTTTGCATGCTTATTTTCAACAAAAGCTTAGTTTAGCAAAGAGAGGCATTGAACCTGAAGAGACGCCCTCTCTCCAGAGGGAGAAAGAGAAGGGCAAAAGTTAACTGAGCAGTAGGTGAAAAGATCTAGAATAATGATACAAGGTGCTGTTGCTGTGGGCAAAATTTTGAGAAGATGCCTCAGTGACACAAATACCAAAGACCAGTTTGGACTTTGAGCTTATAAAGTACATGGCAATATTTTAAACCAATAGCCTACATGAAATCACTGTCACTGCAATCAGAATTTTAAAAGGGCTATGGTTTAGTTAAAATAGAATCTGCAGTGTACCTGTTCTTAGAGGTTAGTTTTCTTTGTTTTCATTTTAGCTTTGAATTTCCTTCTCTGGTGAAAAATGTCATGTCATTTGCCCTGGAGATTTTCATGGAGTTGGGTTTTCCTCCAAATTCTGCAGCTACAACAGTGTTCTCTTAGGCAGAATAAACAAATGTTGGAGACAGGGAAAGGACATACCTTTTTCTGCTGTATCCCCAATAGATATCAGGAGTGCTGCCAGCCGTGCCCAGAAGTCTTCCCAACTCACTGTAGCACACACATCTATCTAATCTGCAGATGAAAGTGTAATACACAGCTGGTACAACACTGGATCACACTAGATGGCCCTAGGTTTTGGCTATGAACCAAAAGCAGATGGTTCATAGACCTGAAGATGATAGACTGGCTGTGGAAACAGAGTAATTATGTTATATTATATATATTCTCTTTTGGTTTTGTTTCTTTTTTTTCTTTTAAATTTTTGTAGACTTCGGCACTTGTACTTTAACGAATCAGATAAAATTGAGGTGGGAAGAAAGTGACTAAATCCCAAGAACAGAAGCTGTGTATGTCAGATTTCCATTCCAGTTCTGTAGGACAAAAGGGTTTCTTGTCATTCATTTGGCTATCTGAAGTTGTTATTGTGTTTATCAGTGCAGTCTCTGACATTCCGAGGTTCATGAATCACTTCCCAAGTTTGACATCAATATTATATCTTTTTCTCTTCACAACCACTGTTTTCCTCAGAATCTGCAGCTGCTTAAGGAGCACACATCTCTGGGAAATGCTCCATTTCTTTCTGATTCATCTATATGTCTAAGAGGTGTCACATTTACATTCTAGATTTCTCCTTCTCTAAAAAGGAAAGGTGGGGGGAGTTATTCACAATTAAATTCGGAAGTCTTTTTATTAATGTTGAATATTTCTGGCAGGACTGTTTAAATAATCAAGGAAAGGAATTCTGACAAGTTAACTTTACTGGTGGCTGAGCTTATTTTATTAAATCAGTATTTTGCATGAATCTCATCTGGGCTGATGATTTCTTTTCCCTACTCTCTCTTCTTTCTTCAAAGAATTTCAGTAAGGGTATCTGCTGTCACGGCACAAGAGATCCTTGTGATGCCTGGCAGATATTAGTGATGGAAACAAAACAAGTACAGGGATCTGAGTGTTGAAATTTCCATTGATTCCACTGTAGTAGCCAAGAGCACGCCCTGGGATGGCAGTCCTCCAGTGTGAAAGGGTGAAGGTATGAGCCAGTGGAGATGGGGAAGAGAGACTTATCTTCAGTCTAATTCCCACGTCCGTTCACCACAGAAATCCTTTAATTCTAAATGTACAGCCTTACCTTTCCAAATCTCACCTTAAGGATGAGAAATCCAGGTGGCCTTCTGCTTGGAAAACCCACCACATCATGGATTTCACCCCTTTTTAATTTTTAGGCCTCTCCAACTTTTTCCAATGGGACTGTGACCTCCTGCACAGCACGAGATCCTGCAGTGGCAGCAGCCTTCCCTTGCAGAGGTGCTCCAGCACTAGGCAGAGGCTGGCCAGGGCATATTTGAGAAGTTAATGTGGAAGTCTCACCTCTGAGGAGGAGGCATAGCACATCTTGTAGCAGGCAGATATTGTGATGAATTTTTGCACAAAGTGTCACTGAGAGTAGATGGTGATATGATGGTGAAGTTGTTCATGAAAACAGCTTCCCAGCAACACAGAAGATGCTGGGCTGCACAGAAGATGCACAGAAGAAACTGGTCATTTATAGGTATTTATGTTTGCTGGAAGACAGATACTGCACTGATAAATGTTGTTCTTGTGAGACATCACAGGGGTTGGGTAGAGAAATAATAGACACACTTTACTTCACATATTAAAGATCTGTTCATTTATGTTCAAATCATAACAAAGAGAAGGAAAAAGAAAAAACAAAAACAAACCAGAAACAGAACACTTTGTCTTTGCCCATGGAAAACTTTTCACAGTAAAGTGTTGAACAAAAGGCCTTCAAACTTCCTAGGGAAACCCTTTTTTTCCAGAGGCTTTTTAATATTTCCTGCTCTTTATTGAATGAAAGAGCTTCGATTTAAAGACAGGTGCAAACTGAATCTCTTGTTCTTAGAATCTTTCACTGATGTCAATAGTTAGAAAACTGCAGAAAAAAATAACAAAAACTTTCATTCGTTCCTCGTCCTTAAGTTCAGACACTTTGGTAAAAATTAGAGATAAAATCATATGGTTTAAGTAATCTTTTCTAAAAATCAATATTTTAAACAAGCTGGGTTAATTTCTGTGTCACCTAACTTTCTTAACAGACCAGTAGTCATTAAAAATTACCTTTATTTCTATTATGTGACTGATAGCAGATATCCCTTTTTTTGATTAATTTAAATGGTTGCTTATTGAAATGTTGAGGTGCAGAATATTCACAGAATCACAGAATATGCTGAGTTGGAAGGGACCCATAAGGATCATCGAGTCCAACTCCTGGCTCTGCACAGGGTGATCCCCAGGAGTCACACTATGTGTCCGAGAGCATTGTCCAAATGCTTTTTGAGCTCTGTCAGGCTTACTGCTGGGACCACTTCCCTGGGGAGCCTGTTCCAGTGCCCAACCACCCTCTGGATGAAAAGCCTTCTTCTGACATTTTTAACCTAAATCTCCCCTGACTCAGCTTCAGGCCATTCCCTTGGGTCCTGTCGCGGGTCATGAGAGAAAAGAGATCAGTGCCTGCCCCTTCTCTTCCCCTCATGAGGAAGTTGTAACGGCAATGAGGTCTCTCCTCAGTCTTGTCTTCTCCAGGCTGACCAGACCAAGTGACCTCAGCCACTCCTCATTTGGCTTCCCCTCAAGGCCTTTCACCCTCACTCTCTACCAGCTCAATGTCTTTCTTTTATTGTGGCTCCCAAAACTGCCCCCAGCACTCGCGATGAGGCCACCCCACTGCAGAGCAGAGCAGGACAATCCCTTCCCTTGCCTGGCTGGCGATGCTGTGCCTGATGCCCCCCAGGCCACAGGGTCCCAGTTGGCCCTCCTGGCTGCCAGGGCACTGCTGACTCACATTCAACTCGTCATCAACCAGGACCCCCAGGTCCCTTTCCACAGCACTGCTCTCCAGCCTCTCGTTCCCCGGTCTGTCCATACATCCAGGGTTGCCCCATCCGATGTGCAGAATCCAGCACTTTCACTTGTTTAACTTGATTCAGTTGGTGATTGCCCAGTTTTCTAATTTGCTGAGGTCTCGCTGCAGGGCCTCCCTGTCTTCAACAGAGTCAACAGCTCCTCCCAGTTTTGCATCATGTGTTTTCATTCAATAGCTGTATCTATGGCCATTATCTGTCTGAGTGGCATGAAAATTATGTGGTTCATTTGTTCCTCAATAGAAGATTTATCCGACAAATACTTTCCTAAAGTAGCATTCCATCGTCGGTGCCACTCCCTCAGGTGCCATTTTATCTGGAAGTGTCACTGTGAGAAGAAAGAATAAGACCCTCTCCTTCTACTGAAACATGAGCAAACCCGTGGGTGGAAAGGCCCAGAAGAAAAGGGTCTCTCAGCACAGCAGAGGGCTGCTATAGAGGCATCAGCCAGTGCTTGGTATAGTTCAGCCTGTATTAAGCACTATGACGGCTATATTTGATTCTGATTTTGACAGAATATGCTAGACCTCTCTCACATGGAAGTCTGAGGCCAACCCTAATATTCTGCATTTGGTATTTTTGGAATTCCTGTTTGTCTGCTATGGAGGAAAGTTCAGACAATTTTCCAGTAAGTTATTATTGCTCATCAGTTTTTATTCCTGATGAATGAGGATGCTTCAGACCATAAATCTTTGACTGGTCCAGGCTAAGTGTTGCCACTCCTGGGCTTCCAGCCAGCATAATTTCGTAGGGAGAAATTATACAACTTGATGAGAAAGAAGTAAATAGTCCTGTGTTAGCAGCTATTTGAAATAGCAGCTGTTTAAGGCTATGCAGCAATGGGGGATATTAGCAATATTACTGGGCCAACTGTAGGTGGTTACCATATGCACATATTGCCACACGCTGTGTCCTATTTGTCTAATGTGAAACTTCTCATTTACTGGTAAATGTGATGGTGATATTTATAGTGGTCACTGCTGAAGTATTTGAACAGATTCTGGTAATGTGTCTCCATGCAATATGGATACAGAATGTGGATAAGGAGGAGATGAGTGTCTAGCCTTTCATATTTTGTACTCTCCAAGCACACAGCTGTGTCCCCTATTCTTAATACCGATATAGAGAATTGAGTTTGTGCACTTTGTCTGCATGGACTCACACACAGGTCTGAGGTGGGATGGGGTTGAAGGGCGAGCTGAGAGTCCATGCCATGACCATGTGCTCAAATATCCATGAGAAAAGTAAATTAAAGCTACACAAACGTGTGTTTGCAGGTCTCACATGGACAGCAAACATTGTTAGGGCTGCAGTGAGAGCTGCTGCAGACTGTCATTTCTGCACCTTCATTCTTATTTATGTCAAAGAAACTAAAATAATACAAGTTGTTTATTTTCACTTTTCCTCCCAGACCTACCTCCCTTGTTTCCAGTCTGTCTCCAGGTCACTAAGGCAAGCTGTGAGATATAGTGAGCTCTGATCCAGCAGCTCTAAGGACAACTAGATCTAGAAACTCCTTAATTTAGGAAGCTTAGATCTGTCCTTTCCCAAGAAATTATAATGGGTTTTTTCCTTAGTCTTGAGTAGATGTGTGATGAGATGTTAAAATGTAAATGCTTTGATTTGTAGGGAATATCTTATGTTATTTTAAAGAGTATTTTTTTTTTAATTGTTACAATTAATTTTTATGTCCCTCTAGGGCTTGTACATGTATTTAGGTTGTCTTCACCAGTGCAGGAATACAAAAAGAGAGCAAAAAAAATTTTTTTACATGTTGAAAAGAGAAAGGAAAACAAGACAGTATGTTTTCTGAAAAATGTATTGCAGCCAAAAAGTTTAAGATGTTAAAGGTTTCTTTTCTCTTTTGTTTTGAAATTTATACATTTACATTAGTAATTAATGCAACCTTACTAAACAATATAATGTGCTAAGCATGCTTAAGACATAAGAATATAAAACCAAGTTAAGTAATGGGTTATAATTTTCTAAGATAATTTATTTTTTACATCAAAACCAGTTGTGGTTTTGGTCACCCTAAATTCAGTTGTCTGACATTTTAAACTTGCAGAAATAGCCATTATATTTTTCTTTGTATGGAATCAATACTTCTTTTAAAAATAGCCACATGTACTTGGACTTAATCTCCTGAATTATTCTTTGCTTGGGAGGGACTACATATTTTATTAAAACAGTGGCATTTTCATAAAGCAAAACATTTGCCCTAGCATCTGCTTAAAAGAATAATATACAAATTTAATAAGGACATGAACCTTTTTTTTTGGTGACATAAGGTAGCGTGAAGCCTGGCCTTTCAGATCAGAAATTATTTTTGGCCTCTGGAAATTTGGACCATCTCCTCTAAGACCAGTTTGCAGCTGCTGGGCTAACCTGGCTCTTCGAGAAGTGCTGCCCACTCTCTGCCTGCTCGTCACCAGTGCATTTACCCTGGCTGCTCACCTGCCTGCCTGGGAACCAGCCAAGCCCAAACGCTTTCCTGACCTGTCTGCGCAGCCATCTGGAAGAGGGCAGATGCCATTATTCAAAAGTACTTTGGTAGATGGCTTTAGGGGCATGAAAAGCTCCCAGCAGGAGCACAGACCATGCCACGTGGTTGGTAAAGCATCTGTCCTTGAAGAAAATGCTGCCCGTTTCAGGCAACAAGCATAGGCTATGTATGAAAAATGAAGAGGAGTACAGTGTCTTGGGGTGGGATGATGCCATGGTGTTTTTTCAGCTGCTCCCGCAGGGAGAGCAGCACCTTGAGCAATAGGGCTTCTCTCCCCTATGCTTCTAACCCTGCACAAAGGACAACTTCTTCTCATCTCTTGGTAGTGTCTTACATTGGAAAGCATTTCACAAAGGGAGGGATAAAAATTGATAAGGAAGGCAAAAAGTCAAAGCAAATGCAGTATGTGGGAGGAGAGATTGTCAGTTCCATGTCTTTAAGTAAATGCTGGGGGGACAAAAAGGTCTTTCCTGCATGACCCTGACTGCTGTCTTGGAGCATGAGGTGGAGTGCTTAATTCTGTCTCCAGCCCTGCTCTCTCACTGCCTTACCTGTGGATATGTCTGCTAATGGTGGCAGTGATGACAGTTGTTAACTGGACAATGTTTTGACACTGCCAAATCCTTTCGCACAGGTCACAGTCTGCCTGGTGGTAAATGGCAGTTGAAAAGCTCTGTGTAACACATTAACAAATTCTTTTGCTGTCCAGACCTCTGAAGTATTTTAAAAGCCTTGTTTGAAAGCTCAAGTTTTTTGCTTCACAGCCCATTTTTTGTTTCTTGTCTCATGGTAATGAATTAACTCTAAGTACGAGTTACACCCCAGGGAAACGATAGGCAGGGGTCGTGCAGGGTGTGACCTTTGTCGGAAAGATGAGACTCCTTCCTGTGAAGCTCTCATGAGGTTGGTTTTGGAATATTTACCAACCACCCATCTCACAGGCAACAGCATGATTTGGGCCTGTCTTGTTATAGTGAGTAATCAGCTGTAAAGGCATTGATCTCAGTGGAGTTATTAATTGGTACTGATGCAACAAAAACACCATTTGCCCTAAATGTTATGGAAAGATGACAACCAACAGACTGAACAGATCTGTTTCTCAGTGATCTCTCAGGCAGGGGAGGTACCCAATCTGTCCATGCTGCTTTGGGCCATCTGAGCTTCCCTTGAGAATTTAGATTTCTATTTAAGCTGCATTCAGTTTTTTTTCATGTTGGCTTAGAATATGTTTCATGTCTTTTTTTTTTTTTTTCTCTTTTCCTGCAGTAATAGTAAAAATCTGTTTTTCTTCTCTAACTATGTGCAGGCTGGCATGGCTTTGACTTACGATCCAACAGCTGCTATACAGAATGGGTAAGGAATGCATGTTTTCTTATGACTTTTTTAAAATCATTTTGAATGTCATCTTCTGTTTTTTCTTTCTGTGGTGAAACTTTCTGAAAAGCAAATCCACTCAGTCATATTTTGTCTGAAGCACATAATGCTATATTGTCAAGTTCTTCTTTTAGTTTTCCTTTTCTTTTTATGCCTTCTTGTTTGCAATATCCATTTGAATGGGAAGTTGTTTTTCCTAATAGTTTCCATCTCTATTTGGCAAATGTTAGTAGATGTCTTTTTAATCTCTCTCTGTCATGAAGTGGAAACCAGTAAAATTTTCCTTTACTGACTTGGCTTTTGTTAAAATAATCATTGAAGATTCCAACGTATTTTGAATAATAGAGCTGTTACTTCATCTGGGGTTCTTTCTGCAGACTGGCTGCCTTCCATGGCATTGTCTGAATAAAAATGCCAGATAGGGAGAAAGCCTTAAATTAGTGTGTAAGCAGATAGGATTCAGGGGTAAAATTCTGAGCAACGCTCTTCGTTATTTCTCAGCTACCATTTGCCAACACAAGGATTTGCAATTTTTTCTCAAACTGAACAGTGAAATTACATCATCATATTATTTACCTACATGATTACATTTCCAATTATTTCATAAGCTAGAAAAAGATATCCTTGAAATTTAGCTCTGTTTTCAGCTAGGTCAACAACAATTTGAAGAGAGGCAGGAAGTTCAGCCCTGAATTCTTTGACAATCATTCTTTGATCAGAGAGATGTATGATACGATTATCAAATTCCATGCATACTCCCACCTGTGTTCTCCATCTGAAGGGGAGAATTTGTTCACATAGATAAGAATGAGGTTATTTGTTAAATATTTGTTAGGGCACTGCAGGTTGAAGCATTTAGGAAAAAAATCCTAACATCCCCAGTAGGTTTTAAAAAAAACCAGTAGTAATAGTTAGTCTATTTTGCTTAATTTCCCTTTACAAGCAGTAATTTTGTAGGCTTCGTGATATTCCTGTGTTGTGGAGAAGGAGGCCAAACTCAGAAGAATAGAGAGTTTGTTTGTAGTTGTGATTTCAGAATTATCTCCTTCTGTTTCCCTGTTCTGACCTCCAAATGAGTCTTTCTTCTCTACTGTCATACTTTTCAGCTGGTAAAACATTATAGTCTATAAATAAAAACATCATCAGTTCATAATACACCAATGTTTCATGTAGACAGCTACCTTTTTTTTCATATAAAGTCCTGCATGTTGGTTGTGTTGGAAACACAAAAAAAAATGTTGAATGTTTTGGAAACCGTAGTTGGAATGATCCATTGAGACCAATATAATTTTAATTCAAGAATAATTCTTTTGAAGTTATGAAAGTTATCTCAGAATCAGACATTATTTATATCAACACTCATGGTGTTCAGGCTGCTCAGATGGTTTGGTCACTCCATTGTTTGAACATGCTGTCACTGATCATTGGGTAAAGATATTGCACCCAATGGAGAATTTCAGTTCTGCAGTTTTTTAAATATTCTTTTCTTTTTAAGGCAAGAAATAAATTAAATTGCAGTACTAGATGTAAGAGTGACAATTAATTACCACTCTGACATATGTCTTATTTCAGGACTAGACCATCATTAAAAATGGTCTTGTGGTGAGATCTTGATTGTGTGCAGTATCATGAGGATCACCAGGACCCTTTTGGTTCCACAGGATTTTTTTTATCTCCCCAGACATTCACACAGTAATCTCTACATATCCTGTAGTTTTAAGTTTTTTCTGTTTTTCATAAGCCTCTTTACTTGCAAGTACAGTGAAAATCTAGCTCAGGAGTTTTATTTTAGTAAGGTCTTGGAGCACCTTGGTGCTTTGCTTGTGAAATGTGTGAATGTGATCTGTTGCTTGCTGACACAAGACAGGCATTGGTGTGTGGCCATGGTGAAAGAGACTTAAGGGTTCTTAAGCTGTACGAAGTAACGCAGGTTAACTCAGCAAAGGGGAGGGCAGTGTGCAAGCGAGCACAAAGCTGATGCTGTGCCCACACCCACCCTGTGCTTAAAAGGGTGCAGAATACTTTGGCTGTAACATGGGCCGAGCCACTGAGGTTTGCGTGGCACAACGTCACCCAAAGACCTGTAAAACAAAGACCTTTTCCTTGTAGCAGGCCTGTTCATTCAGCTGGGGTCACCAGCATGAAACTTAGTGAACTGAGGCTGGGGATGGGAAATGTAAATATACCAAGTCAAGGTGACGATTCAGAAGAGTTATGAATTACCAATAAAATTTTAAAAGAAAGATGAACTGCACATGCTGACATTTACTAGAGTTCATTACAGGGTTGATAGATGCATTTGGATGCCTCTGAGTTGCTAAATCCACACAGGATTATGCAGAGGATGGAAGCCTACTAGAGTAACATGTCTCTGCAGGCGTCATGGGGTGGTATTTAAAATTCGCAGTTCCTTAGGAGGCATGGATTATATTAGGTTTTGTGTTGGGCCGTAACCAAACCTCAGGGAAGAATATGGACTCTTGTTTCCAAACCAAAAGGTAGGTTCTTATTGTTCATGGTGTCGTACTATCACTTTTATTACCATATAACTGCATATTTGCCTTGAAGATCTATAGCAAGAATAAAACAAAAGAGAGTGAGAGAGAGACTTTCACTAAAAATGACTATGATTTTTTCCCCACTAAGGAATAGATGATTTTCTTCTGAGTCTATTACATTCTAAAGCTTGATTCTCCATTTCATTATATTGTTTTTATGCCCGTGTAGCTCTGTTTAAGCATCCAGTGGAGTTACATCAGCATAAAACTGGTATAATGGAGTGGGGAATCCAGCCCGTAGTGTACCATAGCATTGCAGTGTGAAGTACTGAAGCTATAGTAAGCACACACTTCAGTAGATAAGGTCTTTTCACTTGGCAACCATTCTGCCTTTTTTTTTTGTTTTATAATCAGCCTTTTCTGAATGGTGTTTACAAAGGTACTCAGGTTTTATTTTGGGGAGTAGTGTGCCTGTTGTAATATGCTATTGATTTTTCAATTTGTGGCATTAACATTATTTTAGTAGTTTTATGCACTCATACAAAGAACAGGATAGAGCTCTTGCACTTGCACTGTAAGGAAGCTCATTTAAAATGTCCCTGAGGCTGGAGTCCTCCTGGCCATTTGACTAAGATTGCAATGTTCTGTGTATCAGTTCAGTATCTCATATCTGGGGACTATTTTGTGCATTTGCTAGCCAATGGGCTAAATATTCAGATAGGTCTTTTCCAACTCAAACATCTGACTGTGTGCCTTGTTGCAACAGAAAATTGCTGCCTTGATAATGCTTGGTAATACTCTTACATTATGTGAGCCCCAGGATACTATTTATGAATCTAACTTTTTCAGTACTGCCCACAGGCATGAGGCATGAGCAAATGGTGTTTATTGCAGTGCAAATAGGATCTTGCTCTTGTGCAGATTCTGTCTGGAAGCTTGCACGTTCCCCAATAGAATGGGAACCATATGGATTTTTTTTTTCCACTCTTTGGCAGGGAAATAGTGACCAGACACTGCAGATACTGCAGTCCCCAAATTCAGAGGGTTGGTGTAGCAGGGGAGTATGTGCTTTGTCTGTTAAGCAACAGAAACTGTTGTTAAAGCGCTGCCTCTGTGTGCCTGATGATGTACTGGAAATATGCTTCCTTTTAACATAGCTTAAAAACGTGTTCTTTTGAGCCCCTTATAAGCCCCCCTTCAGGAACTTCCAGGAGCATCTTTTTGCCTACTGGTGATGAGTTTCCCCTGTGCTTATGGAACCTAGGCATGCTGAAAAAGTCTATTTTTAATACAAGGGTGACGTCCATTTTTCCTTGCCCTTGCCACCTGCATGCTTGTGCTTCTAGCATTGCAATTGCAGCTGAGGAGCCGGGACACTGTCTTGCACCTGCAAAAAACTGCACGGACCAATGTAAGGATGCAAACTGCATTCGCAGAAAATGCAGCTGAGCCTTTTGGAGAGCTCTCCTTAGAGCTTACAGGTCAACTACCACAAAGCCTACAGCTCTCAAAATATCTAGTGCACAGTACTACATACACTGTGCATTTTAATGCCAGGAAACATGGAGGCATAATTTAATATATCGAAAACGAGTCAAAGCCAGTATAATTCATATCTCTTTCCACCCTTCTTTCTGATGTAGATATTCTGATGACTGAGTCCTGTATTCCCTTGAATGAACTTACAACATTCATCTTCCATCTCATTTCACCTCTCCCTAAGCCTAAAGAAAAGAAGGCAAAGCCTAAGACTGAATATAGCAAGGTCCTCAGCTGCAGATCTTGTTGTCGTGCTGTAGGGTTTGTGCCAGAACAGGCCGCTCTTGCATTTTTGTTCCCGTTGTCTTTTATTAGATCCCCAGCATGTCACTTAAACCAGTTACATAGGAGGATATTAGCCCATTTGTATGTAAAGGGAATTTAGGGAGATGCCTTGGTGTCCCATGGGTGAGGGCACACTGAGCCCGCTTCATCAGTTAGCCCTGCCCTGGCAGCAAATGACTCCAGCAGTGTGGTAGGTTGAGCATCCCATACCTGAGGGTGGCTCTGCTTGAGTCCATCCCCAGCAACGACACCTCTATCCTCACCATACCACTGTACTTCACATGTGGCAGAGATACCCACATCCTTTATTATTAGATCCTTTTGGCCACAAGTGGCACTGAGGAAAGAAGACAAGCCTTTGTCTCTTGATGTAAGAAATTCCTGACTGCAAAATTACTTCTTTGCAGCCTGTCAGCCTGTCACAGTGACTGAGGTTGTTACATTTGATTTATTATTATTATTATTATTATTATTATTATTATTATTATTATTATTATTGTTATTATTGAAATATATGGACTGGATTTTTTTGCATTGTCATTCGCGGCATCAGAGTTTCTTCCTTTCTCTTCCTTGATGCCCTTGTGCACAAATTTTCCCAATACAGCTGAGTGTCCTGGTAGTATGTTTTATTTGATGCTTATTTGAGAGCATTCCAAATGGCGACAGATAAACGGTATTGGCAGGGGTGTTGGAAGGGCTGTATTTTCCACATTACCGTAGTATATATTCTACAGGCTTGTGTACTATTCAGATAACTGCATCTCTAAGCTGAAACTAAAATGGCAAGCTGTCTGTCAAATTCTTGGCTTAGCACACATTTTCTGTAAATTTGTTAGTATTTGCTGGGATTTATTGGAGAGTTTATTCCAAAGAGTCAGCACTACTTCCAAATGGAAAGTTGTTTCTTCCCTGTACTTATCTTTGTCCAAGCAGTTCATATGTGGTTATAAGTAGGAGCCCAGCATCAGTGCCAGGTTTATGAACAGAATGAGAAAAGAATGAACAAAAATGTGTGGTTTTCTCAGAAGAGTTTTGGTTTTATATTATCTTTTAGTTTAAGAGGTTTATATGTATTTCTACACTTTACACATTTTACCCGTAGACTAAATTCTGTCAGTCTGCCTTTGACTATTTTCATTAGCTGCACACAATATTTCTTAGTTGATTCACTTAGCAAGAGCATAGCTCAAGTTATTTCTGGTTAATGTTGATCTGGGAGAAGACCCCTGTAAAAGGAGTTAGATAATATGCATCGTGGTAGTGCCGTAGATGAACCTGCCTAGTGGTGTAAAAATCCCTTCTCCCGCAATGCTGTGTGACCTTAATATTTGGTATAAGCATGGGAATACAAATGCCTCTAAGTTCTCATAATAGGATATATATAAAATTCAGCAAAGGCACAATTTTAAAATAGTCTCTGCGTGAGCATTGTGAGGGCAGATAAATGATCCTAAAATAGCATTATATTTCTATTAAACAAAAAATCACTCAAATGCCACCTGCTGCTTTTGGCATTTTAAAATCTGATTTGGAATAGAAAGAACAAATGATTGCTTCTCTGTCTCCCTCTCCTCTCCTAACTTTGAATGTTTCCACCCAACGTTCAAAGAGAGCAGCCTGTTTTTCCAAGGCTATTGGTTGAAGTCAGTGGTTATTTGAGCCTGCATCCAGAATGAATGCATCCAATCTGAACTAGACTGATTAGTACTAAATCTGTGATGCCAGGGTGATCAGGAAATAGAGCACTTGTTTAAACACCAGTAATGATTTTTTTTTGTTGTTGCATAGCTCTCATGGAAAGCTACTGCTGATTGCCTCAGAGTAGGGAGGGGAAAAAATATAAAAAGAGAGGGAATGCAATCCACTTCACTGTGCAGAATCTTCTGTTACTTACCGGTGTGTCCTATATGAGAAGGATCTACATGAGATTTAAATTGTACAAAAGAACAGTGCACCTGAGTGTTTCTCTCTGAGTCCAGAATACAGGCATTTGGACAACTGTAAGACCACAAACATTCCTTTTTTTAAGAAATTTTATTGTTCTGACTTATAGTTAAAACTGCAAAAAGGGCAAATGCAAAAATCTTTACAAGCACACACATATTAAGTACTAACACAATCCAGCAGTAGTAATGATATTTTCCAAGTGATAATTTTATCAATAATCATTAACCCACAGGGAAGGAGAAAGAATATAACATTTATTACCATCAAGCAAGAGACAGTGCAGCTTCTCTTTATAGCATGCAACAGTGGAAATCAAACCAACTAAGTCTGAGATTTTCAGTGCTGCCTGGGGCATTTAGCCTCATAATTCCTGATATATTTCACCAGAAAAAGGGGGTTTTGCTCTCTGCCTAGATGAATACAAAAAATTCAGCCAGAGTTTTTGTAGCTACCCCTTAATAAAATAATTCAGGCATGTATATAGAATGTGTTATTCTCAGCACTGAAGCACTAGGATATGAAAAGAAAACAGTACCCGGTATATAAATGAAATCAGTAATGTTGTCTTTGATATCGTGTAAGAAATTTCCTTTCACTAGCTAGCGCTCTGGAAAATCAGCTGTCTTTGCATTTCAGATAATTGCTTCTTGTATTGTGACGTTCTATATCTGTGCTAGCTGAAGTGAAAAAAAAATATGCTTTGTGTAAATATTCCTCCTCCTTTCCATTTCCAAGATCTGCTTAATGGAGCCATCACATCTTTTTTATTGTGGTTGTGGAAATAGATGGACATGATTACCTGGGTAGACTCTTTTTGTCTTTGCCCAGGAGGCAGGGAAGTATTTAGTCAGAGCCTAAGTAGTCAAAAGGTTCAAAAAAATCTCGCTTTTGTTCTTTGTTTGCAGATTTTATTCCTCACCGTACAGTATTCCAACAAACCGCATGATTCCACAGACATCAATCACGCCATTCATTGCTGCTTCCCCTGTCTCTACATATCAGGTACGTCAGATATGCACTTGTCTACTGTGTTTCCCAGTTAATTATGTTTTGGATGTGGATGAAGGCAGAGTGTATACCACAGAAAACTGTGTGAGTGCTTGCACTCTTGAGTCACACTTAAAACAAAGGGTTCTCTAGTAATATTCGGGTATCATTGGATAGAGTTTTAAGTGTTTCCTGAATTCTTTCCAGCAGTAATGAAAGCCACCACAATTCTTAATTTCAATCATCTTCTCTGATAAACATTTTGCTTCATTTCCGGTTGACAACACCAGAAGCTTACCATTCTTATTGAACTGTTTCCTCATTTTGGCTCCCCTTCACTAGCCAAAATTTTTTTTAAGTGTTTCTTTTTAATAATTTATGTTGACTCCATTATACTTTGACCTTTTGACCTCAGCTGTGTTTTTTCCAGTAACTGCATCCTTTAAAAGTACTCATTTCTATCCAATAATCCCAAAGCCAATTACTTGAGGGTAAGTGTCCTCAAATCATTCTTTAGTCTGCAACATGCCATGTCATTCAGAATTTCTCTTTTCAGCATATCCCGCTCAGATCTCCACTGGGAAATTATTGTCTTGTTTTGGCTTTCTGAGATGGAAGTCAAAACCAGATTGTATATTTTTATTATTAGCCATTGTCTGGGAACTTACCACTTCACAGAAGCTCGTCATTGACTATACATTTTCCAATTTTAGTTATTTCTCTCCTGTGCCATCAGTGCTTTTCCAACCCTGAGTCTTACCTGAAATAAGCTACCCAAATTTGCAAAGCTGCATGGTGTCTTGTTCCTAATGCTAGGGTTGGTTTGCTGAGGATGGGGGGTTTCAGATGGTATGGTGCTGCTTACAGGTAATTCTGTGGAGTTACTCTGCTTTAATCTTGATCTTCAAAGGTAATTGATTCTCGTAATTCTCTTTGACTTTTGTGTTATTTTATTTTAGATGGCTATATAGCACTTGCCAAACAAAAGGTGTTTTGATGAGGTAAATTCAGTAAATTTCAGTAGTGGCAGCACCAAGGAAGAGTCAATGCCAGAGATACACAAGTGCAGCTCACACGCAATTTTCTCGGTAGCAAAGCTGGCTTAAGAGCCATACGACTTCCTTCTTATTCTGGCCACTGAGTTCAGGCACCCAGCCACTTACTTTCATCACTGCTCCACGGTTCACAGTTGCTCCCCTTTTCCCATTCTGGTTTGAACCATTGCATCAATTTGTGGTTTCATGGGTTTGCACCAAAACCATTCTTTTTTTTTTTTTTTTTTAACCCATATCATTTTCCTTAGATAGTTTGCAGTGTAAGCCCAAAGACATTTCCCCTGTCATGGTGAAAGAACTGCAGCAGTGCAAGAGTGAGAGCAATGAGCAGCAGCAAGCTGTGGCAGCTCTAGTGTGTTTTAATTCCTGGGGATTCACAGCAGAAAATATTGTAGTAGAGGTGTGTTCGCATGTGGGTGTTCTGGTTTTTGCTCTAAAGATGTTTTGCTGAACTTGCTTTTCAACAAAATGTAGATTTTGATAAGCATATACAAATGTTGAAGCACACAGCTATACAATTAATTCTCAACACTCTCTTCATGACCAAAATCACAGGGCATCTGTAGAAGTGGGACCTTGTAGCTTTCTCCTTGTTATTCCTGGTCATGCTCAGTCTGAGGTGCTACACACCCATCTCTGTGAAGAAGGCGAGGTGCCCTCTGATGGCTGTAGCAGAGCTACATCTTTTGTGTACTTGTGTGTTGTGGTGCCCAGACTGATGCACAAGGAAACTAAAATACAAAATACTTGGGGCTGAGCCTGGGTTATGATAGCATTTGGGCCATTCATGCATAGCACAAGAGGGAGTTATGGCTCAGAGATGCCACCAAAAATATGCAAATACTGTAATGTGTTTAATTCTTAGTAAAATTGTTATATCCTTGAAATACATTGCATGTCAGTCATAAGGCAGAACAACAAAGAAAGTCTTTGGTGATGCATATGGAATTCTAGTGGGAATAGACCCCAAGATGCTCAAGCTACGAATGATCCTGGAGGGACAGACTTCTTAAGCCAGCTTTGCCGTGAAAGCTTTCAATTAGAATAAGTTTCAAAAACTCTGAATTAGATCTGCAGTTCTTACTGGAAACAGAAAAGTCATTCTGGGATCTCTGAAAATGTTATACCTTTAGAAGTTTATACAGATACTTTTGAAAATAAACTTTGAACATTTTATGTCTCCTGCACTGTCGGTTGGATGACATGTTCATGATTACAGTGATGGATGAAAGCAAACAATGCAAATTAAAAAATAGGACAACATGGAATATTGAAGACTGCTTTATGAGATAAAATGTTGTGATTCACAGAAGTGGTGCAATCACTCAGACTTCTGACTTTGGTGGAAAACATTATCAAATGGAATTTGAAACCTTTTTCCTTTGTCAATAACTTTACAAAGCATAATTAATTTTGTGTTGAGTTAGAAGACTTAAGTCTTTTGTCAAAATTAGCACCTTAGTTGTAATAGAGAATATTTTCAAGTAAATCTTTAAGTTTTAAACTTTTCTATGCTAATTAAAAGTATTTCATGTGCAGGTCCAGAGTACTTCATGGATGCCTCATCCGCCATATGTTATGCAACCAACAGTAAGTGGATACTTGGTTATATCTGGCTATGAGTGCTTCCACTGTAGCCATGCTCTGCTTGTCCAGCCACATTAAAGTCCTCGGTCATGTAGGAGCAGCCAGCTGCTCCCTGTGACAAGAGACCTCTGCTGTAAAGATTCTGTTTCTTTAAGGAGCAACATTTGATTTAGTGGAAAGGGAAGGGTGGGTGTTATGTTATCTAATTGCATTGATTGTAAGAGAGTAACAAGTTCTGAAGCCTTCCTTCTGAAGCTCTGCTTCAGGGACTGCAAGATAACCGCATTCCTGCGTATTTTGAATTGCCAGGATCAACAGGTGACCATTTTCTTATATGCTTATCCACCAAAAACGTCCTGTGTAGTTTTATATAAAGGATGCTCAGCGCCTCAGTAATGCATTTCAACATAGTGGAAAAAGGTGAAGCACAACTGCCTTAGAGGGTTTCTACCAAATCTGAAACCGCTTTATGATTTGGCTAGTCAACTCTTTTTTTCTTTTTTCCCCAGTAAATTGTCATCTTTATCAATTTATAACTACTTAAAGCTACATTATGTTTCTAACCAACATTCATTAGAAATAGTGCAGCAATTTTTTGTTTACCTCACAGAAGAGTTTTGATGCACTTTGCCTAAATATTAGCGATATACCAGGAGGAAACACCATACTGAATTCCACTATAGACAGATCACTTTAGTAACATTCCTACCCTTAATGAGTTTCTCAGGTGTGGATCCACTTAACAGTGTCAGTAATCAAAATTTAAATGTATACTCCACATAATCATCAATACATTGATTTATCCAGGAAGAGTAAAATTAAAATGAAGGTCTATGACTTAGGATTGTTTGTTATTCACATTTTTGTTCAAATATTTTGACTTCACAGTAGTGTAACTTCTGGTGAGAGTTAGCTGTGCGGCAACATGGATATAATTACACTACATATCTTTTTAGTAGCACAACTCTCTCATCCCAGTTTGCAGCCCCCTTTCCACACCCTTCAGCTCTTTGGATGCAAGTTCTTCAGTTTTCTCACTAGGCAGGGACTGACTGCTGCAGTTCCTACTGCTGCAATGCTGCACTTCTCTGCAGACCCTGGGGGAACTTTCCATCTCAGTGGAGTAAAGCTGTTGCTGTATTCCTTGTAGGGAGATGAAATGTATTGAACAAATTCACAGTTAACACCAGTCCTGTATTCTAATACTTGGATTTAATAGATGACCAGAAGAAATCTTAGATGTGTGTATATGATGAGTTACCAGACTTGTGGAAACCAAAGAATCTCCAATCCTTGCAGAAAGACTTCGTTTTTAAAAGAAAACCTAAGCACTTTACCAATCCCAGATTTTGTGTATATGTGTTATTTGACGATATTGAGCAAAGCATTTTTCTGTGGTACTAGGAGAGGTATAATGATGTGGTAATTGAATGTATTTACCCCTTGGTAAGGACATGAAGAGAAAACTGTCTTTTATAGTGAGTGGCACCCTCAATATGATGAGTTAAACTTGTGTTCATTGTCAACCAGAGAGTCATGTCAAAAAAAAGGAAGCGTGATTCTAGGTGGAAAAGCAGAGGGATAGTGGATAAGTGGTATACCATTTCTGTTCCAGTGTCATTGCTGTCATGGGTTACTTCTGTAGCAATGCTAGTCCCTTCACTGAAAGGTTTTTCCCATGTTTCCAAAGATTATGTTCTTAAGTAAGAAAACATGAGGCATTTAGTACTGAAGAAGCATAAAAGCAAAAAGGCAGAACTACCATTCCCCAGGTTTCATTCAGAGATGAATTCTTTATTAGAAATGTCTGAAAACTTGTCAGAGTATTACCGCACAGACATTTCAGGAGACTTCAGAATTAATGGTCTGTTTTGAAAGAAAATAAAGAATCTGTGTCCATTTTAAGTTTCTGTAGTTTCATGCCTAACTGTAGACTCTATTCTAGGTACCTCTATAGCACAAAAAACAAAGTGAAGATAAGATTACAATACAGTTGGTAGAATTAAGGATGTGAGTTTTGGTAACCCTGAGAGCTGATGAAACAGGGAACTTTCTAATTTGGTTAGCTTTTCGCTTCTTCTTGTAAGCTAGTTTTCCATGTTATTATCTAAATTGATGCCACTTTACTTCATAATACTTTATGAGATATTTGATTGTGGCATATGATGTCCCCCTGGAAACCACTGCAGATAAATATTACATTCCCCTTGCCCCAGGAAGGAGAACATTTTGTTAAGCCTCTATTATTCTTTGTGAGTAGAGATGAACTCATACAGAAAGCACAGTTTGAATTGCTCAAACACTGGTGCTTAATTCTTTGTTTTGATTATAAGTATCCACTAAATCATGTTTCTGGATGATTAGCTTTTAATTTCCGACGGAAAGTCCTACTTGATATTTTTGTATAATTTAACATCACGTATTGTCCCTCACAACAAAAAGATAGGCAGAACCATGCCGTAGAGGAGACAAAGGGGGTTTTTCACTCAGCGTGCTGTGCACAGACAGGGCAGTGTTCTCCCAGACTGGCGGGATTGCCACAGGAGGGAAGAGCTGTGCTGCACGGCACTACCGTCCTGTGTCTGCCTGTCCTTCCTCTGCCTGCCCATCTCACCTCCCTTCCCACCTGCCTCCCCATGCAGCAGATACAAAGCTCTTTCTTCAGTGATATTGATGCCTTGGAGAGGCTGGCCTGGAACAGAGGCTGGACAGAATGAAAGGATAAAGGGTAGGTATTTATTGAAAGGCCTGCACAGGGTACACCTTGGGCAGTGCAGGAGTCTTGCAGAGACTACACCCAGGATGGACGACAGTCACACGTTTTTGGGCCAGATATAAGTTTTGTCCATTTGCCTATCAGAGGTTAATTGTCCAGTTACAGCTTCAGGCAGCAGAGTCCCATTCTCTCAGTTTGCTCCCCCCCAACTCACTTTTGTTTACATTTCTCGGGGCCTGAGACAGTGAGGTGTCCTTGATTCTCAGGCCTAGAGAGGAATTGTTGTGTCTGACAAAAATGGGAAAAGCAGTAGCTAACACTCTATATGGAGCTCAGAGTTATACACTAAAGAATTGCAGGATTACAAATATATGAAAATATAAAAGGTAAAATCCTAAGGCATCAATATCCCCTGCAGTAGGTTGGCCTGCCAGACATTTTGCTTCTTTATTTCCCTTTGTATATCGATTTCAGCCGCATTTTCCTGATGTAGGCGTGCGTGCATTCAGTATCCATTTACTTGGTGGATTAAAAAGCCCACTATAGTAAAAGATTGTATCTCCAATTCCTTCTGTAGCTTTTTAACTACAACCAGATAAACCTCTGACCCTAACAAACAAAAATGATATATATGTTAACTGGAAAATATTTGTGTATATTGCTTTCCATTCTCAGCCTTGTTTGTCTTTTGTGATACCCTTAAAACCAGAAAACAACCAAAATTACGTTTTCCAAGAAACTCATAGTCAGAATATTTTTGTCCTAAAAGGAGAAAGTCAGATGAACAGTCAAGGACTCTGCAGGTATGGAACTGATATTGTAGGGTGATGCTAATAAACAACTGCAGATACAATTTTTAAAGGGCTTTTATTTTTGGTTATCAGTTATTTTTTCTGCTCTTACTCTAAGAGCTATGGAAAAATAATATCAAATAGGTTGAGGCAGCATTGCTATTTCTGAATAGATAGTATTAAAAATAAACGTCTGCTGGCATAGTAGGGTCGTACATGAAAACTTCTCACATCTTAAAGCTTACACAACTTTCAGGGTTTTGGAAAATATCCCTGAATCACGTGGACATGATGAAAAATTTACCTGGAGGTTCTCGTGTGACTCAGACACTTTTGAAAAATGCACCCTTTGTGAGTTGAACTTTCACCGCTTTTTCCCATATTGATTGCACTGTGTCAAAGTAGGAAGACCTAAACTTTGGCAGTTTAGTTACTTTGCCATGTTCCCTGGTCCCTCTCCATAGCTGTAATGGAAGACAAGCTCCAAAAGCATTACAACAGTGTGAGTTTGGATTAAAATTGGCAAAACATTTAATGCACTGATGGCAGTCCAGGCTCAGCTGAGTTAACTGTATCTTTCAAAGTACAATGCTTACTCGTCCGTGTTTGAAACAAGTCTTGTATTTCATTACTGCCTCAGGATAAGGATAGATGGATAGTGACGACAGAATGAAAACATAAATGGGATAAGAGTTATTCTGCAGATTTATAACATTTGCCATATTATTGTGGTTTTGCTGTAATCCCTGAAGGCTTTTTGACAGTTATGGGGATACTTTGAAAAACATGTTTACATGTCAATTCACATGTAGACAATCTCATTTTTATTGATGCGATTTGTTCAAAACATTTTGATTCAAATCTTTATTACAAAAAATACATGTACTCTTCCTCTTTTAAGCAAATTTTTTTGTGAACTAACAGAAATGGGCTACCCTAACACTCAGTGTACACACTGGTTTTACACTTATCCTCTTTTATTTGCAAGTAAAATTGTGTGATCATAAGTAATCACTGGGTATGCACAGAGAGATGTTCTTATCAGTCTGGAATAGTTTCTACATAATAGCTAAACGCCGTATGGAAAAATCTACCAGTGATAATGATAAAGTAACTTGGGAAGAACTTCTGTTCTGGAAGTTTCTCAAGCCCTTACAGTCCTTCTAGAAAGATCAATGTCTTAACAAACACCCTTCAGTCGTCCTTCCTGTGGCCCATGGCTGAATGTAATCCATCCGCCTTTAAAAGCATCAACAAAAACATGTCTTATTTCATAAGCAGTGTAAAACCCCTGGTTTGATGAGACGTGAGGCTGAGTAAGGACTCCAAATTCTTGACTTTTGATTGTTGTGCATGAATGTAGTAGCATAAAAAGTACAAATTGTTCAACTGAAATGGATCAGTTTTCATTTTCTCACTAGCGACTCTGCTGTTTTGGATAATACCCAAAATACCACAGCAGTTTCAGTGTTTTGATTCCTACGCTCTGGAACAAAGAAGTTCCTTGTTCTCCAATCCACGTCCGTCTCCCAAGACAGCTTTCTCTACCTCACATTTATTGCTCTACCTCTTTAGTAAACAGAGCCAGGAGTCTATCTTGAGTTTGCCTGTTTGAGTGTAAGAAAACAAAGTATGTCCTCTGCAGACAGTTGAGTCCTGCCTCCAAGATGAAATGTGAGAATTCAGCTAGCTGGTATGAAAAGTAAACAGGAAATAATCCTTAGAAATTGGAATCTCCAGCAAGTCTTTCAACTTTTAGCTGTGTATTTTTAAGAGATCCTTTGAACATGAACTTGCTTGAACTCTTAAGGCTAAAGTGTTTAGAGGTTGAAATAACTAACCAAATACCAATGACAAAGTTCTGCAGAGCAATTTTAATTCCAGTGTTTCCCCAGGCAGAAAATCGAGGCCAATTCTATAACTCTAATAATCAAGACAGTAATTGGCAATGTTCCTTTGGGGCAGGCAGGCTCACATGAGGTCATTTCTGCCTCCGTCTCACCCAGCTACCACTGTATACAGATGTTGTCTCGGTGCTACTTAAACGGGTTTTTCAGATGCAGGTGAGCATGTGCTTGCTGACCTTCTTTAGTGCCAGGTGGTGTTGTGCTGGGGAGAGTACCCAGGACAAATCAGTGCCTGAGCTCAACCAACTTAGACTTCTAAAAGAAAACAGGTGTAAGCGATTCAGCCAAGTTACATCTCCTACTCAAGTGCAGGGGTTTTTAAGTCTGATTATACAATGCTTCTGGAATCATATCAAAGTATTGCCCCAGTCCTTTGTTCTGCTGTTGTAGAAATTAATATGAATGCCAGAAAAAGATACATTTAAGTAAGATTGCCAACTTTTTTTGACACTCAGTTAGAGCCCCCTAGTGAAACTGAGCATTTTTTGTAATGGCAGCAAGACACACCACATATGGATTCACTTAGAAAACATGGACAGGAGAACAACAAATGTTTCCAGTAGACAAGCCCTTGCATTTGAGAAACTTCTGGTGTACTGTTTTGTCCTAAAAAGACTTCAGAGCTCTAGTAAAATTTTCTTTTCTTTCGAATATTCTACAGATAGCATGAACACTAAATGGATAAACCATCGGTTTGTTTAAAGACATTTATATTGGTGGAAAAAAACTTATGTCTATGTTTCATATAAATCTATAAACATAAATTAAAAAGATATTTGGAAAAGAGTCTGACACTAAATTTGAAAGGTTCTCTAGAGTTTTTTGAAGCCAGGAAATTCTGGTTGAGGTTATGGAATATTGATTTCTTTTTAACAGAAAAGATGCAACCTTACCCGTCAACCTTCATCGTCAAGAAAAACCTTAATACAACAGCTGTTTAAAAGCAGTTTTATCAAGGGAGACTATTTTTTAAAAGATAGTTATTAATCAATAGACATTAGAGTACCTTCTGTGGAAGAATGTAGTGCATTTTTTTAAAAATCGATCTCTAATTTTGTACAAAGCCTACATCCTGCTTTCACTTTTCCCAGTCCACGTACATCACCTAAGAATATCAGCAATACTTTATTTATTTCATATAAATATATGTAACATCTCTGTTTTCATGGAGATTTGCATTTTCATCAAGTTTCAAATTTACGCGAAGTCAAAATCCTGAACACAAATCTGTAAGATTCATGTGTTCTGTTTGCCATTTTGAGCCAAAATTCCTCGTTTGGTGAGCACTGGTCAAGTTAGTTATTTTCCAGGTGGTAGATTAGTAAGTAGGCAGAACGTGATAGCATCAGGAGAGAGTGGTTTACTGTGTAAACACGTGCTATCAATTATAGGCCAAGAGTTAGATTAATCAGCGTGCAGAAAGTAATGGGCTCCGCAGAGTGCTGAATTTTGCTCACCATCAGGAATTTTGCCCCGTGTGTTGCATTCTGGTTATGCATGCATATGTGTACTGTGAACAGGCTGAGGCGTGTGACGTGTATTTACAGTCCTCTCAAATTTACCCTCCATCTTGAACCATTCCCTTATTTTGTGCCTAGCATTGTCTGCTGTCTTGCAGTTGATGGTGATGTTACCCACCTTCCACAGAGAGCGCTCTGCTCTGCTGGCTTGCAGCAAATCAGACGATGCTCGTGTCCTAAGCAGGACCCCAGCCTGCTTGTAACAAAGATGGTCGTGTGGTGCAATTGCCAAACATGCAAGTTCTGTGATGGTGGAAAGGAAAGGCAACAATTTCCATCTGCCACAAACAGCAAAGAGCTTTGAATGCGCTCTGTGGTCTGAGAGCACAGAGGTTTCACGCTAGTTGGTGACAAGGCTGGGAATGATCTCTGGGTGCCTTTCCCATGATGGAGATGTGGTTCTCATTCCTACAGCACAGTTAAGAATACAAGATGTTACCAGAGGGCAGTTCACCAGCAGAAGGGGACCTGAATCTCCTTTCTGCCTTCCAAACTCCATCCCTGCACTGCAGGAAATCAGCATTTCCATTACAGAAGCAGCGTTGGGCAGCTTTGGAGAAGGAAACAGGTTCTGAGGTTCTGCAAACCCAGATTCTTGAGGGAAGCATGTGATTTACAACTAGAGTAATGCCAGGGCAGCACTGTAATTCTGATAACTCCAAAATAGGACTTAAAAAGACTGACACAACCTGTCAAAGTTGTAAAGGTGAATTCTTGTTAGTGAAGGATCAAGTCAAGTTTTAGGCTATTAACAAGATGTCCTTTTATAAACAATTGAGTAGGAAGAAAATTATGTATGAATCAAGGTGTAATCTTCAAGGTTAATTAATTTACTATTTTTTAAAATACGGTATTCATTTGCAGTTTTGTCCCAGAGGCTTCAGCTGGGTTTGAAAGAAAATTCCAAGTGGAAATCATGCATACTTGTTCAGCAACAAATGTATTTTTTAGCTATATTCATACTCGGTGAAGCTTCTTTTTGACCTGAGCCTGCCCTCCCGCACACTGGCTTCAAAGAATACATGTAGGCTTAGAGCCCTTAGTGACAGATACTTTTTCATGTGCCACTGATCAGCTTTTTGACCTTGGAGAAAACATCTTTCTCTCAGGCTCAGTTTCAGATTTGTCCTTTTTTTAATCCAAATCTATTTAGATTATAAAACTGTCATAGCGCTAAATAGTTTTTAGTAGAAGTTTGTGGAAAGTCTGGTGGAACAAGGGCCTGTCTTGACTGATGCCTCTAAACAACTCTTCACAGTGATACTATTTGGGTTTAGGGTTTTCATGTAAATTATTAAAATAAACCTGTCCCAGGTACAAAGGGAAATATTTGATCTGATTTTTACCAGTATAAATCAAGAGTTAACTTCACTTAAGAAAATTGAATTGCATAGGTGTGAAACAGTGAGAATTAGAAGAGAATCATGCCTGCAGCAATAAGCTGATGAAGGAGACTCTGGCACCTTCTTAATCCTTAGAACAAAAGCACTTCCATAAATTACCATTATGTTATGCCAAGTGTATTCAAGGACCAATTTACATAAGTAGGGGAAACTAGCTAATCTATATACTACTTATGATTGCATCATGACATTTCTAGTACGCGAGTTGTGTAAAAAATTTTAATAATGTACTCTAAGGACTTAGTGACCAGTTTGTAAGATTCAAAATTCCTGTATCCAGGAACCATATAGAATCACAGAATATTCTGAGCTGGAAGAGACCCACAAGGATCATCAAGTCCAGCTCTTCAGTGAATGCCTCATACAGGGATCGAAACCACAACCTTGGCATTATTAACACCATGCTCTAACCAACTCAGCTAATCTCAGTGGCACGCTACATAATCCCTTGCAAAACCTGATTAAATAGTTTGATTTTATGCCTCTTGATAATCCTATCAGAAGGTTTGTTTCAAAACACCTTTGCTCTGAGGCTTAGCACTCCATTTTTAATTTCCAGCCTAAAGGTGCTCCTATCCATTTTGCCTCCATCTGTTCTTGGTCAAACATTCTTCCTACTGTGGCCCTTCTCAATGTTCACCACATTAATTTATAGACAAAAATTTTACCTGCGTTTTCATTTTTTTGCTAACTATGTTAACGTCACTGCATTTGCAGTAACGTAAGGATTTTGTAGCTCTGGCTGCAACAATGACTGTTCTTTGGATCTATTCCACTTTGCATTCATTTTTCTGGGGCAGCCAGTGCTCACGGGATTCCAGCCTTTTGTGCAAATAGCATTAATACTTCCTTCTCTTCTCTGGGACAACTTTGCTGCATTGTAAAATATCTTTTTTCCCTTGTGTTCATGACTGGTAATGTAGTCATCCTGAAATTCACTGATATACCTAGGTTTTCTCCTTCCACGTTTGCAGCAGATGCTCCTACGTGATAAAGGAAACCACATGTTAGCCTAATTGTCTTCATGAATTTGTGCCTTGCTCTGTTTAATCCAATCCTTCCTGTATGGTAGTCTAATTTGCCATTTTATTTAATGTGCCTTACAACTTTGTAATTTCCCCAAATCTTGTTATTCAAGGGAATTATTAAAAACATTGGATGAGAACAATCCTGATGGAGATTTTAGTGACCCTCCCACTGAAGTAGCATAGCTTGTCTTTTAGCACAGCCTGTTATCATTTCAGCTTTAGTTAATCCTTTATCATCCCCAAAGTTTAGTAATTTCTGGCTGTAGCTCTGCCTGAAATACTTTATTGACCTTCAGAGAGTTTAGATCTGCTTCATGTCCTTTGTGGAGAAAATAGGTCATTTTATTTTAAAAAATGAGGTTAGCTAGATCTATCTTTGATTTATCTATGCTCTAACTTCATTAATATCCTTTAGTCCTGGCCACTGGACCTGTGCTTATACGTTCCAGCTCTGCAATAGAGATGATCCAGTCCTGGTTCCTCAATTCACCTTGAGTTCAGTGACTTCTCTGGATTTTTCATCTCTTTTGTCTGTATTCATTTTTCTGCCCAAACACTCATTCTATGATTGCTGCCTCTGCTGTCTGATGGTTCATGTAGGAAATTGAGATAGTGTCCTTATTCTGCTGGGGCTACTTCTGAAGTACCTTAAATGTGTCCCCCATCATCCATCCTTGGGGAGCCAAGCTCTGGGTTCTCTCCTTGTTTTTCATTTATCTGTGTAAGAAACTTTTTGTTAGGTGTTTGAATATCATTTGCAAAGTCTCAGACAGACGTATAGTGAATCTTGTTTCTGCCCTCCAAATGTAGCAATTTTTTGCCTTTTTTTTCCCCTCCCTTCTGTGTTCATTCCTGGGATTCTTATTGAGGTGTCTGAGTAAGAGGCTGATTAATTAACACCTTCTCAACTGTAACTGCTGAAGCATCTTAATAACATAATTATTTTAAAATTATTTTTGCACAGGCAGTGCTAACAATTTTCTTTTTTTTTTTTTATCAATGTATAAATGTACACTGTGATCTGACACCCTGGAAGTTAGAAACATTTGAGATGATATAAGTAGTAGCTTCTTATTGAATCTGTTGAATGTAGTCAGGTCTAACAGTATTTGACATTCATTTTTTAACTCTCATAGGTAAAATGCTTTCTTTTCATTTCAAACGTCTTTAGAAAGAATACAATATTGACCTAAAACTTTGCAGTACAGAGGAAAATCGTGTGTATATTTCCTAAACTGATTTTAGTCTCACTGAAGTGGAGTAATTGCTTAATTACAGTTTTCGGGTTGTAACCTTGTGGCCTTGTTTTCCTCTCAAAGCAGCGTGAATTAGGATTAAGTCCGTGCATTCAGCAGTGTTTGCCACAAAGCCTCTTGTTGTGAGTCAGTGCTATCTGCGGTGCTGTTGAGAGAACGGTTTCAACCCGTCTCACATGATTGCAAAAACAAATAGTGAAATGTAATAGCATAAACACTGAACATTCTTTGGCTGTTTCATAGTGGATTGATGAAGAATGAGTTGTGTAACACAGTGACAGATCAACAGAATCTGAAGAATTTTGAAGGAGTGCCAAGCTGTTATTTAGTGAAACCTTTGGACTACCTGCCAAAGAGATGCACTTCCAGCGGGGTAGGTTCTCTTATTGAATGGCCTCTTGTTAACAAGAAATTGGAAATTAGGTGCTGAAATCTCACTTCTTCTTACCGCGGTTTAAATGCAATTTGTTATTTCTTGTTACTGACTACAGCTTCTCGCTAAAGGATGTCTGCTGGACAGCCTTTCCCAATCCGTGCCTTTTAAATAAGCTACCTGGGACATTCTGTAATGTCACTGCAGGTCTTGTTGCCCAGGAGAGCCCCTGTCTCTTACATCTGTCCCAAACCCCAGGTGTAGCCTTTCACCACAGTGCTTTTCTGAGCGAGCAATGGAGTGGAAGTTATCTTTTCTCTATGCACGGCAAACCATACATGCACATCCCAAAGCAGGAAGACAATTGGGTTCCTCATTAACTGTTGTCTTCTTCTGCCTCCTAAAATGCTGTAAACTCACGGAGCGTGGAGTCCTTATGTGGGGTTCAGTCTGGGATAACTTGGATGATTACTTCAGCTTCAAGCTGAGGATCACAGGATTCACACCCTGCTACTGATCTCCGTGGTGGGACAAGAGGGCTGCATATGATTCACACAGCACACAGCCTCCTTTCAAACAGCCTTTGTACTTTTGCAGTGCAGCAATCTGCAAATCATTATGCACCCCCTTTTTGCCCAATCCACACAGGATGTGAGTCTGTGTCAGCTCCCAGCTTGATAGCCTTCCTCTTTAGCACTATCAATAAAACTCCTTGCAGCTTTGGAAATTACTAGTCTACTGCCTGCCTCTAGCCAGGAGGGCGGGTGTCACATTCACAGATGTCTCACATCTGACGGGGTTGTGGCTAGAAGTATATTCTCCGTAGGCAGGTAGGGGAAGAGACCTTCCATTGTAAAGCTGGCTCATTCCCACTGCCACAACTGCTCCTGGCTAATCCAGAGTTCAGTGGTCCAGGAGAACAAGCAGTGTTTCAGGAAAAGCATGGTTGTATGCATTCCAATACCGACATTTCTTCCTGCTGGCAGGCCATGTCATTTTTGTGGGAAGGAGAGGATTGCTCTAGATATACTTATTTTAAATGAGGATGAAGTGTTTGATGCAATGATCGTTTCCTGGTGCTTGTCACAGGTCTTGCTTCAGGGAGAGAAAGGGGTGGACATTTGTCAGGAGCAGTTTGAGTGTTTCTGATAGACAAGCAGATAGAGAACCCCATCTCACTGATTTATTTCTGTGGAAGTAGCAAAGCTGTATTAGCTCCCTTGCTAACTCAGCTCCAAGTGCAGCAAGCAAAGACACTCATCATGACAGCTAAAGCTGTGACAGGCCACGTCTTCCCCCAGGAACAGCACAGAAATAAGAAAAACTTGAAGAGAAAGACCTGTGCACTTCCCCTGGTTTCATGCTGCTTTCTGCAGACAGTAACACCCTGTTCACATCTTCAACCTTCACTTGATACCCAATTTTATAACATTTCAGCCTAAATCTTCACAGGTATTCAAAACCTTGGGCATGTTGGTTCTACCAGGAGATGACTATAAAGACAATTTTAGTCAGTTGGTTAGAATGTGGTGATGGAGGGGGGGAACTGGTCTTTGAATGGGAGCCCTGGTACTGCTGCTGCTGCTAAGAGAAGAGTTATGGCTCAGAGCTCAGATTTGGACTCACACAGCAAACATACCTTCAATCCTTGCCAGCGTTCATGTTAAAAGCATGGACCTGGAGTAGGTCCTGGGAACTCCATACTAGTTTGGCCCTTTCCTCTGCTTTGCCTCCACTTTCCAGGGTAGAAAAGCAAGACTGTTTATCCTTGAGTGACAAAGTTCAGGTTTGGCTATAACCCTGAAAAAAATTTTGCTTGGCTCGCACAAGTGATGTGCACGTCTTTGAGATTCTGGACTTCATACTGTAGTGGATAGTAACCATGGATGTTTCACTGAGATAATATAAATGTACCAATGTGTGTAACTGCATCCATTCAGGAAAAAACAAAAAAAATACTGGACATGTGTGTAAGTCAGGTGAACTCATTATAAACATCTTGTAATAATGCTTGGGAAGGTTCAAATACCATAATTGAAGAGAACTTTCTCACAATATTCAAAATGTGTACATTTGTAATTCTTCCTAGAATTTTACATGCCATTCAAATCTGTCTTCCAGATAAAAATCAGTGATACAGGTCATGGCTCTGAGAGTGTGGGCTGTGGTGATTAGCAATGATCTGTTCGTGGTGATATTTGCTTGCCTCCACAATATGCAATGTATTTGAATCCTCTCTGAGCTTCTTTTCATTATTTTGTTCAACAGAAAAGTGAAGGAGTAAGTAGAAACATGCCATGAGTGCTGTTGTGTCGAGTGAAGTATGAGACTGTGCTTTGCTGTTTCCTTTCATCTTTCTTGGCCAAGCTGGGACAATATGTAACCAGGAATTATGCAATATTTGTTCTGCTTCTCGTGGCATAAAAGCTATGTTAACTCTTTTGTGCTGGTAAAATTCTTGTGGATAAATACAAGGAACAAAACTCTTTGACATTAACAGTTCCAATATCCAGTGTAAGTCATAGGAACGTCATAGGCATTACTTTTGTATGTTATATGTGCTAAGGGACAATAGCTTTACTCAAATGTGGTGGTTTCCCTCTGAGAAGTATTTTCTCTATTTCAAAGAATGCTATCTATCATTCTGACATGATCCACAGTGGAAGCCCAAGCCAAACAAACCAAGCAACAGCCAAATCAGCAGAAGGCTAGAATGTGTGACAAAGACTTAAAATCCCAAAAGAGTCTTCTGTCAGGCAGCCATTTTTACCCCAAGTATCACCAGTTAATGAGTTACTGTGAAGTCAGCAAACACTAATGTGAAATTCTTTAGCATCGCTGTGAGCGGGTCCATTTTGCTGACCTCTGAGTTAGGAACTACAGAAAATGTCACGAGCTGCAGCCAGCTGTTCATGCCTTTTGCGTGATCTGCTTAGACCTTGAAGCAGCTGACCCCGAGATATACCCAAATAACAAGTTCTTAGCAAATACACCTGGTCTGAAGTGAAAAGATGAATTACCATCTCTAAAATATATGACAGTTGCCAAGAAAGTTTTAAAATTTTCTCTGCAGATTACGGGGTTTGGAATGCAACTTCCTAAAAGTGATGAATCAGTTCTGATGATTGATATAAGGCTCTAATTTTCCTGAAGGTTTTCAAAGGCTTCTGAAATGTTTCTGAAATATTCTAGTAATTGGTGTTGTACAATATTAAAAATCTTTCCAAGCTGTCTAATTAACTACGGCCATAGTTGCTTCTCAAAACCAAAATTAACTACTTGGTTTGACATATTGCGAGCCCTCTTACACAGGTGGATAATTCTAGCTCCGCAAGGAGTTTTGGTCACCTAGTTTCTCAGTTCAGTGGATCTGCAATTGAATCATTTCCTCTTAATGGGTGACTTGACTAAGTGGTTTGAAAGTAATTAGCAAACACAGTGGACCCAGTATTGAAGTGTATGATCAGCATCTTATCAGGAACTACCCATTTCCTGTGGGAAACTGCGGTCGACTTCTCAAGAAATTCAGAAAGCAACTTGTTGCTCCTGCTTCTAAGGAAGCTAATCAAGGAATTGTTGCACCATCCCAGTACGTTTTGACTAGTGATGAAGTGATCCCAACTGATTCTAAAGGCATTTTCAGAAAGTCTATTCTTCATTGCTATTGGATGTTTCATTTGGTCACTTTTAAGAAAGCAGTAATTGTCTTCTTACAGACGCAGACTATTTTTTATCCACTAATACATTTTAATCTCGGTGCACAGCTGTTAATGGGATATGCTTCCACTCCAGAGCAATTCAGATTGATTTTGTTTCTACTTCAGAAATATATTACAGTAGAGCCACAGTATATAAAAGGGCTCAGTGTGTTGAGATGAAGTAGCCTCACGGTATTTGCAGCTTCTAATGGGAGCTTGGTACATTTAGAGCAGAAGTGGTGATTGATTGTCTGGTGCTCAGGCTAATTGATATGGCACTGAGTTAGTCAGAAGCTCTCAGCTCCATCAAAATCACACATGACATTGCTCCTGTGCCTCTTAATATTGACTGGGTAGTTCATATGATAAAGGCAACATGTTTTGGAGGAGACTTCCAGAGCTGAGTGAATCTTCCTTCAGCATCAGTTACATTCTTTCCAGAAAGACTTCCTGCCTAGAGTAGCATTACTCCTCCGCTGGAAATTTTTTAAAAGGATGTTCTCAGGTCTGTTTATTTTTAATGGGCTTGGATGCGGTCACTGAGATCCTGTGAGGTCAGAAGAATGGAATGAAAGTGGTCACAGATGACACTTGAGCTATTTCCACAGCTGGATGCACACCAGCCAGAGTAGGCGGTCCTCTGCAGATGAATTAGTTCGTTGAAGTACATGATACAAAACATCTGTTACAATAAGAACAAACAAAAACAATGTGCCTTTGAAGACTGGGATTTGTTAGGAGCTGCTTGCAAGGATGCTGAATAAGGCAGTTGTCAGAAACATTTTTAGGCTTGCCCTTGTGTGAACTAAAGCAAAACTACATAGTAAAAACACCTACATTCAATTAAGCAAAAGACCCGCTTTCCCCAAATTTTGTTGCACTGATTCCTCATACAGCAATGAGGAGGGAGAGAACCCCTCTACCAAATGTTTTTTATACCTTAAACCACTTTTAATACAGTGGTATAACTCCAGCTGAGTGGCTGTAAAAGCTTAGAAGCTACAGTGGTATAGTAACTGTTATTCTGTCAGTCTTTCCGTGCGCTGCTTTATTACCAGCTGTCTTGAAGTGCAATAGACGTTTTTCATTGTCACTGCCACCTGATGACAAATAAAACCTTCAAAATGCTTTTGCTTGAAGGACTAGCTCACAGCTCCTAGCCAGAAGTAGACCTTTCACGTCACCTTAATGAGCCAGAGCGATCCAAACATTCCCACCCCATTTTACTCTTACCAGGCAGTTACTTTTGGCTGCCTATGATTTTTTTCCTCACATTTGAGCTGGTGAGGAAATAGAAATACTAAGATATGTATGGAGTAAACAAACATGCTGTGTGTATTAAGAATGAAGACAAATCAATCAAAGCTGGGTGTTTATCAATTATTATAGGGCACCATTGTTCTCATGGACACTTTCAAGAAAACACAACACTCCTAACACATTATTTCAGCCACGGTAATGATGAATTAGATGCAGGTATACATCAAAGCATTGGTTCCCCTCTTTTCTTTTCTTTTTTTCTAAATTGAGCATGCTGTCACACAGATTTGATGGATGAGAATTGTGTGCTATATACATAACAGAAAAAGGCTGCACTACCACAAAATGCTCCCAAAGAAGTGATGACCAATCTCTGTAGGCACGTTAGACAGACAATGGTAGTAAAAAAAAAAAAGTAAATAGAAGTTAATCCTTTAGATCAAGGAAATGGTAGGAATATGTGATTTTGGACCTGGACATCCTTTAGATCATCCCCTGCTGGTGGCCTGCTGTGGCTGCACAAGGCTGCTATGTTCTTTTTAAGGCACAACAACTGAAACAGGAGCTTCTGTAGATCTCATGGGTGTCAGATAGGCCACTGGGAGAGGGCCTCTTTTGTGGCTTTCCATCTGGGATCCAGTGGTGGGTGTCAGGAGAGGTGAGAACTGGAGAGGAAACAAACAAGATTCTTGTATAGTTCACTTGATTGTAGTTTATGCATTCCTGATGAGTGGGGTGTCTGATTGTATATGTAGTCATAATTTATTATGGCTGTACAAGACTATTATGTTAATCTTACTTTTATTTCCTAATATTCTTTGATCTCATACACATCAAAGATGTAAAATTTTAGTCTTGTTGGTAATTAGCTAGAAAGCAAATATGTTGTCTGTCAGTACAGAGGATACAAAGCACAAGAAATTGTCCTGGGGGAGTCTAGATTCTAGACTAATTTTTTTTCTCCTCATCAGATTTTTATTTCCCTTTCATCAGTTCCCTCAGCCATTAAATAAATGTACTGGAAGTAAACTTTGCCATTGTGAAATTCATTCAGCTTATTAAACCACCTAGTCAGTCAGTATGAATCCTCAATTGAGGAAAAGCAGTTTGGTACATCAAACAAAAATGAACATCAGTGTTTCCCAAAGTTGCAACAACCCCTTGCGGTCTGTATTGACAGAGGTTTCACGCTTGCTTGCTGTTAGTTTTAAGCAGGCACAGGCTAATGCTGTGCACAGTTCTCATTTGATTCACCCATTATAGTCCAAAGGCTTTGATTTCTAACTTGTGATTAGTGCTTTGGTCAAGAACAGCAAATGAGGATATGCTAAATTATTTGGCTCTGCAGTTGCTCTTCAAAGCTGTCTTTCTGGAAGGAGAAAACACACAGGGATTATTTTACAATTTCTGCAGTGAATCTCTGCGTCAGTACTTTATGCCTCCAGCTGGTGGATTTATACATCGCAGTTTATTCTGGGGATTGACCCCTCCCTCCACTTTTGTTCATGAATTGCAAAGAGATCATTATCTTCATAAATTTGTTTACAGTCCAAAACTTCCATATGAATAATTTATGGCAACATTTCAGCCTAAGGATTCTTCTCAGTGTGCATAACAAGTATTTATTACATCGTTTCTTACTGGAAGTTTTTATTAGACTTGATTCTTTCCTGTTCCAAGGTTGGTTGTCCTTATCTTTATTAATTTTTTTCAGCTTCTAGACAAGATGGCTGTCTTGCCAGAAAATAAAATTTTGTTTCTTGATTAAACAAGTCTGCAGGCAGCACAGGGCCACAAAATTTACAACTGGATTACTGAAAAAAAACCAAAATCACTGAATTACAATCTGAAAACAAGGGCAGAATCATCTCTGCTAGAGATAATTAATTAATGAAAATCTGTTTGTGATATAAAAATCTTTAGGATACCTGCATAGTAATGTACAGTTTGGCATCTGTCTCAGAGGATTAAAACAATGTGAAATAATGGTAGCATTCAAGTTGATGACAAAACTGTAATTGATTTCAGCTGGGCCAGGATTTCGAGCCAAATTTTTCAAATTCACTAAGATCTGTATGTTACCTTGATTGTTGGATTATGGAACTTTGAACCACTGAAATTGCAAACAGCTTCTGCTAAAAATTTTGCCTCTAGTTCCTATTTTATGCTTCTAGCTGTGCACTTCTGCATTACTTCCCTGCATACATAATCATTTGCAGTGACACTGAACTGAAACACCAGAAGACAGTTCTTCGATAGTAACGGAAAACACCAGAAGAAATACTACCAAAAAACCATTTCATGTACTTTTCAGTCCCACAAGTGGATTTTCTGTGTGCCTGGAAAAGTCACTGCAGAACACAAATGTGGCTGCCAAGAGGCTGGTCTCTACTGGAGTTTATCTGAACATCTGCTCTTAGTTATGATGCATCTTTTGATGTCAAAGACAAAACAAGGGTTTGTTTGGTTTTTGGAGGAAGGGGTTTCACATATAATGAAGATTCACAAGCATGCAGTGCGCAGAACCCAGCCCTCGTGTCCCTGTTACTCTGGAATTAATTAGAGCACTATTTTTCTACCCACACAGCTCTCAACAAAAGATGGGAGTATAAGCCATTTGCCTATCATCTCATTCCTATTTATCTTCCTTTGGATGTTTCTTGTTTCCTCTACCTTTGAGGCTACCCTTTGCCTCTGGCTAGGACTGACAAGACTATTACATATATAATACTCTGTGGATAATGAAATTTGGCTTTGTGGGCAGAATCAAATAATAGCTCTAAAACTTGTCTTCAAGTGAAAATGTGCAGAGGGAGAGGGTAGTGACATGGAAAAAGTTGTGAAAATGTTGTTTTGACTCCACTCCCAGAGAGAAGTTAGGGAGTGGGGAGAGGGTGAGAAGAAGAACAAAGACAAAATATCTATAATCTCCCTGTTTTCATTTCTGGGTTATTGAACTAATTTTAAACGTTTTTCCCTCCTTCAAATTTAGATAAATTCTGAAATGACATGTCATTTTGAAATATGGTGGAAACATTGCTTTTTGACAGCTCCAATTTTTTCATTCTTTTGGTCACAATTATGTGCCAAGTGTGACCTGGATTCATAGGATGTTTTATTCTCCCTCAGAGTTTTTTACCAAATACTTTATCGTTCATCTCAGCAATATGTGTATACCATCCAGCTGGCCTTTTCTTCTCTAGCTTGCTCTATGGTTCATTCCTCCAAAGCATAGAGATCTTTTTACCATCATGTAAAAGACATCTTACTGAACTCATGGCAGACTCAGCTGCCTGATCAGTGCTTCACAGAAGGCTCATCATCCAGTTTGGGTCAAAGACTCACTCTGGTACATTTACCACAGTAGTGACCTATCAGTTTATTCCTCTCTGGCTCCAGAGCAAGGTGCTCTCTGTTGTCCGAGACATTTTCAGAGCAGTATTTGGTAGTACGCAGTTCCCATCAGCTGCCTTGTAGCCTGAAGAATTTACTTCAGGTAGGGTTTAAAAAATGCCTTTGAAAAAACTTGAACTGCTCTTTCTTGGCTCATTCACAGAACCTCTGAAATTACTGTTAACCGCAATGGTAGTTTGATTTTTAAATGCCAGAGAAAATAAACATAAAGACTTTTTTCCAGAGAAAAATGAACACCTCTACAATACTCAAATAGCTGAAAGAAATTCAGGAAAGCTGCCCAAAAAAATCTTTGATTTCAACCTAAACTTCTGCGAATCAGATGATGTGTGGAAACCACAAAGCCACTTTACTTACAAAGAAGTAAGGAGCATCTTTGTTGTATGTCAGGATCTGACTGCTTGCTTTGCATTCACATGGACTAGTACACCGTGGCTGGTAGGAAATGATGGTGAACAAAAAAAAAGCTAAAATAAATGAAAGCTTTTTATAGGCATTACTGCAGCATTTATGGATATGTGTAAACTGGAGAGACTTACCTGATTAACTCCAGTAAATTCATTTAGAGAAAACTGAGGCAGCAGACTTTGACTTCATTTGCCCATGTTGCTTTGGCAGTTCCTCTGAAACTGCTAGTGTGATGGCATGGATGTGGTCCATTCACCAGTGTGGAGAAAGGAACAGTCTTTGGTGGTTGCCATCCTTGTGATGAAATTGAGTGCCCTGAAAAAACCCACCATAGGCTGGTGGCGAACACCCTCTGTAGACTGGGCAGCGTGTGGGAAAAGGACCACACAAGTCTCTGTGTCATCAGTGCTCTCCACCTTCGGGCTAACCTGTGAGGATGCAGCCCCCTACCTTTCCCAACCCTTGGGAAGGCTATTGGACATCACCAGTCGCAGTTACGTACTTCTGTGGGGAAGGGTTTCTCTGTGGGTAGCTGATACCTGGACACAGCTGGGCAGCTTGATAACAACTTTCAGTCCCAGCAATGACCAAACCTGGTGACCCAGCACTGAGACTCCCTGTTCTGTTACCAGGCCTCTGAGCCACTCTGTTCCCCCCATGTACTTCCAACATATTTAACATGTTACAGCTGTGCTCACTGCTATACAATTGTTAAGAGGGCTGCCAGCATTTCCAGTATGAACTCGTATTTTAAGGATAATAGCTCAGCTGTAAAAATGTGCTCCAGGCTGAAACTTTATAAGGAAGATTTCTGCCCAAGAGTGACTTTATCTGGACAAAAAAAACAAAAGGGAAAATATATCAACTTAGTCATTCTTAATCAGTAAAAATATATTAAAAAGAAAGTAAGTAATCCTTGCTGGATCACTTACTTTCTCTTCTTTTTAGCTTAATAATAGCCAAAATCTGCATATTTTTAAACTTTTCATGTCTACTTCTTAGACTAGTTGAACCATTTTCACACTGCATATTTACTCACATGGATTGCTTTTAAATTTCTTTTCCTCAATATTTTCATTTGCTTTTAAAAGACAATGGGGTGTGGAGCAAAGTAGACTCAAATTAGCCATTTTCTCTTATTTATTTCAAATCTGCTCAGCATGAATCAAGAGTTAAAATGTGTCCTTTTCTTGACCAATTTGGTGTGTAATTGGAACCACCTGTTCACTTTGGGCCTGCAATGATAATGACCCAAGATGTACCCCGCAGTCTGAACGCTCATGGACTTGGGAAAGTTCAAATGTAGATGCAGACTCATCCCAGAAGTGACCCTAACAACAGACCAGCTCCTGAGTTCTCTATATATCCTACAGGATTTAAGACATTTTGAGGTCTTTGGTAGAAGGGAGACTTATAAATGTTAAGTGTTTGCTCTAACCCACAGACTGGTTTCACTGGAACTACCTTAAAGTAAATGAGAACTTAAAATACCCGATTTTTAGTTAAAAAATCTGTTTACGCTCTCTAGACTTCTTTTTTTCCTGACACAAAGCTGCGAGCTTGAATTTGATTTCATCTATCTGAGTTGTACGTTCACTGATTAAAATGTGGTTGCCTTTGAAGGACATGCTCTGCGTGCTTGCTGCCATCAGCTTTACAGAGAGGCATGAGGCCTCTTGAGGTCTCATGCATGCGGGAGAGAAGTTTTAGGTAACGATGCTTTTTCAGCCACAGTTTGTCCAGATTGTGCCTGTAGTATCAGTTGTTCAAAACAATGTAAAAACTGCAATGCTGTCTTTGGGAGTGTCATCCAAAGCGGGGTGGATTGTCCAGGAGCAGCAAAAGCCGTGTGTTGGTGGCAGTTTGCTTGTACAGAGTCAAGTCCGAGGAGCAACTGGTCTGGAGTTTTTAAGAGTCGGAAAAATCGTGCTTAAAGTTTGTAAAGGCATGAGTGAGGCATATGTTACTTTTAATGATGGAATAGAAGGTAAGAAGGCTCTGTTGGAAATATGTGCCTCAGTCTTGGATTTGAGGTCTGTCACAAAACTGGCACTGCCAGGTAGCCAGTTTTAACCAGTCGAAGGACAAATCCCAATACGGAATGGAGGGAATTTCATCCATAGCCTCCCCTAAGGAGTTACAAGTCCAGAAAATGAAATGCAATTTGGGATCTGGCCCAGGACGTGCAGGCTGTGAAAATTTTGGGGTTCAAATGAGAGGAAAGGAAGGCTGGAATAGTTTTCTTTCCATTACTGTGTGGGAAAGGGCTTTGTTTAACATTACAGGTTACGAATCTAACAGAACATGACAGAGAGACAGATTTCTGTATTTGTCCTCTCTAATGAGGGCATACTTTTTAGTTTTAAAGATTGGTATGAATCACTGTGATCTAGAACTGAATTGATACATAACATGAACAGTGGCTTAGTACTGATTTCCCAGTCTATCATCTTCAAGTCTAAAATCTATTATTGAATAGAAGCATATCTTTGGAGAAACATCCTTACTCACCCAGGGTTTCATTTATAGCATCTTCCACTACCTGTCTTTCCTAATAGGTAGGATAAGAAGGATTCCTGTGAACATTATGTGCCTATTACTGGTCCTCATCAGCTTTCCAGAACTTTTAAATTTGAAAAATGGTGTGAGGAGGGAAAGGACATAATTTTTAGACCCTCCGTACTTTTAATCTTCCTTTGTGCAGGAACTGCACAACAAGGAGTTGAGACATAAGCAGCAGATGGCAGTGCACCGTAGTGCATCCTCATGGAAGATGGACACTGTGTTTGTGGCTGAGTTCAAGAGTGATACAGCAACATTAACCTCAGCATTTCAAGATGGCTTTCTGCCCACCCCATGCAGCTGCATTCCTGGATTACATGGTAGCCCTTACATCAGCATGGCTCTGAGAGTGCAGCCCAGTTTTGGGCTCAGTCTTGGAGTTAGATCTGATGTTGAAGCGTTGCCTTTGGCCTGACATCGGAAAGGCTGACACAAAGTCCAGGAGAAACTGTGTGAAACTGCCTTATTTGTATTGTCCACCACTAATAAATTCTGGTTTTTAAGAGCCTTTCTGCTCTCAGAGTTGCAGGGAAACATCCTGTTACTACTCATTCCTTGGCCATTGTTCCTATTGTCCTCTCAAGTATTTGGGATCTTACAGAGGAGCACTCTGCTGTCTGCCACCCTAGCACCTCAGTATGTCTCCTTGGAACTTCATTCAGTGATACCACTTCACTTTTTTGAAAGCTGAAGGTATTTCAGATATTTCCATCTAAGTCTGGTTGTGTTAAGTCCTTGCAGTGTTGTGGAATTAACACCATGCACAGCCACACAATTTTCTTCATTGTGTAGGGTGTAATTTTTGTCATCTTACCTCTAATACGACCTTAATACATAGGATTATATTACCAGCCTGCTTTTCTGTTTGGTTTTTGGGGATTTTTTTCTCTTGTTGATAGCCAGTTCCTCAAAATTTCTGATGTCTCCCAGTGTCAGTGTTTGTCCTTCTAATGAGCATCTTTTCCTCCAGCTCAGCTGTTAGATTACAGCTCACACAGTGCAAGTCCCTCCAGGTTTTGGGCAGGAAACGAAACACAGCACATCTGTTACAGATCACAGCTGCTGTCCTGTCATTGGTCATTGCACTTTCGAGGCTAGAAGTGCACACAGAAGAAATGTCACAGGCTTTTCCTCCCCAAACCCAGTTAAGCACTCTCTGTGCCTGGCAAATGACCTATGCACTGAATCTCGCCAGAAAAGCAGAGATCAACAGCCCAGTGTGTCCGACACTTGGTCACATAGGTTGTCATGTCTTTATGGAGCACACAGACAGGCGGGACTGCCTCACCTTGCATGGAAAACTTGAGACCCAGGGAGAGCCAAGGTCCCACCAGATTAAACACATCTTACATGCTCTCAGGTCACCAACCTTCTCTGTACCTCTACATAAAAGCACAAGCCTCTGGAGGCAAAAGTTCCTGTTAAGCATTCTTCTTGTTTTAGGAGCATGTTTGCCTGAGTAAAATAAAATCAGTAAGCATTTTCAGCCAATAACAGATGTTTGTACTCTTCGCTCATTAAATGTTGCTCATGAACAAGGAGTTAAAAAACCAGTCACTGTTGTTCTTAGTTAGCTTTGTCACAGTAAATCCTGCACTGAGCATTTCAAACATTAAAGAAAACATACCCACATACTGAAAAAACATTGTGACCTGAGTGTAATAGAATTGGCGATAAAATTTGTCTTCCCATGTGTAATTTTGTGTGTGTATATATGTATATGTAAAATCAAACTATTGAGGATACAAATATGTCATCCTTTTTGAAAGTTTCATTTGAACCCACTAAGGCAAGAAAGTGAAAATTTAAGGCTAAAGACTGGTGCTGGCTCATACTTTAATTGTACTGTTTGGCAATATCAATTTATCACCTTGTTAGAACTAGGATGTGCTATTGATTTTCACACCTGGTTATAGGCAAGGGAGGAAATACAACAGAACTGTTTGAGAGGAAGAATTATTTGTATTTAACTTTAATAGGTGGAACTCCATTTTGATGTTAAGAAAAACTAGTCCACAGCAGACTCCTGATTCCCATTTACTAGGATGGCACATCAGCTGCTGGGAGACAGTGGAGGAAGGATTTCATCCACATCAGAATATATATAAAAGAATATAAAAAGAATGAAATTACTTGTTATGACATGTATTGAAATATTTGGATATTTCTTTTGTGAAATCTGATGGTGGGAAGGGCAGGAGAAGATTTGATCTGTGTATTACAGTAGTTATGTCCCAGGCAAATCACCACCTTTGTGTTTCTTCTTTGTCTTCCAGGGATGCTAAACCTTATTTGAGAGTTGTGAGGATGCTTTTGTTAGTGGTGGCTGTTCTTGACGTAATAAAAGCACTAATATGTGGAATGGCTACATAAAGCCATCATACAGCCAAATGCACTAATAAGCTGAAGAGTAGGGAAGAAAGCAAATGAGATTTCTCATTCCCTTCTAGAATATGTCAGATGAGGGAGCAAGAGCTGCCTATGGCCTTTCTGCCTCCTCCAGTACTTGCTGGAATGAATACCCCACAGCAACGGGCCATTTACTGATTGCTGTGGGCTCCTTCCTGATAGCAGGACCCAGCTAAACTACTCCCATTTATTCATGCATGTAATACCAGTAATTTTATTTTATTCCTGGGGTAAGTTGAACAAGGGTATGAAAACTTCAGATTTTCAGTCTACAGAGAAGCACCTGGGCTTGTGGTCCAAGCTGCATGGGCAGATGGTAAGGGCAAAGGTATAGCACAGGACACATAAAATCTGCTTCAGAGTCCCTGTAGGAACTCAGGTGTATTTTCTATGCATAAATATTCTTAAATATTGTCACTTTCTTAAATGGCCTTTCTTTTGAGACCTTATTTTGGGTGGAAAGATTCAAGTCACCATGCAAAAGTCACCTTAGGCACTGAGTGACATGGGCAGCTTTTTTTTTGCAGAATAAATGCTATTTGTTTCTGTTAAATCCTTTTAGATTAACAGACAGAGGTATGCTATGGTATTTACTGTTTTTTTCAACTCTAGTAGAAGCATGAACTACTGACATATGGTACTGCCTGATACAATACATTTATTAACTGGTACAATGTAGTTTCTGGTATTGCTTTATTTGTGCACAGTTACTAATAAAACACTCTTCCTGTTGTATCAACTGCGTTTTCCTTATATCTTGATGTTCCCATTTCTATATCCTTTTAATCTGCATTTTTGCATGTAGACTAGTACCTGTACCTTATCAAAAGCTGTATTTCAAAGTAGGAGACAGGAAATACAAGGCAAGAAGGACAATGAGAAAGAAATCACCAAAAAAACTTGCTATTGTTGTACGAAAGGTGAAGCCTACACAAGGGTCACCTTTGTTCTTTATTTACCACACTATATTTGGACTCTTAATCCTTTAAAACCAGTTACTTCTGGGCAGTAACTCTCTTGGACCTATGACATATACTTTCAGCTGAGGAAAGAAGTTCACAAATATACAGCAAAAACATAAGAAAGGGAAAGTAAATATACCCATTGCTCCTAGGAGGTTCAGCTAAGTTATGAAGGTGATGTCAGATAAGAATTTGAATTTATGCCCAAGATTCAAAATATTACCATGTGAACTTGTGGTTTAGTACTCAGTACAGAGGCAGGGCTCAGCATTGATGAAGGTCTGTATCAGGTTTGCCTATTCCAAAGTTAAAGCTGCTTTAATTTAGGGGACAGTTTGGGTTTCTTGCTCGCTTTACCACATTTTTAGCAAGCTTTGGAAATCAACAATGTAATGAAATCAAATCAAATCCTAAGATTTGCAGAATATACATATATAGCTGATATTTGCTGATCTTCTTCACCATACTCAAATCATGATTTAATCTCTGATAAACTGGCAAATGCCATAGCGATTGCTACATTTTCATTGAGAAAGGGAAAATAAGTTTTCCTTTGTTTTGGAATATCAATGAGTATTCCCAGCAGAGTCGATGACAGAGGACAGAGAGGATTTCAAAGCTACCTTTAATCTTCCTGCAACAGTCATGGCAGTTTGGCCCTTACCAACCCGTTTGGAGTAGTTCAGTAGACTCACAGTTCCGACAAGAGGACCTGTTTTTTTCTGCTGCGTGTGAGAGGCAGCCCAAGGGGATCAGACAAGTCAGACTAGACAGAATAGTAAATCAATTGAAATATGGCCATCATTTGTTCAGTATGCAGAGAGAGTGTATTTGTCTGCAAAAAATCACACATGTTGATTTTTTTCATATTAGTTCTTGATAGATGTGTCTGTCTGATAAGTATAAGGAAAGTCATCCTTTCACTCAGTTTAATAAAAACTCAAGAAGCAACATGTTCTCGATAACATAAAGACATTCACTTGGTTGTAGGGTAATACATTTTCAGATGGAATGACCTGGTGCTTATATGTCTGCACAAGATATCTGTAAACAAATTTGAAAATAAGTTTTCTGCTGTAATGTTTATTGGCTTTACATTGGCCAGTATTTACAAAGCAGAATTTGTAAGTATGGTTAACTTATTAAAACTTCTTAAATAAAGTAAACTGTAAAATAAACAGATGCTTACTGTAAGCTTTAAAAACTATTTATTCAGCTGGTATTTTCCCCTTAAGTCCAATATCCGTACTAGAACACTGGAATAAAATGCAAGCGTTTAAAGCAGTTCATTATTGTAGAAAGCTGTGACTAACTAATCCATCCTCCCACTCACCCCTAAGTGCATCTCTCAACTAGTGAACGCTCTGTTCCTAAAGCCTCCTAATACACTTTTTATTTCTGATGTCACTTTCCCACCCTTCAACAGACAAAAGGTGGCATGTGTCTTTGCACCAACATAGACTTGTTCTGCTGATGCCTTTTGGTGTTGGCAAATAATTAAAGATATTTTACCTCATATAATAAACTGTATTTGGTGTCCTTCCTGTAATTTGAGTTTGTTGCCATAAAGGGAGTGTGCAGTGTTCGTAGTTAATATAAGTCAGGCTTCTTTCTTTGTAAGAGATAGACTATCTTCTGAAATATGTGTATTCTTATAGGAAAGGTATGTTCATAAAGCTTAAAGAATTCTAAAACAGCAAGGTCTTTCAAATAAAGTGAAGAAGAAATCAAATCTGTATGTCAGCTTATCTTACATTTATCAAAATGTTGCAAAAAACATGCACGTCTGTATCATTATTCCTTATCATTTGCCCTGTTAATTTCTTTTAAATCCGTTATAGTATCAACACAATTGTATGGCAAATCATATGCCGAGATTATCTTGCCAAATTTAAAAGTCATTATAGTAATCAGTTTCTTGTGGGAATTACAAAAAAAAAAAAGCAAAGAGTAAGTAATCATAGTGAGGCAACTGGACAGATCTAAATAATTGATGGGCCAACTACTTTTCTTGTCAAAGACAGTGGCAAAATCCTCATCATAGTTTCTTCTATAGGTTTTTTGCAACTAAGCTGGGCCTTAAGTAATATTTTGCAATGCTGTAAGATGTCTTTCTATACATTTATAAACTCAGTAAAATCAGACATCCAAACAGATGAAGACGAAACAATATGTTTGATATAACCTTTGCCAGTAGCCAACTGGATGTTTATCAGCAATTACATATTACAGGCTGAAAAGAATCAAATTACTTTTAATATGATGGCAACATCTGATGCAAGACATTTTTGTCTTCTACAGCTAAATAAATTGAATATGAATGGACTTGACAGCATGTATAATGAAACGCATTATGGTCAGGAGACTGGGTGTCGCCCTAACAACCAGACGATATTTCCTTAATTAAGTATAATTTCTTTCCTACGTGATCACAAGAAGATTCTGAACTGGTGAATTAATGATCTGGGAAATGCATGTAATTCTCTGCTCTAGGTAACTGTCAGCTTAAAACATGTTGAGCTGTCTTAGGAAAGCTGCAAATACTTGATTTGTTTTCCCAGCTTCTTTTTCTAACATATTAAATGGTGTCTGTTTAGGGACAGGAATATATATTTTTTTCAATTTGCAAATAATATGTTTTCTGTCTCTGAGCAATTTTTTTGTCCTTGATATATTTTCTCTCCAGTCCATATTTTTTTTAATAGTTTGTTTGCAATACCTGTCTTGCTTACTTATTTGCTGAAAGATGTTTGCTCTCAGATTTTTCCCCTGTGTGTCTGGCAGTTGCGTTTGTTACACTAAATCATAAGGCTTCCTTCACCACTGCCCCTTCCTCATTTCCAGGTCCTGAATTTATACCCAGGAATAGTTATCAGTCTGTCACATATGTAATCACATCAAGTTCCTCCAACCATACATTTGCAATAAGCATCTTTGCACAGTATTGCATCCAGAGGGTTCTTGAGTTTCTCCATGAGAGAGACTCCACAACCTCTCTGGACAATCTGTTCCAGTACAGGGTCACCAGCACAGTAAAGGAGTTCTTCCTCATGTTCAGGAACATTCTGTGCATCAATCTCTGCCTGTTGCCTCTTGCCTGATTGCTTGGCAACACTGAGAAGAGCCTGGTTCCATGCTCTTGATACCTTGCCCTCAGATGCTTATATACATTGATGCCCGCTGACCTTCATGGCCATCCTCTGGACCCTCTCAAAGAAGTCCACATTCTCTTTATATGGGGACCCCTGGAGCTGGACACATCTCTCAAAGTGGGGTCTCGTGAATACGGAGAAGAAAGGGAGAATCGCCTACCTTGACATCACAAGTGGGAGCTCAACTTGTCTGTCATGGAAAACCCTGAGGCAATTCTCCATCTTTTAGCCAAAGGAGAAAACTGCTTGTAGAGGGAGCTGAGAATTGTTTATCAGTTGACAAATTTAGTTTGAGTGCTTATGGTTTAATACAGTAAAAATGCTGCTCACTCTGAGCATAGAGCTTACAATTTCCTATCATAACCGAAAGTGCAGGTGAAGTCCAAACTCTAGGACCTCATCTGGCTGCACGGTATCCCAGGCCACTGATTTCAAAAACAAAACAAGAACATTATTTTCATTGTGCATGGTTCTTCTTCACACTTTTGCACTGAATCTGCTATGCATGAACTGCTGGATGGGCTGAATGGGTGTGTGCCTTGCAGATTTGCTTTTAGACTCTTTCACCCAAAGGGAAGTCTTCACTGTGATAGTTCATTAAATGAGTTAATCAATAAATTAATCTATGTAAACCAGTGCAAATTAATACAGCCAGGAAAGTGGCAAGTGTTACAGGTTTGATCCATGCACACTGATCGGCTTGTTTTCTAAGCATTTATTTGGAATCATGACAGATACTCCATGGAGGCTAGCTTCTGTAATTTGTCAGATTTCTCTAGGGACTCTTGTCAATGCAAGAAATTTAATCCATTCTGTGGCATAGAAAAAGTGTGTATGTATTTCATATGCTGAGGGTATTACAAAAAGGACTGACCAAAATGAGCCTACCTCCTTCTTACCACTGCATGCAAGGAATGAGGTTGCAGGGACTGCAGACTCTATACTTCTCAGATAGGATGTGCATAGAAAAAATATTGCTGGAAGGTGAGGCAAAACTGAATTGGTATTTCCCCAGAACTTTGTATTTTTATTTATTTTTATTTGCAAGTGAAAATTTGAAATCCTTAGCTTCTATCAGATCCTTGGCAAAAATATGTCTATGTAAATGTGAGATGGCCATGCAAGAACAGGTGTGCTACAGGTTTTGAAACAAGTTTGTTTTAGAGGTTGGTTAAACAAGTTTTTTTATAGGTGGATTTTTTCAGTATTCTCAAAGGGAAAAATAGTCAATTTTTTTAACAAATGCATTCATCTACATTTTTTCATGCTATGCGGCAGATGTAATGTGATTGTGCAAGTTTGTGATGTGTGCACGCAAAGATGCATACAAAGTAATTATTTCATATGAAGAAATGGCTGGGAATACCTCCTTATTTCACCATCTGCAAAAAAAAGCAGACCACACTTTCTGACTGACTTTCTCTAACCAACACAGGAAATAACATTTTACAACATAGAACTGAAGAGAATCAACACTTCACTAAGGCATGACATTGCCAACAATGGGACCTTGGGGAGTGGGAGAGCAAGGAATATGAATGGCAAAGAAGCTCTCTCTCCAAAGCTCCTCTGGCATGTCTTTTGTTTCGTTTTTTGGTCAAAGTCTCATTCTTGCTTTAGTACATATGCTCTTTGTTATTAATGTCTTTGTTTTTCATGTGGAGAAGAGAAATGCTTTTAAACGCTGTGTATGTGTTTTAAATGGGTGTCACTACCAAACTCACTGTCAATAGCTAGTCTTACTTAATCAGCTATAAAATATTGTGAGTAAGCGTTCTTAATTGAGACTGGAAAAATTCAAGATAATTACCATAATAGGCTGAAGATCTCTGAGACTGAAGGTTTTAGAAGTCAGAGAAAATTGGGGACATATGTGTTCTGTCTGTAAGATTGTTCTATATAGGATATGGAAAAATGGAAATGACAGGCATTTTGCAAGTACAGTAGCATTCATCATAGAAAGAACATATGCATTTGTTTGTCAGAAGCAATGAAGTAAAAAATGACACTTAATTGGAGCTGACATAAAATGGCCTCATTAGCAGTGCAAATAATATATGTGTGTAGCTTGGTTGTCAATAGGAACAAAACATATTTCTTCTGACAGATATATTAATGTCTTAAGATTCATGTCAAGTCTTCAGTCAGGTTCACTCATTTAAAAATGCCCTTTTTTTTTTTTTTTTAATAAGAGAGAGATTGAACTGTAAATAATGTGTGTTTCTAGGGTGCTGTGATAACACCAACAATGGACCACACTATGTCAATGCAGCCAGCAAGCATGATGGGCCCCCTGACCCAACAGATGAACCACCTTTCCTTGGGCACAACAGGAACGGTAAGATCACTCTTTGTTTCTCTATTGCAAAGCATCTATTGCTTACTGAGTTTCCTAAGGTAATTTGTTACTCTTTTCAGTGCTTTTCAGTGCTTCACAATCATACAGTCAGCATTACTTAGAACAGAAACGACAATGTAGTATGAGCAGTGAAATGGTAGGTCAACAAAACCTGCTCCATATTTAAGAGGAATTATCTGTACTAGTTCTCATGTAATTATGGAATTACTGCTCTATCAATTTGTTTTTTAAGTTATTAGCTTGTCAGTCTAGAAAGTTTCATACCACTGTGAACAGGAGTTCTGGCTTTGTGGTAGCATCCACTACTCACTTCAAACCATAGCAGTCAGCCATATGTATTTTGTTCCAGGCTTAGAAATGTGATTTTTGGTCATGGCCAGCTGTGTTTCCAGTATATCACACTTAAACATGCATATTTCAACCATTATTTTCTTTTTGAGCTGTGTAGATCATACTCAGTTGACTCCCCCATAGTCAGAGAAAGGCAAAAACCCCTCTTAATTAAAATCATCAAAGCTCTCTGAAAAGTTCCTAAAATACAGCAACTACAGACAATATATGGTGGTTTGATATGTGAATGTGTGCACACTGCATGTAATGCAAATTTTTGCAAAATTACTGGCATACATATTACACTTCTGTATCTTTAGCACACATGCTCTTTATGTAATAATTACATGAAACATGTAATTACATAACATGCTCTGTTATGCACTTACCCTTTTTTCCACCAGTGTTCTACTTGATACTGATCTATAGGAACACAGTTTTCCAACTTTTCTTTTTTATTTGAATAAGATACTTAATAAAGTTACATCTGTACAAATTTATTTAACCCACTGTGTTGGGTCTCTTCCTGATCCTCTTCTCTTCACGTCCTTCTTCCTTATCTGTTGAATTTAAGTCTAACTCCAGTGTCTCTTCCGACTTCTTTAAAAAAACTCTGTTAAATCTAAGTCTTCTGTGGTTTTTCCCATGAAACTTAAATATGATGGTTTATTGTTTATTCTTGATATTTTAAATGTTGCATTCAACAATCAAAAGAAGTAGGAATGACATTGCAAACTTAATCTCAGCATTTTTCCCTTCATGAAATTGAAGGAAATACTTGGACTAGTGAGAATTTCTGCATGTGTAATTATTGTGATTCCAAAGCATGTTTAAAAGTTAAGGCAAGGAAATGGAAAATGAATTCTGGTTATGCTGTTGGGCAGCTCCTGTGAATTTTTTCCTCTGCCTGTCATTTTCAATTCCATAACTCTTAACAGACATTGTCTTCTGCACTCATTGTCTCACAATCTTAGTACAAACTAGAAAATTCCCAGTTAATGTTCTCATCTTGCTTGACACCACTCTTACAGTGCTTACAGTAACAAATCAACAAATTTGGTGAGTCAGGTGAAGGACCCTGAGAGGCAGTGGGTCATCTAGTGGGTGACAATGAGATCCTGAACTCATGTTAATGCAACTAAAAGAAAATCTTTCCTTTCTTTTCCTAGATCTTTACACAGTTTTATCTTTCAAGGTCACAGCATTCCCTGTGATAATTTCTTGAAATACATTCAGAGGTGGACTGTACATCTTTGTGTTTACTGTCTGTAAAACTTCTAAGTCATTTGCAGAAAACTTCAAGAGCAAGAAAGAGTAAATGATTGATGAGCGCTATGATATCCATAGGCTTTTCAAACATCTCAAATGACACTCTATTTTATCACATAGAGGACTTCTCTTTGATAAAAACAGCATCAACACCATATTCAGTTAAAGTACTTGTGCAAGCAGTATAATCATGGATGTCATCAAGAATTCCTCCTGTTGGGAATTCCTCCTATCAGACATCAGGATTTGGGCTGTCAGCAGCAGTTTTGTTGGATATATCCATCCAGACGTGAAATTCGTTCTTCAGCGTGTGTTCTGTTACAGAAAAAAAACAAACGTGGGGAACACAAGCTATTTAGAGATATGATTTATTTAGAGATATTTTTACTTCATTTATTTGGAATTCTGAGTTTTGGTCCACAGAGAGGAGCATTGAGAGCATAAAGCATGAAGAATTGTGCAAGCCCAAGCCATGCTACTGTGAGTACCTCAGCAGGACTAGTTTTTATAGGAGATAAAAGATATAAATTATACATTTTTGTTATGAATATATTTTTCAATTTTATCCTTAAAACTGTGCAACAGAGGGCCATAAAGAGCCACCAACTACCTTTCAAGATAACCAGCCAGATTTTTTTAGGCAAACAAGACAAAATGTCACAAATAATTCTACTCATTGTTGGCAGTAACTCTGTCCCAATTTAATTTAAAAGCTTGCAGTATGCAAAGCAGTTTTTATTGGAAGGCTTTCATATGTTCACTTCCTTAGACAAAGCATTTTTCTAATTAACATAACATATTTTTCAGCCGAAACAGACCCCTGTGGTCACTTAAGTGAGAGTTGACTTCAAAACCACTTCCACACTTGCCTGATTCAGAACGAACACTGGGTTTCTAAAACATTGCTTCGACAGAAGATCTATTGTCTAGTGAGTGAGCTAGAGAAATAGCATAAGGGTGTATGCGGCTTTGTATCTTGCGGGAATTACTCTGCCTTTTGATGCTCCTTAAAAGATTAAAATACTCTGTCCCGGCTGGAGCCATTCCATCTCCTTTCACAGAGGAGCAATCTTTAGCTCTTTGGTGAGGCGAGTGACCTGAGTATCAGCAGCCTCTGCCATTTCCTGCCTTGTCTCCAAAAACTGGATTTGAGTTTTGATCTCTCAGCCCGGAAGCACACATTAAAACCCTTGGGAATCCAGGGGCAGCTGCCTCCATCCACTTGATTATTTGGTCACCAGCCCAGGACGGGCTTAATGCTGGGAGGGCTGTTCACTTCCATCTGGGAGCATCCAATTCAGCAGTCAAAACAAAGTAGCTTTCCTAGAGACTCACTCATAGTCAGCTGCATTTCCCTTGTGCTAGGTAAAGCATTCCTCCCCAAACCACAAATAATTTTGTTTAGGAAACCATTTGCCACGAATAGGGATGAGAAGTTTTCTTTGTATCCAAACTCCCAAAGAATGTATATTTAATTTCATTTTGTCATACTTTTAACATTCTTATTTCTTATCTATTATTGAATTATCTGCATAAAATTAGACATCTCTGCTATACCAAGCACTCCCTAATCAGGAGGATACACTAAGGCTATCAAGACATCAGGCCAACTGAAAAGATGCAAATCCATCTTTGCTTGATTCCAATGCCAAAGGATGGTATAGGGCACTGGAGGGAAAGAGAAGGTAAAGGCATGCCATTTATGGCAGCTTGACCCTATGTTCCTGTGTCGTGAGAGAAATTGGTACAGCATTTTCGTGTCCCAGTTACTGTGCTTTGTGCTTCATCCACCAAGAACATAATTCTTTTTTGCCTTTATGAAAATCGAATTGATTTCTGCGGGTGAAAACACAGTTTTAGTTGCTGATGAATTGAGAGGCACGTGTGCTGCTCTGATCACTTCCCTCGTCTGCTTGAAATCTGGAGTTAAGCAGACAATCTGCCATAGGGGTGATTTCTGCCATATTTATATGTATTTTTCATACATACCTCTTCACTCAAAAAGAGCAAAAAGCATTTACATGGGTGTGCTAGCTGTGGGCAAATACATAAAGAAAACCTAAGCTTAAATTATGTCAAGATTACAGCAAGAAAGCAATAGCTCTGAATATTCTGATTAAGGCTGACAACCCAGTCTCAGCTCCTACAATTGTATTAAAATGAAATTTTAATGCCAGAGGGCATAATGTGAAGATAGACAAGGAGTTTAAAGCTTGAGATTTTTTTTTACTGGTTTATTATTATTTATTATAGTAAGTCTTGTTTTTCCTATGTAATATTCATCTACAATTAGGTCTGCTATTAAAAAAGGTACCGTAGAGGGAGAATAGAGTGTGTGTCTGTAAGGGTAGCACTGAAAGAGCAGCATTAGTCTGTGTTTAATAATGTATGGAGGCTGGAATTGTTCCATCATCAGCCTGTCACTCAAAATGTTTCCGATACAGCCATTGATCTGACATCTCTTTCGTGGTTTAATAACGTTGTGATTGATGCCTGAGTGGATATAATACAAAAACCTTTAGAAATGTAAAAACTGAGCAGTTCGATCACTGCTTTCAGTCATTTCTGCTCGGCACTTCCAAGTTTGGCCATCAGCAGCAATAATCTGCCTCTTCGGTGGGAAGAAGATTTACTTTATTCTTTCTCCTCTACTTCTCACTCCTGAGGGAAGTTTGCTGTTCTGCGCTTTCTTGGTTGGGGTTTCCCTCCCCTCCCTGCTGTTAGCATCCATTTCAGATACTGCTTGGGTTCCAGTTTCATTCAATAGTTCCAGGCAGCCTTTGTTAGTCCTCATAGGCAGAGGGGTAACTCCAGCTTTTTCTCCCTCTCCTTTGGAACTGCCTTGTTTCATCTTAAACCTTTGAGGCCCACACCAATGGGAGACTGAGTAGAAGCCAGATTTTTTACTAAAACTAGTAGTTCAACTGGGCTGCTTAATTGTTTTTCACACTTGCAGTTCACTCCGCTTTCAATTTCTTATTTAGAAACGTGATAGGCAACTTACATAATAAACCCTCCACTGTGCTTTTTAAACAACAACAAAAACAATCAAAAAAATTATTTAATTGTTCCAGATATTCTGTATTAAAAACGCAGTCAGGCGAAAGAATTGCACTGACATAATGTGGGATCCTGTTGTAACTGCAAACTACCCTAACTCAGCTTTCCTTGTTTATAGTATCACCAAAATTTCTCAGTGGAATAGCAGGCTTGTTATGCAGGTACATCAGTCTTATCTTTCACTTTGTTGGTTCTTTTTGTTGCCAGCAAGGCTTGATGATATCTCCAGAACCCTTCAATGGAACAACAAGCTTGTTATAGGTTTTTTATCTTTTATTTCCTTTGGATTCTCCATGGTCACCGGTGGTTTAAAATGTCACCTGAAGGCCTCAGCAGAGTAACTGCTTTGTTAGATAGGGCTGGTTTTTTTCCTGGTTTAATCCTCCATTCTATTTGCAGATACTACAGCTACATGGAGCTGAAACATCATCACATTCCCCTCATGTTCAGATTCTTGTTCAAAAAGTACTCTCTGTTATTCTAATTGTATGTCACAAGGTCCTTGGAGAGCTACAGGAGCAAAGTTTCTTTGCAGTCTTGTGCCTTTCATGCTATCAGGTGTTAATCTTAGAGCTCTTTTATTTTATTTATTGACTGACAGTTTCACTTACTGTCTGTGTGGAAAATATAGGACTGAACTCATTGCAAATGAAATAGTCTAGTTCAGGTTGAAACTAACTTCCTTATCCTTTTCCTATCCTTATCCTTTTCCTCAGCCAAAGTCCAGGGCAAATGTAAGTGATTAACAGCATGGAGCTGTCTGGGGCAGGAGATCCATTAAAGAAGAAATTATTCTGGTTGGAAAGCAGAAGATCAGCATAAATTCCTGTGATATTTATAAAAAAAAAAAAACTCCTCCTTCACTTTCCTTCCCAAACAGTCCCTTGAAAGGCAGTTCCAATTTACCTCAGGCGTAATTTGAGATAAAAAGGGGCTCTCAGTGCAACTGAAAAGAACCAGATTCTAAGCAGTCAACAGGAAATGAAGAACTTTTATCGTGAAGGATTTAATCAATTTGCAGAGTTCACTGCCACTAAATATTATTGAGACAAATAGGTTAACAATCTTAAAATTAGGTTCAACATTCCTATAAGGAAACATTTGTAGATGCAATAGCATTTTTTGTAAAAAAATTCTTAAATTGACAGCATAGGCCAAATACCTGCTCAGGTGAGCAAGGAAAGGTGTGATCTTTTCCCTTTCTGGACCATCTTGAAATTCCACAGACTCTTGTAAGAATTGGGCCAATCAGCTCTTGTGTAGATGAGACTCCTTCTGCTCATCTGTTTCAACATGGGTTCCGCAGTCTGTGTTTGACCGTAGCTGTGGTTAGATGGTATTTTTGAATGAATAGCGTTTATAAAATCATATGTCTGTAGTGCTTCCCCTTCTCTTCTGAACTCAGCTTTACTTTCCTACCATTTGTTGGTAGTGGCTTACTGTTTGCCTTTATGTGCAAGTGTGCCAACCTTCAAAACCACTGCCTGTCATAGGCAGGAAAGGAAAATGTAAAAGGTGAATAAACACAGATGGAGGGAATTCCATTTTTGGTCCAAGCAGCACTTCATCTGAGCCCAGCAGGTCAGTAGCTTTTATTCTGTGTTAAGTTTCACCTTCACACAACACTTCCACGAACAAAGAGCTTTTGTTGAGGACTCCTTGCCTCTCTTTGAGGTATCAGCTACTGACTAAAAGTGACATTAGCCCACATTCCCTTTCAGAGAAGGAATCAGCTCCCTGATTGTGGTGATAAAAATACACATCAACACAAGGCAACAGTGATGGATCAGCAAAGCAAAAAGTATCAGCCAGAAAAGCCCTAACTAATATAACTTTATTTTCATCATCAAGCCTACCTCATTCATATAAACGATTTTCAGATGACTTCACATAACTGCGAACTGGAACATTCAGGGGCTTGTTTCTCACATATTTTCTTAAATATGAGTGCTGCAGTTTTATGTTGTGATTTCTAGAAGTGCCACCTGGTGAACGGGATTGCAGTTCAAAGCCACATCTTCCAAGCATGTTGTTTTTTTTATTTAGTGATAGCCATGCACTGCATATAAAATGAACTTTTTTATATTGTAGCAATGAATAGAAACTGAAAGCCATAAAACTGGTAGTATCTGGCATAAAGTTAGTGGTCTGCAGAATATTCCCCCACAAAAGGCTCATCTATAGTCATACTCCCAGGAATTTTTGTTGATATCTCTGCTACAGATGAACCAAGATTGTGAACTCATTTTGCTGACTACTAGTAGGTCATTTACCTAAAAACTTTGAATTTTAAGGGGAAAAATATAATGTTCACATATTTTCTTGTGAAATTGTGCTGATGCTATAAATGACAGGGCAAGTTTGGCGGAGAGAAAGAATCTCTTTATTTAGCAGACAGGGAAGTAGCAGAAAGGAACAAATAATAGATTTTTAAAAAAAAAACTGAAAATAATTCTAGGTTTGAAACATCCTGCCACACCTACAACTGACAAACTCAATAAAGGTGGAAAACAAAAGTACTCTAAATGTCAGGTCTGTCATCTGTATTTTCTTGATGTGTTTCTCTTTTGTAAATGTGTTTTCCATTTTTCAAGAAGAGAAAACTCTTTGCCTTATTAGAATGAAACTTGTTTTTATTGTCCTGCCTGTGTTTAAAGAAGGCTTAGGTAATTCTGACAGAAATGATGAATATGGCTTTCCAGAGAAGTAATAAATCCAAATGTAAGTGGTGAAGACAAACTCTGCGGGGGCTCTGTAATACAAGGCAAGTTTGAGGATCTTAGAGAGGTGAAGGGTGTTTTTCAAAACTGTGGCCACGTGAAAAGCAAGAAGTGTCTCCCAGAGGTGCTGCTTCCACAGCTCTTTTCTGCCAAGAGCTGGGAAACAGATTTGTGGTCATTTCTCTACATGTAGAACTGTACACAAACACAGCAAGAAGTCTTGAAATCCTTGAAGAGGCTGTATTGTCAGAGGAAAAGAACAACATGATAAATTGTATGGAAAACCAACTAGTTTATCCTAAGTACTGTTGCAGTCCTTCACACAATATCATTTAGGTCTAAGGTGAAGCACTTGAGTGGTATCAACTTCAGACAGAGATGTAAACTTTAGCTGAAAGAAAAGGACGTGAAGGTGAAAGACAACAGTGGTTTACAACACAATGCATGTGCATGAAGTATGTCCATGGAAAGGAAAAGAAATTCTAGTCACGCTAACAATAAGGATATGAAAGTAGAATAGGGAAAGCGTAACTTTAATATGTTGCAGAAATTGGTAGTATGTTAAGAGCTAGACTAGTGTTTGAAATGAAGCATATGAAGTTCATTGTTTGGGACATCTAGAACTCAACTGGGAGGAACATTTTAGAATCCACAGGAGGGACTTCCAGGTGTTGACACAAATCCAGAGCAATGGCTTTTTTCATGATCAACCTCTTTTTTTCATCACAAAGAAACGTTGTTATTTCAGTTCAAAACAAGTAATATTCATGTAAGTAATGAAACTTCAGTAAATTATAAAAACTTTTAAAACCATTTACTGAACATGATATACCAAGACTCAAAAAAGAGCTGTGCATCAAAATAACGTTTTATTTACAATGTCTGTGGTTTACATGGTCAAAGAATAAACATATGTTGCAACTGACCATTCACAGTATTCTCTTACTAAAAAACATTTGGAACCAAGAGGTAAGATTGACTCATTTCAACATGTCTTGTGTGATTAGTAAGTATACTGCTCTCTTTGGATTTTTTTTCTTTCCAGTGGGATGGGTACATTTTGTTAAGCAAAATGTTTCTGCTCCAAGCAGCAACCTTTGAATTACATTTCTCGTGTTCTTTCATAAGGGAATTTTTTTAATTCCGGAGGCACTGGGACTTCACAGAAACACTAGATTGCAGATGTTTCAGTGTTTTGGAAGACAACTTGTTGCCACGTTACTGAAAACACATATAATGGAGTTGAAAGTGAATTAAATCTGAAAGATATTCACTATTTTACATATTTTAATCACAGTGGAAGAGATAACATAACCTCAGTATTGGACGAAGGCCTGGACCTGTAGATGCTCCCAAAAATAATATTCCATTGAATTACACTGCCTTTTCCCATATCGTATCCCACTGAATTTCAGCTCACAGTGTGTTTCAGAGTTAATCCACATGGCTTATCAGATGGCTGGCAAACTGGTACCCCAAAGGTTTAAACTTCCCTAAGACAAATTACCAGAGCTTTTGAGGTATCTTTCTTGTTTTCTTCTGGAAAGAGCAGCCTGTTCAGAGTTCACTCATTTGTGAAGCAAGGTTAAATGAAAGAGCTAAAGGGACACTCTTCATACATTGTGTAAGACACTGGGGTCCTGGATATACAGTGATTTCAGCCTGAAGTTCTCAGAAAAGGATAAGCTTTGTTCAAATGATTTACAATTCTATAGGGAGCTGCTGATGGCAATAACCTCTGTGCCCTCTGCTGATATTTTATTATCTGTGAGTTATGGGTGATTCCGTGTCAGAGCTACGAGGCTGTAGAATCCTCTGGCTTCTAAAAGACTCAGTTTGGGAGGAGAGTTCTGCTACACCTAATATTTACTATGAAACAGCGCAGTCAGCACTTTTCATTGAGCTGTAGCAAGGGGTTTGAGTGCAGCTCTGTTGAGTGAATATATTCAGTTCAGCAAACTGAATTGTTTTTCTAGCAAGGTGATGAACTGTTGAACACAGCAGATTTCTACCATGTGGCAGAGGTGAGCTGCACCTCATCGGAATGGGTCCTGGGAGCACTTGTATCCCCGAGGCACATCCTTTCCTGGTCCCCTGAAGGAGTGCTCTATCCTTCGTGACATTTATGGCTTTTGAATGTGGTAGACACACCTGTGTGCTTCTAATTTTGCCTTTTTAATATTAGTAGTTGTAATACAACAACAGACACTTTGTTAAGACTTTAGTATCTAAATGTCCAAATTATGGTGCATTTGCCAGCCTCAACGCCCTGTTTTCCTTTGCTGTGTTTCCCTTCAGGGTTTCTCTTAAATCAGTATAATATTTATATGACACAAACTAATTTCACTGAGGCAAGAACTTCATGCTGTTTGTGTTCTCTGGCTTGTGAAGCTCAGCTGTGTGCAGGGTTTGCAGTATAGACCAAAGGTGCTATTGATGCCTTGTAGAGGCTGACCTGGAACAGAGGCTGGACAGAGGGAAAAGATAAAGGGTAGGTATTTATTGAAAGGCCTGCACAGGGTACACCTTGGGCAGTGCAGGAGTCTCGCAGAGACTACACTCAAGATGGACGACAGTCACACATTTTTGGGACAGATGTAAGTTTTGTTCATTTGCATATCAGAGGTTAATTGTCCAATTACAGCTTCAGGCAGTGGAGTCCCATTCTCCCAGTTTGCTTCTCCCCAGCTCACTTTTTTTCACATTGCTCGGGGCCTGAGACAGTGAGGTGTCCTTGATTCTCAGGGCTAGAGAGGAATTGTTGTGTCTGATCAAAATGGGAAAAGCAGTTGCTAACACTCTATATGGAGCTCAGAGTTACACACTAAAGAATAGCAGGATTACAAATATGAGAAAATATAAAAGCTAAAATCCTAAGGCATCACTATGATTTACAAAGTGATTTTTTTTCAACCACTCAGGCACCTGACCGCTCCCTTCCTCCTGTTTACTGTAATTTTGCTCTGCTGCCAGCCTTTTCCACCTAAAAGACCTGCACTTGACTAAAATATGAGTTGTAATTGTTCCTTTTACAATTGCCACTTTTGACAGTGCAAACTGGAGTGAAAAAAATACAGTAACAACAGGAAGTGAGAATTGGGCTATGATGGTGTTCCCACAGATAACCTTGCCTAGTTTATCCAGAGAATCCAAATTGGTGCTCAAAATTTTCGTTTTCAAAGATATTTTTTTAACAAAAGCTATTTTGCTGCCTTTCTTTTAACATGCAGATGCTCCTAACTAGCTTTAGGAGAACTGATTTCCTCTGAAGACAATGGACTTATCTCAGAATCTTTAGTTTTCTCGGAATAAATGTCTATTCCAACAAAATGGCCATTATTTGATTGATTGGTATTATTTTCCTATACACATTCTAGAAGATTATTTTGTTACACAAAGTTTATCCATAACTAAAAAATGCAGCTAGCAACAACTTCAGATTTTCTTGATGTGTTATGGGACATAGGGTAATGTCCCTATGTAGTAGCAAAAGATTCCACTCAGTTTGTGGCCATTGGTTGAAGAAAGAGATTTCCTTATTTTATTTGTACCTGAACGATACTGAGAGCAGAAGACCACTGACCTTCCTGAAATGTTTATCCTTTGTTTAAAACTGAATGTAACAGAGTTGGAAATCAGAATATGATTGATGGAAAAATTTAAAGTAATTAGTCTGCAACAAAAGCAAAGAAAAAAATAATACATTTCAAGGCTTGTAAATCCACTTTTCTCTTCCATTAATTTTCATACAAATGTCACAAACAGTGTTATATTTTCTTGTATTTCAAAACAGAAAAATATGGCTTAAGCACCATGGCATCATCTTGAGCTTATTTTTAATATTAGGATTTTTACTTCATTGCGTACACTATTGGATATGTGTTCCAAGAAATCTTAATATAGATTATTGCAATTACAAGTCTGGCACAGAAGTGTGAAGTATTAGTGTCTCTGGTCTATAATTGTTCTACAGCAATCTTTGCAGGCAGAGCTGATCCTATTGTAAACTAAGAAATTTCAGTACTTGCTGATAGTTTGAAGCACTTCTTTTTTAGGCAGTTCAGTTTATTTTCAGTTAGTTCAGTTTATGAAGCTGTGGAGTTTCTATGGAAGTCTTTTAACTCCACCTGCACATATCTTGCAGACTTATGCCATATATTTTTTTTTCCCTAAGGTACAAATTATACAAGAGGGAATCTGTAGCATTTGTTGTTCCTCCCAAACACAACAGGATTCCAGTCTTTTTAGAGTCATCCTGAGGCAGAGAACAACTGACAAATAGCAACAGCAGCACCTATATTGCACTTATATATTCTCAAGGTGTTTTTAAAACATTAATTAAAACTTATATCATCACCTAAATAAATAATCAAATTAATGCAAGGTCTTGAATTCCCTTTGATGTAAATTACCTCCATACGGTGTAGTCTTTCTTATGGTATGGACAGCAGCTCCTGTTCCAAACCCAGGGATTCTCAGCTGTACATTTGAGGCAAAGCCCAGAGTCTCAGTGTGATGGATTGCCATAAGATGTTCTGGTCAAGGCAGCTGAACTAATAGGCCCATTCTTCTCAGTAAGAAAAGAGAAGACTTTACCAGTTCTAGTTAGATTTGCCTTTACTGCCTAGCAGTGAAACTTAATTGCTTCTTGCTGAATAATCTGTATAATCTGTCCTCTATAATAATAATAATGAAAAATATTTTAAAATAGAAGTTTGCAGTTAACTCAGTGTTCTAAATTCCCATACCAAATTATGTTATGAAAGTCAAATATATTTTGGCATTTATATTTCCCTGAGTTCACTAGCAGTATGGACAGCTGTGTCTTGGTGGTTGTATTTAATGTTTTTAATCTTGCTCTGTTTTCATCTTCACGCACCATGATAGTGTTTCTCATGATCTTCACAACAAGCAAAAAGTTCCAGTCCTGAGGCAAGGATGACAGTTAAGCAGATGCTGTTCCAGTTCACAATTACCATTCCTTCAAGGCGGTTAGGGGATATTACAGCTGGGCAGGCTGGCAAACCATCCCCCACACACACTCTCCCATCCTAAGATTAAATTTGTTGTCCCTGACATCAGCCACTAAGTGTGAGGAATCTACAAATGCCATTATTCAGCTTCAGGAATAGCCAGTTTTATACTTTGTAAGTGTTAACTCTGCTAATTTGTATTTTAGCAGTGTGGCCTGTGAGTTCAGTATAACACTTGTGTGTCAGCAGTGATCCTTCTTTTTAAGGTGAATCATGCAAAGTCCTATGGCTTGAAAGTGTTGATATAAATTTATTTGACAGAAAAATGGCCACTTTGTCATCTCTGTCATATTCTTGGACAAGGAAATCTGTGGTGCAGTTAGAACTTTGTCCACTGCAAATATTTGCACAGCATTTAATCTTTTCTTTTTAATATTGTGTATAAAAGGAAAGGAGAAAGGGAACATTATGCTGATCAATGAGCGCCAGTGCAAAATGAAGATGTCTGAGCTTTCCTGTCAGCCCATGTGCCAGAGCCAGAAGTGCATCAACGAACCAGAATGGACAACCTAGCCTAGAAATAGATACTCTACAAGACCCTCCTGGGAAGAACAATTCCCTGACTGGGCTGTGGCATTTAGAAGAGGCCAGGATTGCTTGCCTGTACAGGCTGGGGTGCATTGGTGCAGCATTCGCTCCTTTTTGCATGATTGGAGCAGAAGGATCAGAAGAGCTCACTGAGAACTCTTGTTAGGGCCTGTGTGGAATATTTTAAATATATGCCTTTAAGGAAAGCTGACGATAATTGAATTTCAGTTGGATGGCTGTGATGGGCTTTCTCAGCTGTGGTTTTTATTTTTTTTCCAGCACTGTATGTTGCATCCATTCCTTGTCACTAGTAACATTCAAGAGAAGTACCTCTCTTAGCTTTGCCTCCTGATCTCATGATGAAGGGAAGGGTTGAAGACGTTCTTTTAAAGCACATGGGGGAAAGTGTTACAGCCTTTCTTTCTATTCCCAAGTGCATGTATCTGAAGCATTCCCAAGTATTTGTAAACAACCAGTGGTGTCCTATAGAGGAAAGCTAGGTGCCCTAATACAGATTTGGGAGACTGCAGGAAACTGTCTCTCTCCTGCTGACCTTATCAGTTTATTATAGTTTTGTTGTCATTGACAATAGTGTTTCATTAATCAGGAATTCCATTTGAGAGGATGCAATGTCGTATATTTTTTGTCAGTTTTAATATTCATGAGTGATTTATAATATTCTGTGAAATTAATATATTATTTAAAGTATGTCTGCACCTCTGACTATGCATTGTGCCACAATCAAGGGATCTTGTTCTCTCTTAGAACACCCATCTCCAAGTTCTGTTCATTTTATTTGCCATTTGGAGCATCTATCTTGTACCGTTTTCCAGCTGTTACTATGCAGCCATTGAAAAAGGGATGAAAAATTGTCTCTAAACTTTGTATTTCCTTCAGGTATAAATTTGAAAAATTCTATGCCAACAGGATTAAACATGTAGGAATTGCATATTGAAACATCTTAGAGGATATTCCAGACTATCCTTCTGTAAACTGAGCAGTGCATCTCTTGGTACATTTTTTTGTTTCCTCTCCTTTACAGCAAGCAGCTCACCGGTCTACAACATTTCCTTTCTCTCTCTCTTGAAATCGTTTTTAAATGTGCATTGCTCCAAAACCTTCCTTAAAGCCAGTGATGACTGGGAATTTTCTCTTTTCTGTTCCCTTTGCCCAGCCTTATCTTTCTTTATCTTGAATTTTCCTTTGGAGCCAGACTTACCCATGTTTCTGAGCTGGATGCAAAGTTTCTCAACCCCTCACTTCCTAGGTCTGCTCCCACCCCAGGGAAGCACACCCTCGTAGTGCTTGTGAGTGACACAGTAATACATTGCCTGGATGAGAGCTGACAGCGCTCTGAGAAATATGACAGTACCTCTGCCCTTGGTCAGGCTTCCCATTTGAAAGTTTTCATTTTGGTGATTACATCCTTCCCAGGCAGTAGTCCTAGTCATTGATCATACTAATATCATTATAACTGATTCCTGTAAGTCACCTTTTAAAGACACTTTCTATGGTTTCTTTTCCCCTTATATCTTCTTCCTCTGCAGCCACTGGATAAGACTTTTTCTGTCTACCCTTCATCTGATTGATTAGAAATGCCAAATACTTCCTTTACGTATGGCCTCGTAATATACACATCACATTTCTTCCCCTGGGATCTTAATCAGAACAAGTAATGGCCTTTAGCTTTTCTCATTAGCAAAATGGAAAAGCACCATACCCAATCCATTAGAAATACAGCATTGTAATATGAACTTATAGGAAAATGGCTGCGTGCCAGCAGACATGGAGTGAGTTTACCTTAAAGGATTTTCGGGGGGGGGAAAAAAAAAGAGAAAAGTCACCCTTTCTGTCTGGCTTGCAAACATTTTGAGCCATTACTTACCATGCCTGTCTGTCAGGCATTTTGCTGTTGCTCCTTAAGTGCTGTTTGGACATCTCTGTCATATAAAGGGCATTCATAAGGAGGAAATATGTGTGTTGGAATGTGTATTAATATCTTCCTCAATGTTGATTCCCTTCCTGGATTATTCTCCTAATAATCTCTATCAGAATTAGAGAGAAGGGAGTAAGTTGGGAAGATTTTGTTATTTTGCTTTTCTTCTAATTTTTCACAGAATATGCTAAGTGAAAAAATGTATTGAGAGCAACCATTACAGCATACTCGTCTATCAAGCTGAGACTGCTGCTACATTTTTTTTTAGCCCTGTCTAAAACTATTTACAATCAGTACGCTAAGATCGAGGACGAGAATGATTAACAGTTTTTTTTCTCCAGTGATGGGAATTGCTTTTTACTTGGCCTGGTTTTTATTAGCCCTAAAAATTATTAAAATTCATACACCAGCACTGAAAACTTTCAGTGCTTATATTTTTCAGAACTGTAAGAAGGTGTTAAAGCACAAATCCATACCAAATGATAATTGTATATAATTTGAATGCAAAAGAGGTGATTCTGTCTCCTTTGGAAAACTAGCACTGAAAGAACACAAAGAACAGCTGTGGAATGCTCCTATTCTGCCAGCACTAAGACACATCTGTGTTACTGGCCCCTTCAAGGATTGCTCATGTTATTCCTGGTAAAACAAGTACTAAGCACACCCATAAAGCCCTATTTAATAGTGTCTTGTGAAAAATGAGCACTTGCACTTTTTATTTTTCAAGCAAATCTCAGGTTTCCCTCGTGTTAAGTTGCTCACCTGTACAAAGTGAGAGATAAAGCTGCAGCATCAGGCTTGCCATCCTGGTACTTCACTTATGGTTCATGAGCTGGGCTGATCACACTTTCCCAACAAAACAGTGTCTTAGTGCTAGGTTAAGAAAATAGTACAGTGAAATAGTGTGAAAGACCTGCTGTAGTCAAAAATGGGAGGCATTCTAAAGGGACCTCTTTAGGAGGCAAATTGCTGATTAGATGACAAGATAGGAGGGCTTAAGGCAAAGAGAGATGACTGGTTTTTGAAGTATTGGGATTTTTTTTTTCCTTCTTTCATTTTCTGTTTTGTTCTTCTGTTGGTTTTCATTGGTTTGGAGGTTTTTTTTTTATTTTTGGTATTTTTCCTTCTTCCTTACCTCTTGCCCTTATCATTTGGGTGAAACAATGACAAATTAAGAGAGATTCTGTGTAATTTTTATCATGCAGTAAGTTTAGGAGTTCGACATTGTTAGAAGATCCTTACATGGTAGATAAGCTGATGACATAGCAGTATAGTTCAGTCCACTCTGCTAAAAGTCAAAGTTTCTGCTTTGCTTTTGTAGCCCTATTGCTGATATGATCTGATGTGTCTCCAAGATCCTGCCACAGCTGATAATTAGCATACCTAGGGGCAGACTGCAGTATTCTTATGCAGTCACACTCTATCAGTAGGGCATTGACTTTAATTTTAAGGGAATCCTTCTCCCATAAGAATTTCAAGAGTTTATGAAAAGTGGGAAAAGGAAGTCTTCCCCAAAAATTTTTAGTATTACCACCTTCCACAGCCCTGCCACGTAAGCAAACCTAATGATCATGTAAAACTATTTAAGGATTTTGACACAACTATTTTTATGCTAATGAGAAGCAATATTTTGTACTGCATCACTTTAAAATACTTTAAATGTACTGAAGTTGGCACCAGCCTTTAAAGATTAGTATTCTCTATTATCCCTACCCTATCCAAATATGAATATGGCTGATCCTCTTGCTGAAGTTGCAGATAGAAGAAGAGTTGGCCGAGCAACATTCATGGTTTCCAGTTTGTGGGAAATTAATCTTATGAAATTTGGTTTCATTCTGATTCATCTTTTAAAAGCTTAGAACAAACCAGAAAGATTCTCCCTTGAGCCAGAAATTCCAAACAAAATTTAATTTTCAGAAACAATGCCTCATGGTGTTCCCAATACAAAATCTAGTCTGCAAGATCTTGGCAGCTGCCAACTGGCTTAAATGTCCATCTTGGTTTCTGCCAGCTTTCAGGCAGCAGCTGCAAAACACTCCCAGGATTTCATGTTCCAGAGCAGCCTCACCATGTCCGATGCTTTGGGCAGGCTTCCAGACCTCCTAATGGGTCGGCTCACAGGTCTGCTTACTGAGGGCCAGATTAGTCTGGCAGCCAAGTCAGAAAACCCCAGGAATGTTGCTTTGGGGAGGCTTCTTGGTGAGATTGTCCTGGAAAAAAAGCAGGGCACTGGCTTGAAGACTGAAGAGGGATTGCCAGTTTCCAGGTGTGTAGGAAGTGGTAAGGACGTCCTCGATCTTCACGTGAGGACCTACATGAAGCAGGGCTCTAGAGGCTTGCAAATTCCCTACTCAACCACACCAGCTCTTTGTTGAGCTGCCTGTAAAGCCTGAGCGCATGATTTGTGGGATTTATCCACACATGCCCAACAGCAGGCTGATTTTCCTTGTGCCCTTAGGCATAAGGGCTCAGCATTTCCCTGAGGGAATGTGTTTCCCCCTGCCTAAGCCTGGACTGGCATGTTCACCATCAATTCAGGAAGGCCACCTTGCAAGGCATCGCTAATGCCAGTGTTTGCTTCCAGGGTAAGCCTCAAAAGCCGATGTCTCCAAGGTTTTTCAGGCTCACTGAACTGACATCTTCTCCATCTCTGGATGCAGGGCAGTGGTAAACAGCAGTCTTTTTTTATGAAGTATTGAAATGGTCCCTTCCCTGCCCTGCCCTGCCCTCCCCTCCCTTCCCACAGTGATATCTTTCATTATACTTAGCCAAATATTTTGGATTCTAGGGATCCTTTAGAGGTAAAGGACTGAAGAATATCATGCTTCAGCTGCTCTTAACAATATCCAAAGTGTACACTGGTGGCATGATTCTGTTATCTTACTACTTTTCCTCTGTCTGGCATGATGGCCTTTTCATGCAGGCAGTGTTGAAATTCTTCCTGTTTCTAGGAATATTGGAAATACTAATATTCAGGTGGCCTTTTGTCTGTTTTTACTGTTCTTTCTGGTTTGGTTTAGCTTCCAACTAATTGTCCTGGCTTTCATCTGCTTCATTCTTGGACAGCTGGCCCATGAGCTGTCCTCTTTTATCCCTGGTCTTAAAGAGCAATGGAAAGCGCGTGTGATCATTGATGAGCAACTGTTATTTAACAAGTCTAAGCAGTTCTCCTCTTGTTTTAACAACTCCATCCATACAGTATGGACATTTGCACACAGCAGTCTACTTCTCTTTAGACTCTTCAAATTCATGGGGATTTAATAGCATATATAAGACAAGTTTACCTCTAGAAAACAATTTTTTTTTCATATAAATGGATATGTTATTAATAATTGCTCAATGTGCTCATATGTTGTGACATTCACCGACACGTTTTTTTTTTACTTATGTTGAAAATATTAAAGTGTACAGATCAGTTTTCCGTCATCCTATTAGCAGCCATTCATCAGGGACTAATTGGAAGAACTGCACTTAGATGGAAATTTCTAAGAATTTCCAACTAAGGGGGTGCATAGGGATTTTTTTTTATATCAGGAATCACAGTTATATTTCTGCTGCATCACCCTTTTATTCTTCAGTATACAGGATCTGAAAGAAGAATATAAATGTGACAGAATCTCAGTGATTACTGACCCTGGTTGACCAAGACGGATGCAATATACCCTTATGTTATGATACAGTCACTATACCATGGTTTTGTATAGGGTGCTCCAGACAGGACTCTAATAAATCAGGCACTAACCCATGCTCAAAAACTTGCCCCAGAGAGCTTATAATGTGCATTCATAGACCAGGTACATAGAGGGTATTAGAAAAAAAAATAAAAATGCCTGTCTTGTAGAGAAATGGGTAAGAACTGAAGAATTAAGAAAATGCAACAAATCGCCAGAGTCTTGTTCTTCGTTTTAAGCACAGAAGTCTTCCTTTCTTGCAAATGTATCCATCAGACACATGGCATTATTCAAATTATGCAAAAAATCAGTTTTCACATCTTGGGGCTATTCATATATGCAGTCATACATGGGAGAATCAGTTTACATTTCTGTACAGCCTCCATGGACCCCCACCTACAATGGAAGCTTTGTCACAAGGAAGAGTGAAAATATCATGGGCCTAGGTACATTCACATGGACTGCAAGGATCATTAGCACCCTCAGGTCAAGTTCCTAAAGGGAGTTTCCAATTAATGAAAGATGCAATCAGAATCGGAACTTATTTTCACATCCTGATGAGTTTTCCTCCATTTTTGCCCTTTTCACACATTGATGAGATATCTGGAAGTGGTTTGAGACTTGTAATGAGTTCATATATAGTGCCAGCCTTTAGACTAAAAAGTGGTTAAAGTGAATGAGCCAGTTTTTTATTTATCTTTTTATACTGCTTGCATTTACTACAGTTGTTACAAAGTGTATGCTAGTGAGAGCACGGTGCACAGCTGTATGTGGGGATTTGACAGTCCTCGTATTTGTTTACTCTAAATAGTCTTTATCTGATTAGTCCTGATCACTCTGCTTTAGTAGCAGGACTGAATTTCAGAAAAAAGAAAAGACCTTCTAGCTATGAGGGGGAGGAGGGGAGTAGCTCATCCGCACTTTTTCTTCTATACCTTTGTATTACTCTGATTTCCAAAGATAGGGATTTGTGAAGGATGTTTAGAACTCCTGAAGAGAAAAGGAGATTAGTTTGCAAATATAGTTATTGAAGTTATTATTCTCTCTACCTTCATTTAACTTGCTCCGAGAATTAGGTAACATCTCATTAGGAAGGTTGAAAGGGAACTGATAGCTAGCATTCCTAAATACATTTGTATTACTGAGCAGCAGGGAAGGAATGTTAAATCCGGTAAAGATTTCTATTCTCTGCCTGAACAATGAGTGCAGTGGCCCAGCGATGGGATTCTGTTGAATGACAGAGCTGTTCTTGATAGGACTATAGTAATTGTGTGGTAAAATGGAATTATATTATTGTATTTTAGGCCTGGCTGATAATTATTAGCAAAATTATTGTAATATATGCAAAAACTTCATATAATTTATTCTCCCATTCTTTAATTGGGAGAAAGTGAAATTAATAACAGGCATTGAATAAGGACAGGATTGAGCTGGAAAATGAGAATGCTTCTGGGTAACAAAAGATATTTTAAGTTTAAAGTGAAAACTGTGGCAGCTGGATATTGTATTTCATTGAACTGCCACTGGCGGTGATGAACTAGATGGTCCCTTTCTCTTCCTGAGTTCCCATGTCTCCATGCCAGGCTATGGGATAAGACGACACAGCAAGACAATGTTCTTTTCTGTTGGAGAACAGGGTATTTTCAAATGAGAAGGTGGAACCAGAGAGAAAAAAGCAGCAGTTTCATTCTATATTTCATTAAAGTTATAACCACTCGACAACGGTCAAAGGGAGATGCAATTTTTGTTCTTTGCAGGGAAAGAGGTTTGAAAGTGGAAGGGCAGGTTTCCTTCATGGGGTAAAATTTTTTTAAAAATAGAAAAATTTAAAAAAAAAAAAAAAGATAAAAATTAAGTCAGCCAACAGACTAATTTCCTTCCGTTTTCCAGCAATGCAAATGTTTTCACATAATTCTGTTAGTGATGCAGTGTCTAGACTTCTCAGATGGTTTAAAAGATTAAAAAAAAAAAAAAAAAAGCAGAAACAAACCCTGGCATTAATTCCAGGAATCCTGAAAAGCTAAGTCATTATCACTGTGCTGTAGCTCATGCGGTGCTATGAAACCACAAATAGTCATTGAAGACCAGGTTCTGGAATCTTTACTTATTTCAGATACATGGTTTAGCATTTGCTCATGTAAGGCATCCCATTTAATCTCCCTTTAGCAGGCTGTGGTGGTTGGTGTAAATGCTTACCAGCATCTTCTGGTACAAGGCTTCTGCATTTTGGCTCTCAGCTTTACTGGAAAAGCTCTGTGCCTTCTCAGGAACATGGAGGCTGATAATATAGGGAAAAAGATCTTTGATTCTTGCAACAGATCTACATTGATATAAAACCAAAGCAAAACACCAGAAAAGAGCATTTGCACATAGAATTTATAAAAGGCTTCTTTAACATTTTTTCCTTGCTCATTGCCATTTGTCCTTAGTAAGTCTACTGATTCTGAGTGTTCTTTGAGGTTTCCAGAATTACTGCAACCTCTCTGTTACTATCTCACTTTGTAAATGCTTTTTTGTTTTCTTTATACCAGGAAACTTGATCAGATTATTAACTGTCGTCACTCTCTATAATATCCCAGTACTCATAGTGACCAAGAGAGTTAATGTATCTGCAGCAGCCTCCGTCTAATCACAGCTGTGTTATTTTATAGGCAACTAGGTCTATAAATAGACCTGAACTTTAGGGTGGTTTCTTATACATTCTGTTAATGATGGCCTTCAGAATTTAAACAGAGTGTGCAGCCAAACTCTTCTGGTGATGTAAATGAAATAGTTTGGTCTTGCAAGAGGCACTCTTTCAGGCAGTGTCTCAGCTGAAATTCAGTGACTAATGGCTGGTGTAAGGGGTGTTTGCTATGTACCTCAGCTGGTCAGCAGCTGCCTGACTCTGCACTAACCTGAGCCTGAGAAAGGCAGGGGCTTATTAGGGCAGATGAATAAATGGACATTACCTGTGCCACGGGCTCAATGTAAAAGCTCCTGTAAGTTCCCTGCAGGTGACTCAGCTCCACCTTAGATGGATAAACCGTATTATCCTACTGCAACATGCTCCCTCACTCTGCTGGGTACAGGCAGCTGCCTTCCTCCTGTTTTTTATTTCCCAATGCCTGTCACCTTTATAGGTCTAGTATTTGCTGCAGGCTTAACACAATTCTTGCTGGAGCCAGGCTGGGACACCCTGCTGTTTGCAGATCTCAGAGAAGTGATGTTGCTCACTAAATTAAACAGGATCATTCTAGAGGGTTCTCATTTCGTCCCCTCAACCCACCTCCTCATTTGTTACCTCCTTGCATTTAACTCTTTGTAATCGCAGAGGGCAGTATCTGAAAGGAGAGCAGAGGTGTAAGTGTACATTAACACTCTTATTTTCTAGATGTGTATTTTTTTTTACATGTTTAAGTAGTTTCAAAATTGTAAAAAACAAAAACCCCATCAGAAAAGGCATGAGTAGAATTGTTAATGTAGCATATAGATTAAATTGGTACCTGATAAGTGCAGTCTGAATTAGGCAGTCGGGCATCATAAAGCATGAATTATATTATAATACTGCACATCTTCAGTGCTGGGAACACACATTCTCTGTACTGTATGAAGAAAACAATAGCTTACAAGCAAATTAAGGGCATGTTGCCACCAGCAATGTACTCGTTTTCTGTAGTAGAACTTACCAGCTTTTAAAGGATCGGAGTGCCGAAAAAAGCTCCCTTATAACTTCCAGATCCATCATCTCTTGCCTGTAGAGTCACTATTCATTTTACTGTCAGAAATGAGCAGCTTCTACTTTAGATCCACAAAGACTGTACAGCTGTGGAAGAATGAACAGTGCTTTCTTCTGCCTTGCACGTACCTTGTTGAATGACCGATCACATCACAGCTCAAGAATCTTTAATCCTGATGGAAACACATGGCAAAGAAAAGATGCATTTGGGTTTTCCAGATTCTCTCATTTCAGTGCTGCTAATATTGATATCTAGTGGATTTAGCTGGGTGCTGCTGAGCTGAGCATGTGAGTCATGCTGTCTCTGTTTCACACGTGTGTGGGTAAAGAACTGTAGTGGTTCATGGAGGAAATAAATGTTAGTGATAGTCTTCTGACATAGATGTCTTCCTTGTTTTGCCATCTGCCTACTTCCAAGTTACATGAGATTCTTGAGGCTGATGGGAAGCCATGTGCAGAGTATGTACATTTACAGAAACTGTGACCCAAATCGAACTGTATTACAGCAGAGTCCCTCAGCTCAAGGATGTCCTTAGACTAGAAGTTTCATCCTAAGTAGTCTTAAACTGAGTAGATATAAAATATTTAACTTTTCTTTAAATCTCAGAATAATTTCTGAAGTTCTTTTCCACCTCCTAGCGTGAGCTCTACTCACTTTAACAGATCCAGAGCACTTTTTTTAGTAGAATAGCTAGGTAAAGTGTCTGAGGAACCCAAGGAGAGACACAGATTCCAGTGGGCTCATTGTGTGCTGGATATGGAAGCTACTGAACAGCAGTGTTCAGGAAGATTTTTGCTAAACAACTAATTGTGAATATTCATGACAAGAAATTCAACTCTTACATTTTCCAAACCCATTGATGTAAGTACCAACACTGACATTGTGCCTTAGCACTGTGTAATCTTTATTTATCCTGTGAGATCAGAGAATTAGGATTATGTAGTTCACAAAGGAAAGAAATACATGTAAACTTGCTTGAGCTAGTGTCAGTTACAATAAAAATTAATCTGTCTCCTTTTTCATTACACTGTTAGTAAACAAACTAAGCTAAAGCAGCTTCTCAGCACTAGGCTTCCATGGTAGAAACTGATCAGCAGGGCAGACACTCTCGAATTCATGGGGTCTCAGCTGGGACTCCCCGTGCTGCATATGAGGGGACTTCAGATCCTAGACACCAATTATGTGTCTCTGAGAAATAAGCTGTAGTTGTCCTTTATAGGTTGGTAAAGATTTTTACAGGAGCCTCAGTGAACCCTTAAGTGAGACCCTGGAGATGGAGAATCAGTTCCAAGCCCCAGTAACATGTTTAATTGTCGACCCAATAACTCTTGCCTGAAATGGTGAGGGTATCTTTACATTCATAAAGAGGAAGACATTAAATATGTTTGAACATTCCACTGAAGGGCACAGTATGTGTACCTGTGATACAGGCCACTGTTGCTGTGTGGTCCAGGGTCATTTATTAAGCACCAGTACTCTGTAGCACTGAGTCTTGGCTAAATTTTCCTAGGACCAAATTCTTTGCCACAAGTACTATGACTTCATTTGTGCCATTGGAGGAACCAATTTGGCTCACAACATTTTTCTTTCTAATGGTAGAACTCTAAAGGATTTATCCAAAAAATTGAACCACCATTAGTGAAAACATTTAGACAAGTAGAATGTTATATACAGGGGGGAAGTCACTCTCCTACAGTTCTCCAGGGAGTCTGGCAAGTAACTGGATAGCTTTGGTCTCCAGTGCTTTAAATCACTGCTGTTTGGCTGAATTCAGTTAAAACTTCTGCAAAAAAATTAAACCAGGATAGTGTGGGCAGGTGTGAGTATCTGAAAAGACCAGGGCAAGCAGGCTTTGGCCAGGGCCACCTGAGTGATACTCAAGTCAACAGTGCAGTTTTCCCTGGAGATTGTCTGGCAGTGAAAGAAGCAACATGAAGTAGGCTGGAAAGTAAGATCAGGATCTGCCTGAAGAGATAAAAAAATAATAGAGTAGGAAACTGCACAACTACTGAGATCAGTGCTTTTAGAGTCAGCGAAGACATCAGTTAATTCCCAGACAGTTTCCATTGTTGTGCTACAGAACACAAAGCCAAAGGATTTTGCAAAAAATGGAGTGGTCTGAATTAAAAGGCAGTTGAATGATTTAATATTCGTGTATTAAGTCACATGGGTTTGTGTGTAAGGTAGGGAATAGCAGACAACTGGATCTTATAAGAGTCTGAGTGTTGAGCTTCTGCCAGGTTCAAGGAAGAAATCAGAGGAAGTTCAAGTTGAATGAGACCACTTTATTATTTAAATTAACACTTTCAAATAAACGCTGTATATATTTGTGCAATTGAAGCTCGGCTGCAAAGATGTTTAGAACCCTTGCAGATCTTTGCAGAACTCTAAGAATGCGTGCTTCAGGTTAATGTTAAATATTGACACATTTAGAACAATATTACGCAACAGATGTCTCCCCAACATGTGAGGGCACCATTAAAAGGCAGAATGAATGGAGCAGAAGCAGCTCTGTAACAGCCCTCTGTAACATTCTCATTAGCTCTTCATCTGTAAGGCAGGAGAACAGTCCAACTGTACTGAGTACAATAGGGAGAGTCGGCCTAATGCTTTTGGTGGGTTAGCCCTCATAAAAAACACTATTGAATTCAATTCTCTTCCTGAAGAACATGGAAAAAGAGCTGCAGAAAAACACAGCCTGATATAGGCACACAGACACTGAGGGCACTCCTGTCTCTTTGCTCAAGTTAAGGAAAACACTGTGAATTTGGGGAAAAATGTTGTGATGGTTCTCAACACCTGCTGTATGCTGCTCATATTGCAAGTATATATTCTATGTCACGTATGATCCTTACTTATTTTTTTAATAGAAAATAATTTCACTTAAATACTTTTTATTTTCTTCTACTTGAAAGAATACTTCAGAATTTAGCTGTGAGATTCTTACATATGCTGTTGTCATTCCCTTAGGCGTTTCTTCAGCATTGCTGCAGTCTGCACCCCACTTTGCAATTTCATAATGCATGTTTGTGACAGGCATATCAAACCATCCAGTTAGTTTAGAATTGAGGTGAGAGAGTGCTTTAAATGTAAATTTTACTATAAACAGCAGAATAAAATCTTGCCAGCACTTCCTATCTCTGCCAGGAAGCAAAGCTATATTTAACTCATTTTAAAATTCATCAAATACATTGTGGGCTGATTCAGATCTTTGGTGTGTCTTTGAAGATAACATATAGTGGAAGTGTTGTACAGTCAGTTGGGGCATTGGGCACATTCTGAGATTCTTTTCAGTAAGGACATGTAGTTAGGACTTGATTGTAGAAAGAAAAGTAAATATAGATCTAAGGACTTAATATTGATACTTCATTTGAAAATTTGAACAATGACCGTTGCATTCAGTTCAAGAGCTTTTCGAGAAGTGCTGTATATAAAGAGATCAGTGCCATAACAATGACAAAACTCACATGCACACATGAATTTTAAAAAATATTGTCTCGTAGTACTTGGGAGAGACAGTATTTCAGAGAAGCTAATACAAATTGTTGCTATAATAATAATTTGCACAGTTTTCAAAATGCTTAGGAAAGATCCCTGGATAGTAAGAATAAGCCATAAGAATTTAGCTAATGTATCTGAGTACAAAAGGAGAAACTCCAGATGAATCTTACTCTTTCTTTATTTCTCCTGTCCTGGATTGCACCTATCTGCAGCTTTGTATCCCTGTAAACTCAGCTGCTGCTGTTGATGGGGTTAAATATAGATTGGAATAAACCTCTCAAATTTCCTGCTGCATATTTTGTAGGTGTCATTAGATAAGGTCAATAAGACTCCATAAGATTGTTTAGACTGCTTTGTATTTGTAACCACTAATATATATATATATATATATATATATATATATGTATGCTGCTGTATGTCTCCACTGAGTTTTTTGTAAGTACAAATAGGAGTCTCTCAATTTTAGAGAAAAATCTGCTTCTGTCAGTGAGATGTTTACTATTGCCTATATTCAGATATGACCTGAGTTTGAAGTTTTTTATAGCTGGGTAAGTTGTACCATTACCTAAAGTCCTTATTTAAAAGAAATAATATGCTATACACTAACTAAAAAAAAACTCTGAATGGGAAATTGAAATAGTATCATTCTTCTAACATGGTTTTATGCATCTTAATTGTGGTTTTCTGCTGTTCATTTGCTTTTGATTTGTTCTAGTACATGACTGCTGCTGCACCTATGCAAGGGACCTACATTCCCCAGTACACTCCTGTGCCTCCAACAGCTGTCCCTATTGAAGTAAGTTTATCTCCATCCATGAAAGTAGAGCAAAGGGGGAGCAGAACCCTTATTTATTATGTCTTCTTGCACCTGTTGTTTGAAAGGGGCCTAAAGGTTCTTTATGGAGTGGTGGCTGGAAGCTTCCAGCTTTTTAAATGAGGACTGCACGTTTCTTTCTCTTTTTGTTTTCTTTCTTTCCTTCTCCTTCTTTTTTCTAACCCCTCTTTTTATTTTTTTTTTATTACTTGCAAGGGCTCTTGTTTTGCATTTGTTTCGTTGTACAGCAGGACATGGAATAAAACATCAGTGATTATGACTATTTTTTCCCCATGTACTTGGGAGGGAGATGGGAAGAGACAGGAAAACAAACCCAGCAGGCAGACCACGAAACCAAAAGAGATTTCAAGAAGAGAAGATTGCAAGAGGGTTTGATGCGGTCCTTAGCAAGCATAGGTAATTGCTGAAACATTTAGCCACCAGAAAAAGTGATTGAGCAATGGAAACCTTCCTCTTGTATATACAGACGTGGAGGATGCTGCACTGACTGAGTGCTTTTCATCCTTGAGGAAGGATTCGCTCCCTCCCTCCTTGGGGCTGAGTCATGCTGATGACAGTCTAATGAGTAAGTATTTACTCAACCCTGTAGACCACAAGCTGCTGGGAGAGTGTCAGCTTGGCCTCCACTTCTGTGAAGCTTCATAAGGGCAACTGAGCACAGCGAGAGGAGGGAGCCTTGGCATCCTCTTCACTGTGTGTTTCTCTTTGGCACTACCCTCTTTTATTAACAACTTCTGCCCTACTCTGGGGTAAGGCAAGGAGTGCCAGGGTCTCTGTACTTCTGTCTTCGTCTGTGTGGACTTTGGATTTTGTGCTATTACTACTCTGTGCTTTGAGGATGTGAGTTAGTGGTACTGCTGACATGGCTTCACCAGCAGTCAAGTGGGCTTACCTTGTTTTCTCCTTGTTCTTTGCAATTATTCCCAGATAAGGTCCCACAGGAAAGGCTACTACTGTTCTGTCATACTGAGCTGGTTGTGTTTCAGTGTTTTTTGCCTCGGTATAATTTTGCCCATAACCTCATTTGTTTGCAAATGCTCTGTGGGTGCCTCTTTTCAATTGCCATTCTTAAGTCTAAATCAGGCAGATACAAATCTGAATTAAAAGGACATGGTGGGATAGAGAGTGGTTCGTACAATGGGATTGAGTGCACACCGTGCTGACCTGTCCAAATGAGAATTAAGGTTAATTTAAATTACTTGTTGAGCCCTCCTCCCCATCACTCGCTAGTATGTTCATGCTTTCTAAAGTATATCAATGTCATAATTATCTACTATCATAATCAAAATATTATCTGAATCTATAGCTTGTTTTGCTCTTATCCAGTGATGATGATTATTGTTAATGTTTATCTGTATTCATGTAGCATCATGAACCAGGACCCTACCATGCTGGATGCTCCACAAGCAGAGACCAAAAAATACAGTCTCTGCCCCAGAGAGCTTACAATCTCAAGATGAGATGGACAAAAGCAGCAGGATAAAGACAAGGAAGTAGACAGAAAAAGATAATACTGGCAGTCTGCTAAGCAATAGATACAAAGAATTTCAGAAAAATGAAACTGATATTTTAACAGATGTTTTAAAATAAACTACCTGTTGGTTACACGGGACTCAAACGAAAACAAAGCAAGTGCTTTGTGCTCCCTCTTCTGGCTCTGTTGTGTGCAATAGAGTAATAAAGCATGTTCCCTGAAGAGACTTGCTATTCATGTGACCAACACACCAAGCATGAGAGTAGAGGAAAGAAAATGTATCTTGCTTTGAAAGCATACATAAAACTTAAACCAAGTATTATTCAGACTGTCTAAATAGGATAAGAAATTGTGCATAATGTTAAATTCATGAATATAATCTTTTGTGTGTTTACTTATCTACTTTTTGCGAACATATAAATAAAAAAAAACTTCATTGGAGCTTTGACTTAACAGATTAAAGTCTTTAGTGTAAAGCAAATTTATTTTTGAATGGAACATGCATAGAAACAGTGTGTAGAAGAGGGCAGCATTTTTCTACGGTGACTAAAATTCTGTTGAATATGTAGTAAAGAGGAGAGCGGTGGGCCTAGATTCTGCCTTTATTGCATTTTAAATCAAACAAAATAAATGTGAACTCACTGTGAAGTTAGGGTAGGTAAGCAAAAATTAGAAGAGGCATACATACGTTGTGAAAAAGCCAAGAAGTAAAACCCAGAATCCACCAAAATCAAAAGCCTCTAGCTTTGAATGGGCAGGGAGCTGCCCTCAAAGCGAAGGTGTTTTTCACTGCAGCCTGTGAGAGCAAAGTACTACTGGTAGGCTGAGAAAGCTTCTTGCTGCTGAATTAGTTTTCTAAAACTGATGGAGTTTGTTGAGTTAGCATGGGGTTCTGCTACCTCGAACTCTCTCAGTCTCTAGAGAAATGTGTGAACGGTGAGCTGGTGCTGAGCTCTTTTACGTAATTCACTGCCATGAGCAAAATTAGTAAGTTTTTTATGTTCTTATTTGATTCCCTAGGGTGTTGTTGCTGATACTTCTCCACAGACAGTAGCATCTTCATCACAGGAAGCCAGTGGTCAACAGCAACAGATGACAGTGGAAACATCCAGTGAACATGCGCCTGCATATTCTTACCAACAGTCTAAGTAAGTAGGCGTAGGATTTGGAGTCAGAAGGGTTTGCTTCTTGATTATAGCAGGCCAAATTTGACTCCCTCTTTCAGAAATATAAATTCTGAAGAGCTTTGTTAAGTTCAGATGAATTCTGGATATATGGCAGTGTAATTAGCAAAAGGTTTTGGCTGATGGCCTCAACTTGGCAAAATGTCCTTGAGCTCCTGCCCACAATGGTATGCTCTCTAACTGTCTGCTGCTTTTCTGGACTCAGAAGGATCTCAGCAACTGTGTTAACAATCATCATGCTGGGCTAAAGCAGCATCTGGCATCAGAGGTTAAAAAGGGCTTAGATTTTGCAGTGGTGAAAATATTGGCACAGTGCACATTGGCACCTGTAAAGGCTTCTTTCTGAAAGTGTAGTTAATGAAGCAGTATAAATTACCCTAAGTTGGTATTTGTGATTGTGCAAAACTGCCATGCAGACACAGAGTAGGCAGGACCTGGAAATGGAAGAAGAAGGGATAGGAAAGAGTGGATAGAAGCACTGTTCAATCTGTCTCCATTCTTCTGCTCCCTTTGTTTACTTCCCACAGAATACCTTGGAAAGTTCAAAATTTATAAACTGACAGCTGTATTTAGAACTTCTAAAGAGTCCCTTCATCTTCAGAATAATCTCTTCAAACACAGCTTCTCTTTGCTACAATAAAAATCTTCACAAAGGGAAGGTTGCATAGTGACAGGATACTCACTGGGACTGATAAATGTTGGACAGATTCTAGGAAGGAGCACAAATCCAGTCTTTCATTAATGCATGTATATTGAACACCAGCATCACTTTGAAAATAGAATTATACGTGTTTTATCTTGGGGAAGAAAGTAGAGAAATAGCCAGACAAGAAATACGATAGATATGTCAGTCAATGCATCACGACTCTGTACTTACAGAGGCACCAGATATGAGCTGATATAGGAAAGATTAGAATTATACCAATTTGTCAATTGTGTTACTTCATTTTTGACCTCTGGAAGTGGAAGATGTATTTGTTTGTCTACCGTATGAGTATCAAATGATTTCAGATTTATGTGGTTTTGACCACCATAAAACAGAAGACCTCACTATTTCTTTTGTCATGCCTAAATCTGTTTTTGTGTACATATTACAAAAACAATTAATCACAAGCTACCCAATTGGAGACATAGACTATGTAAGCTTATCCTTTCTAGCTGCCAGTCTCTCTAGCACCTATAAATGAATGATTGCTAAATACTTACAGAATATAAAAGGCGAAGAGAGGAACATGTGTCTGTACCATCCTGTTGGCTTGTTTTAATTTGTGTTTTGTAGCATTTGGATCTGATGATTTCTGTGTCTCAGTTCCCTTTCTCTTACATCTCAAAGAAAAAGGACTTAGGTCTAGAAGACCTCATAAGGACTTAGGTCTAGAAGCCCTCATAAGGTAGCTGTGAGCTGCAGATTCTGGCATTTTTCCAGCATAGAAGGAAACTACATTGCAATTCTTTATTGAAATGGGTGCTGTGTTTCTTGCTCGTGTGGTGAATTCCCTGAAAATGAGATCCCTCATCTTTCCTTGTCAGCTATAGCCTTTTTGCAGTGATAGATATACTTGTAATGGCACTGGCATTTATATTCAGAGGACTTTCTTTCTTTTTTAATCAGACAGGCAGATCCACTATAGATTTTTTTATTATGCTTATTTCAGTTTTTTTTTTATCTGAAATGGGCCCTCTATTTATATCTGTCAGTTGCAGGCAGAAATGCAATGTGGGAAGCTGTAGAAACAAACCAAAATATACACGAACTCTGTCTTTAAAATATAACTTCTGACAAAATATTCCAGTAACTGTTAATATAAAACCAAGTGAATTTGTTTTATAAATAAAATATTATTTTATTACTGTGCTTTTCAAAGGGCACATTTGTTAATACCAAACATCATGCCAGATATAAAATGACAATTGTCAACGTGAGATACAATAAAGTAATTAACATGACCGGACAATGATTTTGTAAGATATAGGCAAAGGAGCAGGCAGACTATATAAAATTATTTCATAGGAGCTGATCAGTCAGGAGAAAAGTTATAACGGTATATTTCCTTATATTTATTTTCTTTGCAACAATCATGAAATTGCAGGCAACGAAGGAGAGGCAATGTACTAAGAATGAACTGGGTGGTATAAGGACTCTGTACTCTCTTTGTAAGTAAAAATAAACCATGAAACTTAAAATTTAAGTTCCACTTTTTAATCAGCATACGTGTTCTTTTATTTAATATGCTGAATGCTGTACTTGAGGATCCCACCCACAGAGTTCAGAAATGGTAACTTCATGGCAAAAACCTGGCTACCTATTGTGTAGATAAAAGCAGCCCTTGATTCTGAGCAAAGGAATGTACTTTATGACAAAATCGCCTTAATTATTTTAGACCCTACTCCCTTTTTTCCCTTGTAAATATTTAATTTTGCGCATAAAAGCATGAAGACTATGAAGCAGAGATCAATGGATATCCTTGCCCCCAAAAAGTATACTCTCTTACCTCCAAGCAAAACTCTCCTGGACAACACACTCTGATTTTAAATGTGGAAAGAATGATGTTTTTCTGGAGCCTTTTGTAGGCAAACTCAATGCCAGGTTAGATTAGAGGGCTTGTGCTGTGACCCGTTGGTGATTTTGGATTTTCACACATATGGTGGCCACTTGACCCACAGGGGCAGTAAAATCTCAGGAGGTGAGCTTCCAGCTTGAGTAGTCCTACCAGAAATTATGCAAAGAACATCTGAAGAAAATAGTTAATTGCTGCATTCCACATATATCTGTTCTTAACATTCAAAATATTAATTATCAGGCATCATGCAGTGAAAAAACTCTTTGGAAAATTTAGTATTTAAAATTGTAGTTCTATGCTTACATTCCCAGACAAAAAGTTCTGTGACAAATGTTATGTCATCAACATTCTTCACAATTTATCTCCTAATTTTAAAATTTATTTTAAACTAGGCAAGGCAAATGCATTAATGTGTGCAAAAGGAAAGGTGCTGGATTTTCTTGTGCTGAACTTTGGTCAGAAAAGGATTTTTTCCATGTAAGCTTTAAGGACGGTGGGAAAAGCAACAGCTGACCCTTACAGATAGCCCTAGACACGGAATAGCATTTTTATGTAGGTTCTGGGTCTCTCTTAAAGATCTCATGCAGTCTTGTTACAATAAGCTAGATGTGACATATCTTTAAGTGACATGAAATATCAAAAACACCAAATGAGAGGTATCTTCTGTAAGAAAAAGGTTGATAATTTTGCTTCTTCTCTGTGCTAAATTTAGAAAGATATGACACTATATGATAAAAAAATATTTTTTTCTAATTAATATTGCCTTGAAGGTTTCTACTAAGGTAGCCTTAACTGGCTCATTAAGCAGACTGCTCCACAGTCTAATTGTTCTTGCCATCAGAAAATGTGTTCTTTTTAGCAAATTGGTTGTATCCTTTTATTATAATTTTATCTTTCATTTTATTATTAATACTCAAAATAAATATGACACTTATTATTACGAAAATATTCACCCTCTTATTGAATTACCTGTGAAAGATTTACACAGCGTTAAGCCATGTATTCCTCTCATTTCAGTGTAGTTAGACTGCCTGATAATGCCTAGCATTAAAAGAGTAAATTCATCTGCTTAGGATGTGTTAACGTCCCCAAAGTAGGAGTTCCCTATTTTTGCCTGACTATTTTCAGCTTAGTGGTGGTATCATATTTAAACAGCTGCAAAGTTAGTTTATCTTGGATAACTTTTAAAGGGAATTGGGTGGAAAAAAAGGAGAGGAGCCTATTTTAAAGTTGTTTTGACTTAATGACCACTTTAATTCAATTGTTTTTACAGACAATAAACAGGACTGAAGAATGTCGGTCTGAAATCTTTGCCTTGAATGGAGAAACTTCACTGAACAAGAAGTTGGCTTCCAGTTTGCACAGGCGTCAAATGAATGCTTTTTTTTTTCTACCTTTCCCAATGAAAACAAAACAGTGTTTTTATGTGCTGTGCAAATGGTTCCGTCATGTAGTCTGACAATTTTATTTTTGCTATTTTTTTTTTCAACTAAAGGAAAAACCCAGAGGAAAAATGCTGGGTTGACATTTCATCTGGATGAACATTTGAATTCAGAATTTACCTGGAGGTGTAGCTAGACTTTTTTTTTTGTTTGTTTCATTTTGTTTTCTTTTGTTTTGTTTTGATTTTTTTCAAACAGAAAAACTGATGATGTCAAGAGGGAGCAAGTTGCGATGAAAACCAATTGTCTTCCTCAAAAATTAAGCTACTCTTTTTCTCTCATTTTCTTTTTCTTCTTGTTTTAAATTTAGAGTATTTTTTGGTTTTTTGTTTTTTGGTTTTTTTTAAAGAAATGTTTAGGTAAGGTTTATCTTGAATCTTAATTGCCTTAATTTTAAGGACGTCAAAGGCTCTCAAGGCAAGCTGTCAACGTCTTGTTAGAAAACCCGAGAATGGATTGAAACTGCTCACACCGGTGCTGGTGCAGAAGTTTAATAGACTGAGTTTTTGGGGTGAACAAAAAATAAACTGTACAGTTTAAAAGAAAATGATTTTCTTCTTTTGAAGAAAAGTTGATGATAAAGGAACTGTGGCAACTGAAAGGATTGGAAAAATGCTGGGACTTTTATGAACTTTTGTCTTAAGTGTTGACAGAAAAAAAAATTCTAGAAGGCTAAAGCATTTTACAGTAAAGTTATTGAATTGAGAAAAAAACTTGCTGCATTATAGAGAATGCAGGGTTTTTTTCTTGCAGAATGCAGATTTTTTTATTTACAAAGCGTGATCGCTAGCAAAAGCATTAGTGCTTTTTATCTGCAGTCTTTTTTATGAGCTTTAAGAAGTTTTTAGTCCGCTTTGCTTGTCACATTGCAAAAACCTAGCTTAAGAGCATTAAAAAAAACTTAAGTAGATAGGAGCTTATGGTCAAAAAAAGTGCAAAAAAAGCAATAGATAGAAGAAATTGTTGACAATTTCTGTAGTCTTTCCTAGTTGTGAACAAATGCAGCCTATGGATGGCCTATTTTATACCAAAGATGAAGTGACACCCTAACGCAGTCCAGAAGATAGAGGTTTTTTTTTTCTTTTTTTTTTATCTTTATTTGACCTACATGGCCGGACCAGTTCTTACTTTCTTGTTTGTTTAAACTATCTTCCACTGGTGTTTTACATACTGCATATGTTTATAGTGGAAATTTCAGAATAGTTGGTATCAGAAGCTGTCCGGGTTTTTGATTGTGTGCTTTGGAGAACATCCCAAAGCATGGGGGATTGGGTTACCAACTAATCTGTCCAGGTGGGCTTTAATTTTGGTGAGTTTTTCCCTTTAATTACCTGATCTTTGGTATTTCTACTGAAACAACAGTCTTCCTTCTGAATTCCAACATACTTATTCATTTCTTCACCTCAGTCTTTGTCATCGTCCAGCATGCATAGCCACCTTAATTCTGCATTTATTTCTCAGTGTTGCATTTGAGTTGCCAGGTAGATATAAGAGAAAGCAAACTTGATCTTTGTTCTCATTTTAGCTTTCCCATACAAGCAGAAATTTTGAAAATTATGTCGTATTGTCATGCAGGCAGGAAGTTAAAAATTATTCTTCTCTGCTATGATTTCTGTTGTCTTAATATGTTGGCTGACAATCACTAATTAGTATGATTAGGCAAAAAAAAAAAGAAAGTAAAAAAAAGACACTAAATTTAATCCACCAAAACCTGTTTTAGGAATGACGTTTATTTTCCATACAGAAATCTTGATTATGGCCCTTACTTATTCCAAACAGACAAATAAAAAAAGGTGAGAAGGAAGTCAAAAGATGATTTTTTTCCTTAAGGAGGCAGAAGTGAAGCAGCATTCCGTATATACATACATACACACACACATACCTATGTGTAAAAATTAAGCCAAACATTTTTAAACTTTCCTCCATCCAGAAGAGAGGGGAAGTCTCATCACATTTATTGTGGTGGATTAGAGACAGGGTATCCATTAAAAGTAAGGAAAATAGAAACATATGTATTGGATCAATCTGATTCAGCTGCCCAATCCTAAAAAGAGGTCTTTGTTTTCCTAACCTGACTTTTTTGGGGAAAAGAACACAATTATTTTTTTAAATCGATAAAACAAGATCGTATTTTTTAACATAGTGGGAGGGGGGAGGGGGTTTCCCAAGTAAATGCTGCTAGATATGCAACATAGAAAAGAGAGAAATGGGAGTTCACATGATTCTTCACCATAGGAAGAGGGCCTGATTTTCAGAAGTGATAAGACTTCTGCTTTCTCCAGAGTAGTTGTTGATATTCAACACTTCTGAAAACCAGATGATGCCAAAGAACGACATCATCCACAACATGTTTTCAATTCAGAAAAAAACCCCAAACCTCTCTTTCTGTTTCATGTGCTGTCTCATTATTGTTGCTTTTTGAGAGGGGCACTTGAATTTTGTCGTTGGATAAAGGTTCCCTCTTTCTTTAGAGGGCATATGAGGGAAAAAAATCGATCTAGCCTTATTTTCTTCCTTTCTACACATACTCTCTTTCTGTCTCTCTCTGAATTATTTGTACAAATGGAGATAATGCCAGGCACAAGTCAGTTAAATATGAAATAAAGACATTTGTTTCTGTGTTAGTTCTAATGTGACACACAAAAAGTCTCATTTACTATCAACAATGAGGCTACAAGGTAGCTACCATGTGGCTGATGAATATGCTGAGGTACCTTCTTGTTTCTATTCAGAACTCTGCTGCTTTATTTATACATTCAGAAACATTTTTCTTATTTTTTTCAGCAAGTTAAACAGTCTCAGTGTTTTTTATTAAGCCAGGCAGGCAACACGATATCACAGTGCCTGTCCCTTTAAAGTGTTTCAAGTGCGTTCTGTATTAGAATTGTTCCCTTTCTTTTCCATGCTATAATGTTCAATAGTGTTTGAAATCAAAAGAAACAAAGCAAAGAAGTAGCAGAAGAAGAGGAGGAAAGAAAATGGACCCCTTAAATACAATTCATCATCTTACTGATCCCAAAAAACCAGTGAACTGGTACTTGAAATCTATGAATTGTAAACACTGTGAGCCTTGAGTATAAACAGTCATAGATCATAAGGTAAGAAAAAAGCTTATTTGGAACTTACAAAATGCTCAGAAAGTGGTAACTCATTTCTAAAAGTTAAAAATGAGATAAAAGTGAACAGTGAAATAGCAACACACTTGCTGCATGGGTGTTGTCACTTGGTGGCCTCTGAAATCTTAAACTGGTTTTCTTTATGTTTCTTCTGGCTAATATAATTTTTTGAAGGTTTATTATTATGCTCTGTTTAGTTTCTGTTTTCCTTTTTTTTTTTTTTTTTGGAAGACCAGAATTTGTAAAGTCAATATCTTTGTCTGTCTTGCCAATTTAGCTTTAAATATCAGGAGAGTTCCTGAAAGATTGCAGAAACAACTCTAGATGTCTAAGGCAATGGTGCCTGGCCCAGAGGTCTAGAAGTAACATCAAATCCATAAACTGAACTGCGTATGTACTTTCCATCACACCTGAATTCTTCTAAATAATCAAATCTGGGTGTTCAGGTTTGGTAATTTTGTTTTTTACCTTAAAAGATAAATACAAAAGGGGTGTCAGAAAACTGAATTATGGCTAGAAAATTCTGAATACCTGGGCTTGTCACTTAACACTGAGGGGAAAAAAAAAAAAAAAAGATACAGTGGAACTGAAGAGAGTATTATATTTGCAGGTGCTGACCCGAGTGTAGATCAGGGCACTGAAAAAATCTCACTGTTCCCGCTGAGGTTGCAGAGGGACTCTTCTTCCTATCTGGCTCTGCTGCTGGTTTTGTAAGCACTTTTCACCTGTGACAGTCAGGCCTCAAATTGTGAATGTCCTCTTATTGCCTTCCAGTGAAACAGACTCTTGAAATGTCCTTAGCCTGTGCTTACTTGTATAGTTCTGTTTACCAAGAGACTGCCTCGGTTGTGTTGGTCAAGAAATCCACCGTAATGCAGAATGAGGCATATTTGAGAGCAATTGCATCACATTGTATCATCTTCTGCTATGGATGCATGCCCAAACCTGGAAGATAAAGGCTGGTCATTAGAGAAGTGAGGGCTTAAACTTTCAACGGGCAGTTGGGCTGTAGCATTCGAATGGATTTTTACTCGGGTAAAAATCAAATTAAGGGTATTATTTATGTATGTATGTGTACCAAAACTCAGCAAATTTGAGGAAGCCTGCATTGTAATAAAGTTTATTTTTAATATGTCATAGTATTTGGATCTATATTATGTTGTTTATGGTACTGAAGATTGAGACTGATCCTAAGTGTTTAACAAATTACCATGCTTCATGATTTTAAGCTTGATGGTGCTCCTTGTGCCACTTCATTTTAATGCTGAGGTTGACATGAGCAAAACAGGTTTAGGCAGACTCACTTAACTCCACAGCAAGAGTCATGCTAAAGAGTGATAATGTGCTTAAAGTAATGAATCAATCCATTTTTAGTGATGAGACCAAATGTGGTAGTTGGAGATAGTAATGTTTGATACACACATGGTCAACATGCCCTTTCAAAACTTTATTTAACATGAAATTGGTCCAGATATAAAAGAAGTGCCCTAGGGTAAGGGATTTTCCTGGTCTTTCTCGGTAGCCCACGTGAACCAAGAAAACAGTCACGGTGTGATGGAAATGCAAAACAGAAAACAACAAAACCGCTGACATTTGGTGCATTAGTCTTTTCTGTTTAATGACGATTGACTCTAGTAACGAGGATTCCTTTCATTTCTAATATGCATACACACAGTCATGCACGCACACGTTCTCAGAAGGAGGGCTGAGTGAGCAGCAGACTTCTCCTCCCCTTCAGTGGAGCAGATTTCTAGAATCTCAGCAAGCAGCAAAGATGCAGTGTAAGGAGAGTTATTTTCCTCTAAAAAAAGAGCACCAACTTTTTCTATATTGCTCCTGTCACCCAAATAGGCTAGAGCGCTGTATGTACCCCAGAGATTTATTCACCTTTGTGCCTCAAAGCAGGCAGAAGAGACCCTTTCTCCTCCCCTTTATTAACATGCTCTTTGTTAAAATTGAACAGAAAATTCTGAGAGTAAAGCTGTAAAAGAAGTGAATCCCAGCGCTGGTTCAGATTTCCATGATAAGAAAAAAATTCTTGTGTTTATTGAAGTTGTTCAGTTCAACTGTTAATTCCCCAACAGTGACAGCTGAGTTCTTTCACCTTAATAAAAATGTGTAATGAAGTGGAAAATGTCAGCCTTTGACAGGTTCACAAATACATTTTTCCTTGTGGGTCCAAAGCCTGCAAGGTGTAAGCACCTTCCAAGATCTGGATCTGTTGTCCTTAAGAGAGTACCTGCCCAATATTAATTTTCTGCCTTTAAGTGTCTTTCTCTTGGATAATAATTTTATGAATTTGGTGAAATTTACAGTCAGTTATATTTTTAAAAGCCCAAAAATACAGCCTAAAGAAGAGAACATGATGTTTATGTAACTGAAGTATTATTAAATATGATGTATTCCAGAGTGGAAGAAAATTCTACTATCTTTTTGAGGCAAAACAATTTTATGTAAAACCAGGAAGTGTACAGAATTCATTTAGGAATTTTTAATTGTTTTCCTTTTTAAAGGAGAATGAACAGATTCTATCTGTAAGAAAAATCAAAGCAGCTTTGAAAGCAGATGAACTTCCTATCAAGAAAACATGCATCACAAAAATGGGTCAGAGGTTCTCTACAGCCCTTACAGACTTCACTGCAGCCAAAATGTAGAGTACAGAACCTCTGTGATACATTAAATTATGAATCTTATTTATATGGGCATCTGTGTGCTGATGTCTTAGAATGTCTCTGAAAGATCTGTACTGCTATGATTTTTTTTTTATGTTTTCCATTTGTAACACAATCCTAAATAGCTGCCATTTTCCCACTCCTGGGGCTTTCTGTAGATCAGTGGATGTTAGGTTTAAACTTCTGTTTTCTTTGATGAAGCTTTCAATAAAAAAATAAAGAAAGAAAAGAGCTGGGTGACTCTGTGTTCTTGTGGCACCTTTCTAGAAAGGCTTCCCAAGGCTGTGACTCTTGCGCTGAGCACAGAGGGAGCAGAAAGGCTTTGCAGCAATGTCTGCCTCCTCTGCATCTTCACCAAATGGAAGGAAGGAATCAGAGAGACAGGACAACTCTGCTGCTCTGTCAGCAGCACAACACCCCACATGCTAGGAGGTGAAATACAGGAGGAAGTGTTTCTCACACCACAACTGAATGTATAACGCTGATGGGTATCTGCTGTCCAGGCTCTCAGCTGTGCACCTGCTAGAAGAACATTGCCTCTGTTTGTGAGGTTCATTTTAAAGAGTGACTTCAGGGCAAAAATTGCCACATGGAAGACAGAAAATCTTTATTTGTGGAATAAGTACAGCCTAAGCAGTGGTACAGTGAGCCATACTTCATCTTGAAAGGAAACTGGAAAGTAAATTGCCTCCTCAGCCGTATCTCACAGGGAACAAGAAAGGTGTTTGATGCATTCCTCATGGCTGCTTCATTCAGCAGCTCTCTTGTTGCCATGTGCATTTCTTCCCACCAGACAGTTTCTGTGGCAAAAGTGAGGATGGGGTGGAAGGGTCCAACTCCAGTCTCCTCCCCAGCCAAGTGGCTTTGTTCACAGGTTGAGAATCACTGAGTTCTCCTTTTTACCTACTAGGAATATGCCTGTCTCCTTCAGCTCTATACATGTTTTGTGGGATTGCCTGCACACTTTCTTTTCACTTCTTTTTCCCAACAAAATACACATCAATGAGCTTCTAACTTCTTTCAGTTTAATCAGGAAAGACCAAATAAATCCTTAGAAGATGGAGGAATGAGATGAGGAAGCAGGTGACAGGGTTTTTTTCAAGTGCACCTGTGCTGAAATGTCCATTGCTGCTGGCTATGATGATGGTGAGAAAAGGAAGAAAGAAGGCAGGAGGCTGAAGCTCCAGCCTGCCTGCAAGGCTGAGTGGTGGCTGAGGAGGTTGGGGAGATCAGCAGGAAGTGGGACACTGTTCCACTAAATGGTGCTAAGGTGGTTTATATCTGATGTTCTGATGTCAGGTTCATCTTTGTACTGCTGCGATTGCTCCGCTTCCAAGATCATTCCACTCCAAGCTCTACTAACAAGGAAATTGCTAACAACTGTGGCGTTAGTGGTTTTGGTTTTATTGTCTGTTAATTGTCTCTCTGTGTACATATGGAACCAGTCTAAGGGCGGGTATCATCAGCTTCCACAGAAGTTCAGGTAAGGAGGCTTTATCTTCTCATCCTCTTGTTCCTACCATCAGAGTCCAAAAATCAAAAAAGTTAATTGGCAAGTTATATAATTGTATCTGTCTTAGCCTTAGAATTAAAATAGCAAGGACAAATGGTGTCACTGCTGAAAAGCTGTTAGCAGGGAAATCTTCTAACTTTCCCAGAGTTTGTGTGAGGATTTTCTCTTTCTCTCTATTCCCAGGCTAAAATATTATAAACAATCCTTGGAGTTTTCTAAAACCAGTTAAGCTCTGGGCACCTGCATTTGCTTACATTCTTGTGTAGGTCAACATTGTGATATAGGTGACATCAGAATTAACCAATGAACTTGGCAGATGGTGGACCAGAGGTCCAATAGAGTTTTGACACTGTTGTAAAACTTCAAGTAAGCTAAAAGATATAAGCCGCTTTGTAGAATAATAAAAAACCCTCTGCATCGCTTTGTTCTACCTGGACACCGGACTCCGTGTCATTACTCTGGGACATCACCGTGACAAAATGGGGCTTTGTAATGTGTGACGTGTGTTGCTTCCGGAGGGCAAAAGCCGTGTTTATCAGTAGTCTGCATCTGGAATGGATGTCCATGACTTCCATGTGGAGAAAGCTATCCCCTTTGATTGTCACTCCCTGAGATTTCAAGTAGAGGGGAAGAGAGAAAACAAATCGATAGCTGATGTAGCATAAATTTAGGACAATTCCATACTTAGCAGGTTTAAATAAATTTTAATTTTTTTTTTTTTTTGGATGACTAGAGATTGCACATTAAGAGCAAGGCCTCAGTGTGGCAATAATGATCAGCAAACACAGAAGCAAAGGGTCGGGAGCAGACAGGACTGCAGCAGAAGTTACTGAAAGTAGCAAGCAAGCCAAGATTCAAACCTAAGTGTCCATCCTGATGGTTGGTAAACTTGCTGCCGCCTTTGTCTGTGCCTCAGCTTCTTGCCCCATTCGTGCCAATCTGATCTCCAGCAGAGCACTGTGCACTAGGCAAAAGCCTCCATTCGTCTTAGGCGAGCATGAGCCACAGTGCTAATTAATGGCTAACAGAAGTGGTCCTGAGGCTGCATGCAACAAGGGAGGGTTTCTGCCAGGCAGATAAGCCTGCCTGGAGGGGGACGTGCTGCCCAGCACATCCAGACAGGCTGCAGCTGCCCGCTGCTGCACGCAAGGCAGGCAGCGGTGTACGTGGGAGACGGGCAGGAGACAACACAGCCCTCCACTTAGGCTCTCCCAGAGCCTGTCTGTTCAGAGAAACACAAGCACGGTCATCAAGGTTTGTTTACCAGTGTTACCATGTTCCTGAAAAAATCCACATTTTGGCAAGAGGCTGTGACCAAACCGCTTCCTTCCTTTTCAAAATTTTTATGTATAGACCTCTGCCAAAGGTGTGCTCACTTTTAGCAGATGCTTTGCACTGATACCTCACTGAACTTACCTGAAGGAGCATAAATGGTAGCTAAATAATCTGCTAGATATGTGCACTGCTTTAAATGGAGGAGCTGAAAATTGATGCAGTTAAAATGATGCAGCTGTTTTTAAAAGTTGGATGAGCTAATGTTTATATGTTTATAGTGTGACTAGCTGAGGCCCTAGGTTCTGCTGCATGGAAATACTGCTGAAAAATAGAACTGTGTGAGAAAAAAAGATAGAAACTTTGATTTACACCTATTATTTGATTTATTTCACCATTTTTTACCAGTCAGTACCTTCTCTGTCTTGTGTGGAATTCAGCCATTGACACATGGCCAACTGAAAATTGTGTAAGCTCCTTGAACATAATTCCTGCGGGATCAAGTCCCACGTTTTTCCCTGAGAAATAATTTCCTCCTTATTAACAGTTGCGCTACATCACACGGCAGCTGACTAGGATGCTCTCTTCCTCAGGTAGAGCAACTTCTGCCTGGTGTTAATCTTGTATGAAATACTCTGTAGTGGAACCCAGGCTCCTCTGAGCTTTCCACACATCATCTTGTTATTTTCTAGTTAATCTTGGTGACGTGCAAAGTTGCTCTGCCACCACTGAGTCTCTTTTTAGCACAGAGGAGGGGGCAGAAGCAGGGAAGTAGACAGATCTCCTCAGCTGATATCAAGACAGCAATCCTTAGCTGAAGAAAAGAACACACTGCACAGCAAACTGAGTAAGCCACGAGGAGAAGTGGAGAGCTGACTCAGTGCTTCCTTTCTCCATTTGTGCTGAAAGTCCCAGGTTCTCTTCTTAGCAAGCACTCTGATAGCCTGGCTTTCTTGCTCTAGAGGTGAGTCTTTGAGAGGTCCAGAAAGTTACCACTTTAAAAAAGAAAAAAGCAATTTTGCAATGTTTCTTCCCTGTTTCTCAGTTGTGACCCTTCATTATTATATCCCATGCATGCTTCCAAATGAGCAAGTAAATATTTATTACAGTAACGTACAGTGGCCTGAGGCTCCACCAGGTGCCATGCAAACAGAAAAAAGACATGTTCTGCTAGGGTTATGAGGGAAGGGAAAATGATCTGCTTAATCCATTCAGTGATTCAGATTTCTGCTAGACCCTCTGACACACCTCAGTTCAGTGGGATTTGCTGTTTCTGATTGCTTTTCACAGCAATAGCTAGCTATAACACAGAGTTCAAGGACTGCTTTCCAAAATCTGTTTCCCTTTTCACATACTGATTGTGCTGTGAGGGCTTTGGGATGTAAACAGCTGTTTGTAGATGCTGATTTTTGGAGAATATCCAATTCCTTGTTTTATTCCAGAAGAAAAAAATGTTCAAAGGAAACATCTACTGCTGCTTAGAAAAATAGAGTTACCCAGTACTTTCAGTGCCATCAGAATCATCTTGAGGTGTATGATTGACCCCTGTGCAGACCTGTATGGCAAGGATGAAATATTTCTTCAATCCAGAAAGACTTTTGTTGGGGGCCAGACTGACCTTTACAAGGCACTAAAGCTTTGAGCGTGCTCCGAGTAGTGATGAGTGTTGTCTGTAGCAATGACTGAGACAGGACGCTCACAGCAGGGTTGTTTCTACTACGCAAGGGAACTGAATTGTCTTTGTAGGAGAGCGCCTCACCTGAACATAACTTTAATGTCTTGTGCAGTGAGCTGGCCATAAAATTGGCCCTTCTTTTGTCTTTTGCACTGGGGACAAGGCTTGCGTTAGAAGTGTTTTCTACAAATGACACTCTCTCCTTGCTTTCCCTTTGAAAGGTGGCCCTTTCCATGCGCACTGCATGCTGGAAACAGTGTCTGTACTTCTAGCGAGGACTCTGCCCCTGCACAGAGGCACAAGAGCCCCCTGGACAAAGAAGTTTTTCTTCCACATCAAGGGCTTCTCTGGACTGCAGCAATAGGCCTTCCATTTGCCAGTCCTGCCTCTGTGAAATATTTTTATTACTGTAATATGTTTCAGCTCTTGCAGCGAGCTCCTCTTGACAGGAAGTCCTGAGAACAAGTCCTTCGTGTCTCCTCTCCACAAAAAAAAAAAAAAAAAAAAAAAAAAGTGTCAGAAACTTCCTCCAGCTGTGGAGACCCAGGCTCTGCTCTTTGGCTAAATTATAGTTGATTTTATTAGAACTTCCTTTGCCTCCCAACCCTCTTCAAGCTCATTTATCTCTCCCCTCCCTATGACACATCCTCTCTGACATGCAGAGCATAGCTTTCTGAGGTGATTTCCATTACTTGCCTACACAGCACCGAAAAGAAACCTTCAAAATGTACCCACGGCATGTGCACCAAGTTATAACCACACTGGATTCTCTGCTGGGAATTCTTTGATTAATTTTTCCCAAAGCATATAATTTTCTATTAGGCTTGGAAAGAATTCTCATTAAAAAGTAGGGACTTGAGCATCAAAGCTCACTGTGGTAGCGTGGCGTGTTTACCTGAGAGAAGCAGTTTGTGTGTTGAGTAGGAGTATTAAATGTTCTAGATAATTGGACAAAAATGGGCAAAACTAAACAAACTTCCCAAAGAGAAGAGGCAGGAAAGAATCTCCCCTAACTCAGAAGAGGCTCTGCAGGCTAGCGAGGCTCTACCCTATTTTGCCTCTCCTTTGGAGGCTGCTACAAAGGTTTGGATAAGTGACCATGAGCTGCCCTGGGGAGTGACAAATTAACAAATAATTCTGATTAATTCTTTGCACAGATTAAAGGGAAAGAACTGAAGCAGCATGGGTGGCTGAGGTGCATGCAGGCTGTGAGGGAACAAGGAAACTTGAATGTCAGCAAGACATCAGCATCTGGCCCAGAAAATTGTCTCCTCCGCACTGTGGCACAAGCAAGCTTTCACTTTATCAGTGAAAGTAACTCACTCAGAGTTACTCTGAGTGAAACATGGGATGAAAAATTTTCTAGCAGGAATACTTGTACCAGTAGTGATATCTACAATCATCCAAAATAAATTATTTACCCCAAAAAAAAAAAAAGGGCCCAGACACTTTCCTCTTTCAGCTACCTGTTGCCTTCCCCCAACCCCAGCACACACAGCCAGACATTTAATCAGCACAGCTGCATCTGCCAACAGACCTTAGCAGAAGTGCAGTGAGAGACACTGAGTATTCAGACTTGTTTCAAAAAGAGTCACAGAAGATTCACACTTGTGTTATAAGTTTGTTTGAAGACTAAGGTGCTGACCAGAGTCAAGATGTCTGCTTTCCATCCTTTGAAAAGTTCTGCTTTCCTCTGCCCCTTTATAAAATGCCATTTAGGAAAGGCATTGTGCTGTGGATACAAATGTATATACATGTGTATAAATGGATCTGGGATAATTTCATGCGATAGGGACTCTATGGGGCATTATCCTCAGCCTTCTTTAACCTGTAACCCATCCTCAGAGCTCAAATGAAAGAGCAAGCTGCAGAGCTGACAACCTATTTCTTTCTTCCCACAAAAGTTTCAGTAATAAATACTGCTTGATGGCAAGGCACACGTGTAAAACATGCCTGTCCATTTGATCCACACCACTGCATGCCAGTGCCAACTTTTTGAGCTTTTGCCACCCTCACTTGTAATGGCTGCAGATGTCATTTGGTGCAACAGACAGAGCAGAGAAGTAGTCTGTGGAGAATAAAAAGCATGGAAGTCCATGTCTCTAGACAGGAAAAATGATCTCTCTGCAAAGGTCAGAGAAAGACCTAAGCAGGGGAATTTTTCACTATAATGAGCAACAACAAATACCCTTCTCAGTCCTCTCCCACAGCTTTACTTAAGAAGCCTCTAATCCTCCTTTTCTTGCAATAGAATTCATTACTGCTGCTGTCTGCTCAGTAGCTGCCTGCAGCATTGTCTCCCACATCCCACCCAATGCAGATCTATTCAAAATATTTGGTGTTCCTGTAAGTATTGAGCGCTCAAAATGCGGAATGCCAGTAACAGCCGAGCATGTGCTTGTGGAGCTTGGTCCAACACGGCACGATTCCACCATGGCAGCTGGCTGCTCTAGTAAAACTCTCAGGGCCTCATGAAATTACTGACATGAAAGTAGCGTTTGGAGCAAGAAACGGAACTCATTTTTCAATTGACATTAAAGAGGAAATCGTTTTAGTGTCAGTTGATACTGCCCAGACACATTTTCAGTAATTAAGGCTCAGAAAAAGCAGTGGAAATACCTATGAGGTGTGCTAAGAATGAAGCCAGAAGCAACGTGTGAGAGGTGCCAACTGAAGGAGTCCCTGCAGTGAACATTACACAGAATGGGAAATCTTATGGAATACAACCACAGAGAGAACAAGAGCAGCCCAGAAGCATCAAGCGTGGAAGGAGCCTAAATTGTGCCTTTGAGTACGGTATGAGGACACAGGAAAAGCAGAGATTTCAGAAGTGTGACGCACATGGTTATGTAAGCTGTTCTTGTGGCACTGAGGTAAGGAGGAAAAACCGATCCTGTTTACGCTCTCTTGCCTCAGCTCTGAAACACATCTGAACCCGTTCCTTCCCTACATGCTGCCAATACAACATTCATATGTGACTTGGCTTCTCATTTTTGTACTCTTTCATGATACTAAATTTCACTTTTACGTCCAATTACAAACTTTGGAAGTTTTTTCAGGAGTTTAGGTGGAGGTTTTTTCAAGAGTTTAGGTCTTACTTTTTTCATATTATTTTTTTTAAAATCACAATCACTTCAGAGATACATTCCATTATGCACAAAAATAGGTGATGATCCTACCATTTTACAATCAAAAACTACTGAAAGTGATCTTGACCCACAGTATATAAAAGTATATAAAAGAATACTTTCTTTTAATACGGAACTCACAATTCCCTGGTGGATTTTTCTGCTGTGTCTCTCTGAGAGCTCTTGAGGCCCCAGGTGAAATTAGTTTGTCTTCCCTTTGTTGGCCCTAGGCAGAGGTGGGTATCAAAACAAGGCAGGTACTATGAAATCCCAGGGTGTATATTTTTGGCTGTTGATTACCTAAACAATTTGCAGATTACCAGATACTATCAGCCCCTACTTTCCGCACTCCAAGTTTGTGTCACTGCCCATGCAGAGAGTTTACTGTTGAGTGAGGATGTGCAGCAGCACTCCAGAGAAACGTGCACCTTGAAACGACAGGGGATAGTGCTCCTTTTTGAACCTGCAAAGAAGTCGCTGGGGCTGAAAAAGGGGTCTCTTTCCTGCTCCCCAAAATTGGGACACTGTCCTGTTTAATGTCAGTTTCTTCAGTCAGACATCAGTTTGGGTGCGTATTTGTAAACACATTGTTTTCAAATGGCTTTTTTCAAGGTTTTATGAGGAAATTAATCAACTCCCTTTGTTAAATTTAAATTCTTTTTTGTGTTCTGGTTTTCTTATATCCACTAAGAGGCCAGTCCACCTCCCATCTCAAAGACAACATTCCAAGAGCTACAAAGGGAGTTTGGTTGTAGGTTTGTTTATCTGTTAAGATTTGCTTTTTATAAATCTTAGCTATTTTCCTGCTGTAACACTTTATTGCAGAACACACTGCTCTCTTATTTATTCTTGACAGATCCTGTATAAATTTATGGTACTGCATCAATAATAAGAGTCATTAATCATAGTAACAATGCACATCACAGGGTCCTCCAAGCATTCACCACTGAACTTGCTGAACTGTCCTACAAATGAAACAGTCCCCTTCTCAGTAATTATTTCTGAACTTACACAGAAACCAAGGAATTTTATTAGAAAAACTGGGAGAAAAAAAGATGATTTTCTCCCAATGGATTTGTTGAATGATGGGGGTGGGGAAGAATCTCAGCTACAGGAAGGCAGAAAGGGGGTTTATAGTTATTGGGAAATGTTTTCATTTCTGTAGTAAATGGAAGTTTGTTTTTTAACAACTCACACTCAAAACCTATGGAAAAATATTTTGTTAAAAATTTTGTGAAAATTGTTCTCCAAAATAGCAATTTCTTTTGTTTAGTTTCCATTCTTCCAATAACTACATTAGGCAATACGTACAACTTTTCTATATTCATTGTTTATTTACATATAGGAAAGAAATAGCAGCAGAAAAGTAATCTAACAGATTAGAGCAATGGACAGTAAATCCAATTCTATACCAAGTAAAGTCAATACAAATTATTCTGCTGAGTTCACCGGATACCAGAAGCAGCCTGTGATTCAGACATCATAATATAAACAGTGAGAAACAAAAGAACGCAACAGCAAAAAGCAAGAAATGCCGAAATAAGGCAACAGCTGAAACAGAAGTCATCCATTTTAACTTTTATTTTTTGAGTGACCTTTAGGAACACATTTTGACAATGCTGAGTTTTGGAGGTCAAGGAATATATTTAATTTTGCAGCCATAAAGATGGTTCAGCCACAACTCAAGTTCTGAAACCTTATCCAAGATTTTTCTCCCTCTTTATCAAGAAAGACTGCCTGTGGATTAGGATGTTATCTCAGCAGGGATGGGATTTTTATTTAGTCATATCACCTCTTTGCCCCACTGCATTCCCATCTGGTTTTTTGAGAGGGTTTGATGGCTGTCAGAGAGGTGGATGGAGCCTTAAGAGAGCCTGAGAACTAAGTGGAGAAGTGATATACAACTACTGAATGGGCAAAGGATAAAGGAAGCCTGGGGAAAGAAAATGAAGGAAGAAGTGTAGGTGGCACATTTGCCACAGCTGCAGAAACTAATTACAGCTGGCATATAGATATATATTTGTGGTTGCTCAGCTATGTACTTAAAATCTCTGCTTTCCAGAGTACTTTCTTTATGAGACACAGAACATTTCACAAACTTTCCAGCCTTTTAAGAAACAACCTTGATAATTATTTAATTAGCTGACTCATTTCAGAGTCTTAATCTGAAAAAAGGAAAGCTGAAATTTGTCAAGCTACCTTTAAAGGAATATGAACAGCATATATTGTCACCACTCTTACTGGTGAACACTTCAACTATTTTTTGTTTCTCTACGAAACTGTTTTTGCTGCATGTATTTCTTCCATGGAAATCTTTTCAATGTTATGCCTATCCTAGTCCTCAGTGTAACTGTTAATACACAGGTAGAAGTATATCATAACTCTGTATAAAAGAACATTTCCAAACAACCAAATTTTGCATAACCTAGTGAAGAATTAGACCTTACTCATATTGGACAGTCTTCCTCAGGCCTTGGTCTGTTCTGATGTAAGTGCTGTCCTTGAAGATAAAAGATTTCTCTGAAAAAGTAACCAGTCAATTTTTTTTTTCTTCAAAACTAATGGAGAATTTTGAGAAAACCAACCCAGATCCTTCATATAAAACATAACTGCCTTCCTCTGCCTACGTAGAAATCATTACTCCAAGAAATCTTTAAAACTAATGATTGCTTTTATTGTCTAGAAGTTGTGGTATGCAGTTTGATCCCAAGAACTGTATCTACTGAGAGAAATGGAGACAACTCGTGCCAAATGAAGTTGACAGGGCATCAGGGGAAAAAAAAAAACAAAAGCTTTTATTCATGTAAATATTTGCTCACTGTTTAAGGTTCTCTATGAGATGCAGATGTTGAAGACATTGAAGATATTTGCTATTCCATTAAGTCTGCAAGACTCCAACCCTTCTAACTCAGACAGAATCGGGAAAGGAGACAGTTAGAAGTATCAGAAAGTATTTCTATTTTTCCATTACCCGTTCAAGCTTTTTGTGGTTTTAAATGCTCACCAATGACTGCTGATCCATATCAACGAATGTGACAGTTTGAGACAGTCTAGGTAAGAAGCTTTAGGTGTTGAGACAGACTGGAAGTGATTGTATTTTGATGAACACTCTGGCTTCCATTAATCATATGATCAGACCTTCCTTCTTCTAGGGTTTCATTCCTTCCATCCTTATTTTCAGGCTACTCGCACGTTTATTTTTTTAGCGGTAGGGCCGCTGCTGGCTTCTTTCCACCAGATGGCACCACAGACTGCGAGCCATAGCCACGATCTATACGTGTGTGTGTGTATACATATTTGTATAAATGTATGTGCATATGAACGCAGCCACAGACATGTATTTGTTGGTGAAAGCATACGAGTGCTAGACACCCACAGAGCTCACTTTCCTTGCCTCTTATCCTACCACTCAAGGCAGAAGGAGGAGCAAGACCAACCAACACCTTGCATTGAGACCATGCTAAAAGCAATGCTTCTGTGTTTGACGCTTTCACAGCACAGGCACTCAGTACTATTTAAAATAAAAAATTATTAAAGAGGCAGTGCACAGTGCATATTATGAATTTTACTTTCTAGCACAATTTAAAGCAGCCACTCTCTTCTAAAGTGCAATACCTACTGCATGGTCATTCTCATGTACAGTTCAGTTGTTGAAGGATTATTTTATGGAATCCAAATCTGAAATCTTTTCAATCCAACTGTTCCACATCCCAATATGGGCTGCCTAGCCAATATTTCTGTAGGAAATGGGAAGGGAACGCTTTTCTATCTTAACTGGTTACCCACCTTATGTTAGTTTGACTCTTCAGTAGTTTCATCTAACACGTTCACTGTAAGAATACTGTAGAGATCTTAAAGATGAGCAGAAGTTGATAATGGACACAGGAAACCTGTTTTAGAAGAAACTGGCAAATAATACTCATAAAATGTTCCTTATCTAGCAGGTTAATATTTAAAACACAGTTGGCAAATTTGATTGTTAATTAGTATTCCCATTTTTTTCTTAATTAATTCTCAGTTGTTTCAGTTTGCTTTAGAAACAAAACCTCTTCTTGACGTGAAAAGTCTTCAATGGGGATTTCAGCTGACTACTTAATGTCTGAGGTATTTCTCATCTTCGCACAGATGAGAAATAATAAATAATGGTTTTGAGGACAATGATATCTAATTGTTACTGCAAAGTCTTTGCTGAGAAGGTGATGCTTCGTGCTGCAATGTAGATTAAAGATATATGACCATCGTTTGCAAACAGTTTATCAGACGCATAAAGATTTTTGGTTTGTGATTAATTTTCAAGTTGTTTCAAATTCTGACATTTTCATAACCCTGATGGCTTTCCTTCCATGCTTTTAAAGAGCTATCTTAGCTTGTGCTGTTATCTTTACTTTGTGGCAATTCTCATTACATACCACAACAAAAAAAGACACAACAGAAATGATACCATCTTAGTGTATACGGAAGAAAAAAAAGTTTGTTGCCTTTTTTCTCCATCTGTCCAGGTCCAGCTCTTCCTTCCCTCCCTCCTGATTCGGTGTCACAGTGGTGAAACTGCCCTCTTCTCACGCTATGCCTTTAAGGCAGTAATTTCCAGCACTTTCTGAAACGGGCTGGTGCGTGCCACCTCCTGTTCCTGCAGAAGACATCTTCAGCTTGTCTTAGCCTCCAGTCTTAGCTAGGAGCCCAAGCAATCCTGAATGTATTGAAAACTTGCATGGGAACCACCAGAGAAAAAAACACATCACTGATTTATGATGGGTGCCCAAGAAACAGCAGCAAAGGAAAGGAATAGTGACTGACTGCCAAACTCATAGTGCCAAAAAGCAAGCTGAGAGTCTCCACTTAGGTACCCTCTCTGATAGCCCAGAGACAGGGAGAAGCATCCAAATTCCTAGGATCATTAAAGCTGGATGAGGCTTTCACGTGACAGGAAAGCTGCTCCGCATTCAGAAGGCTGCCGTTCTGTCTCACAGCACACCAATGCCTTTGCTCCACACGGTATCCTGAAAAACAGGTTCTGTGTGTGAGACCCTGAGCTTTGTGTCCACACCACAGATGTGACGCTCTGGGCTGAGCCTGCCTCACACAACAGGCATGCTATATACGCTGCAATGTGTGTGGGAGACAATAAATCATGCTCTTTGGAAATACTGCAATAAGCAATGACCAGGGAAGATAGATAGCTGGCCTGGGAAGACAGATAGTTGACTAGAGAGACAGGTCTTAGCTTTGCACGATGGATAGAAATAGACTGAGATGCTTGTTAATTGTTTTCTTCAGTTGTGAAGGTCATTTCTTAAAAGCATACTGTAAAGTACATTTTAATGCCTCATCCTTTAAATCTCTTCTATTTCGCCTTCTTCACTCCTCATAAATGCATTGGCTTGTGGGCTTGATGGTACTTAATTTATACATTTTTGCTTAATTTGATGAACTGTAAGTGCTCTTTTAGCCTACTGTGAGCATTCAATATTCCAAAGTGGCTGTGAAGTATAGAAGTCCTGTTGCTGCTTTATACTGCCTGATTAAAACAGAAATAATGTATTATAAAATCCCACTCAAACATTTTTATCCATCATACCTCAGAGGTAAAAAGCTGCCTTAGCTTGCTGATCTATTTTTTCCCCCTCATTATCAGTCTACATTAGTAATCACAATGACGTTAAAGCAGTAGCCTCCTCATGGTTCTCTGGGTGTTTTCTATTAACAAACAATTTTATATTTCATTTTAGTGGTAATGTCCCCATCCCTTCACCTGTGTCTGGCCAGTCCAGAGATGTCTCATGCTACCTTTTGGGAAAGGTTCCTCAGTTTCCCCATGTAGAGAAATGGGAATAAAAGTCTTTGCTCAGCACTTCAGCACCTGTTTGAAAGCATAATTAATTGTGTTTACAAAGAATTTGGGACCTTCAGACACTTTTTTTTGTTTTAAGAATACAGCACAGATTATTTTCTAGATTTGCCTGTACGAACTGTGACAATATTTTTTCTACCCTCTCCTCTTTAGTCTCTCTCCCACCAAGCCCAGATGCAGAAGTAAGCATGGTTAGATTTGTGACAGCTCAGACCTGACTCTGGCAAAAAAAAAGTCACACTTGCAAACTCTTGAGCCAAGCATTATAATCCCATCCTTTATACTATACATCAGGAAGGAATTCTGTGTGCATTACCTGCAAGGACATTTTTCTATGCTTTTTTTTTCTCATTTTCCTCTTTTCACATGGTCCTTAATATCAGGATCCTCTAACCTACTTTTATTGAGAGGTTAAATGGAGCCAGAAAGCTCCAGAAAAATGTTCTGTCTCATCGACCTCCCCTCCAGGCTGCGTTCTGTAATTTCTCCCGCTGCGCTGAATTGCTGCTCCTCTCTGTGTGTGAAATAAGCAGTCGCTTCCCGAGAAGGAGACACGCTGCCTTCTGAAGTGCCCATTCAGCACCGCAGAGGACAAACTGTCTGGCAACAGGGGTGTGATTCAAGGGCTGCAATGCACTGGAAAGAACAAAAGGAAGGAGGTGCTGCAAAGGACGATGAGGAGATAAACAGAAGAAAGGTGGGAGAGCCCTAGGTTGGGGAACAAAGGCTAGAGAGCCATGAATATTAAAATTGTTGGCATAATGATGAAACACCCAAAACAAGGCGGGTTTTTTCAGATAGATAGAACATGCCACATGGGCTCATTCATGCCAGGAAGCACTCTGCTGTGAAAATAGGTCCCTTGAAAGCAGTAATACATTGCACTGGCATATGTATCTTAAGTGAAGATTGATTCTATTGCATGATAAAATACCTGAAATAAAATGCCAAAAAACAGGAAGTTTGCCTTCCCTCCTCCGAGCCCCAACCAATGTGTTGCATATCTGAGCTTTTCCTCAATAACTTTTTATTCATTTTCATTTTATATAATACTAAAACATATTATCATTAAGACATACTCCTAATTTAAAATATAAATTCCAAGTTTTCCTGGCCATTAAGATTAATGTCTAATACCCCTTTGCCAACTCATCTTTCTGACTCCACTAAGTCTCATCAGGAAAGTATTTTTGAGAGTCAGATTGTATTGATCCTGCAGCTGGGCATGTACGAGGGGACTGTGGTTAGGCAGGCCATGGGGGTGTTGCATAGAACGTGGGACAGAAAGTCTGGAGAGACTGGAGGAAAATTTTGATGCCATTACAAGTCATTCTTTTCACATCAGAGCGACTGAAGAGCACGTGCCAGAGTGCAAGGGCCGGCACAGGCAGCCCATGTCACCCAGGATCTGAGCGCGTGTCCGGGCAGCTGCTGAGGTCGGGAGTGGCACCCTGAGCGACTGTGGCTGGCCATAGGTACATCTCTTTTCCACCATCCCTTCAGAAGCCTTGGCCTTTCACAACATAAGTACTATTGTCCTCTCTCCTTGCCAAGGTTAGTGGGCTTGGGCAGGACCACCTTTGGTCCTTGCTGCTTCTACATTCATCTGCAGCTCCTCTGTCACAAACTACTAATCTCTGATTCCAAGGCAGACGCTTTGCCAAGAGAATCAGTCTCAAGTAGGAAACTGCTTTGAAAACGGAGATTTTATGAAGCAATTTGGGACTTCTTTGTTTTTAATTTAGCAGTGAAAAAAACTCCAAGGCCCTGTCTGCTCTGCATCTTTTGAAATTGTGCCATTTGCAATAACCTAGGTAAAGGAAAGATCTGTGGTTAGGAAGCAAGATCAGTCTCTGAAAAAAAGCCACCTATAAATTATGAAAAAATGCCCACTGCAATACCAGAAGCCCAAAAACATTTGCCTGGCATTACGATTTACTACCGAAACTAACACCTGAATGCCCTGCAAGCTATGCTATGCTGTGGGCAGAGAGGTGAGAAAGGACACACACCTCCACCCTTCAGGGCCACCCAGAAAGGGGCAGCCATCCCATGCTGTCCCTTCTGATCACCTCTCACTGGAAGCAGATAATCACTAGAGCTAGACTGAGTTTCACCAGAGGTTTGGGGATTAGTGCCTAAGCCAGGAAAACTGAGTCAATTCTAGCTGCATCCACTTTTTCAAGGGAATCATGGAATCACTGAAAAGACCTATGATTGACTCCAACCATTATCACAGCACTGCCAAGTCTGCTACTGTGTCCCTAAGTGCCACATCTACAGGTCTTCTAAATGCCTCCAGGAATGGTGACTCAACCACTTCCCTGGGCAGCCTGTTCCAATATCTGACAACCCTTTCAGTGAAGAATTTTTTTTCTAATATCTGATCTAAAACTCTCCTGAGGCAACTTGAAACCATTTCCTCATCATATCAGTGGTTACTTGGGAGAAGGAACTGACCCACACCTGGTTACGACCCCCTTCACATGTTTTCCTAATTAGCTCTTTCAGAGAGCTAAATAGAAGAGCTTGCAGCTGATGAGAAAAGCAATCAGGCACATGAAATCATAGCTAGCCCTTGATGCTGACCCAGCAGAGCTTGACTGTATGGTGCTCCATCCCACGATTATTGTTTGAGCCCAAGGAGTGCAGCAAGACAGCTGAGAAAGGAAACTGTAAGTAATAATTAAGTTGCTTTGAGGACTAATGTGTGATCCAACTCACTTGGCAAGGTGGAATAAGGTTGTGATTTTTCCAAGGTAGTTCATTATCATAGTCAGCAGTTTCTTTAGTTTTCTTGACATGTGGTCTCATTGTGCTGTTGCTGCAATTTTACTGGTGGTTTTAGGCTCTGCATGTGCCCTTTACTTAGTTATGAAATTCCTCCTTTTAGCTCCTTTTATTTAAAGTTTGTTAGCACAGGGCTCTTGGGTTGCAATGTGCAATAGTGCTCTGACTGCAGCCCATAGACAGATATACAGCTGATTGCATGTGACATTTTCCCTTTATCCCCCAAAAGCTATGGAGTAGTTTTGCTGCTCTGCTTGCCCTTCTTCACTGCTCCTGAGCTCTGGAGTGTCTCTGTAAGGAGCACATTTAGTGACGATTTGTATGGATTTCAGTGCAAACTGAAATCAAGGGGAAAATGATCAAGAGACATCTGGGAAATCATTGCCCATCATCTTTGCATGTTAGGCTGCTTTGTGAGTGCTAATACCTGTAAGCAAGCCAGCCATATAGCTAGGTAATTTCTGTTAATCTCTATTAAAATTCAGGATTCTTCTGTGCAAGGGTAGGAAACTTAGATCCGGAAGGATGTGTTCTGTCTTTGTTGTTAACTCTTTGAGGGTCTTCTTTTTATGTTTCTGTGCATTTCCACGGCTTAGATTTCCCATTTCTAAAGTGGCTTGCATCTGTTGGTTGCCCCAAAACGTATGGCACTGGGTGAATTAAACAAAAAAAGCCTTATCTTTGTATGTGCGTTAAGAGGTTCCTCAGCAGACCTGCAAGCCAGATGATCTATGCAATTTGCTCTATATATTTCTTTGCTGTGACTGTAGCCCTGGCTTTTTGTGTGCCACTGCTCACACTGTGTAAGTACTCACCAGACATGAGACTTTCAGAGCCTCTCGCACAGCCCCTTTGAAACTGCAGCCCACTGTGTTTGCCTTGAGCACTTCAAGACTTTCGGTGTTATTTCCTAAATGATTGGATGCTGCTCAGCCATTTGAAGTGAAAAGTGCTTTCAAGCACAAAAGATTTTATGTTGATTTTTCCTTTTGTTTTAACTAACTTCTTTGAGAAGAACAGGAAGGAGGCAGCTTTGTGAGGTGAGTAAATGATAGCTAGCCCAGTTGTGGGTACGAGAAACAAGGCTGCATGCACAAACACATGCAGGGTAATAGTCTACTTCAACAGTAGGTTCCCTTGCTAATTTGGAAAGCCATTCTAGCTCTGGCTTGATTCCATTTCAACCTCAAGCTGTGAATAAGGAGGGCTTTTAAGCTGTCATTTTGTTAAAGACAGCTTTAAAAACACAAGAGGAAGACACATCAATTACCAAAGCAAACAAACCTATGGAAATAAAACTCTTCCTTGATATGTAATTCAACACTGACAGAGAATGCTACAAGATTTTGCCTTTTGGGTTTTTTTAGTTGGTTGATTTTTGTTTACTTTGTGCTGTTTTCTTGGGTTTTTTAAATTATTCATAGGCTGTTTTTTGTTTTGAGGGGAGGACTTAATGACCAGAAAGCTTGTTTTGGCAGGTGAACACATTAACACATGAGCATGCAGCACAGGATTTGACTTCAGATAGTCAGAATGAAGGTAGTGGGTTAACTAACTGTAAAATGTATTATTACTGGATTTGTAGTTACATTTTTCACTACCTGAGAGAAGCATTTCTGGAGCTAAAATAAGGTGTGATTTTGTCCTTTATTTTCATGGTATTTTTTCCAATGATAGAACAAAATCATATTAAAGCAGTGTATTTCAACTCTGTATATGACTCCCTGATGCATTTAAGAAGCCTGGCAGAAAGGCCAACGCCATTTTTAACCAAAGCCATAACATCAAACTAAACTTTTTTTTTAACGGATTCTAAAGAATTTTCTCTTAGTAGCTACAAGATACAACCTGAAATGTAATTTTCTCAGAAATAACTAATTAATTAATAAAAAAAAATGATAAAAAATAGACTCTGTATTTAAATACAGAGTCACTCAACAGTTAAGGTCAGAAGGGACCACCAGTGCAGCCATGTGGTCCAATCTCCCTACTCAGGCAAGGCCATTCTAGAGCACATGGCAAGTGTGTCCACATGGTTCTTGAATATCTCCAGTGAGGGACACTCCACACCCTCTCTGGGCAACCTGTTCCAGTGCTTGGTGACTTGCACAGTGAAAAAGATCTTCCTTCTATGGAAGAAGGTGGAACTTCCTGTGCATCACTTTCTGCTTGTTGCTTCTGGTTGGAGACACCTCTAGTGCCAGGTTCCAATTAAACCCTGCGCCGCTGATTATGACCCTCTGGGATGTGTCATTCTGCCAGTTCTCAATCCACTTTGCCCTCTGCTCTTCCTGAGTTTGCCTATGAGGATACTGTGGGAGGCATAGCCTAAAGCCTTGCTCAAGTGCAGGTAGACAATATGCACTGCTCTCCCTTCATTCATCCAGGTAGTTCTACCGTTGTAGAAGGCAGTCAGGTTGGCAAGCAGGATTTACCTTTAGTGAATCCATGCTCACTGCTCCTGACCACATTCTTGTCTGCCGGCTCTCTCAGAGCTGGTGGATGCATCCTTTCAGGCCCTGTGGACCTGCATATGCCAAGTTTGACGTGGTGATCTCTAAGCCTATCGTCCTTGACCAGGGGAAAGTCTTCCTTCCACCACTGGTTTTCCCTGGACGCAGGCCAGAGATTCCTGACAACTGGTCTTGTCAGTGAAGCCTGATGCAAGGAAGGCAGTCAGTATCTCTGCCTTCTTATTTCACATTCCTTCTTCTTCCATAATTGTACAAGGACAAGACCAGTAATTTCTGCGTGATAACGGAAGCCATGTGTTCAGCTGGTATAAACTACTAATGCTTCATTAACAATCTCAGAAGTATGCCAGATCATCCAGTGAGATTCTTGCCCTATAATTAGCTAAACTAGTGGTTGCATGGTTATATTTTAGTATCTCTTAATGAACAAACTGAAAACTAAGCACATACAGTGAAATTATAGCCCATCTTTTTATTTCAGGCGGAGCAGCATTATTTTCTCTCTGCTTTACTGCCTGTAGATTTTTAATGTTTCATTTGAATTTACAATGAAAAGAGGTCCAGGCATGCCTTGGGTAGTCCCTGAAGTAAGCAGGAGCTGTACATCCATGTCTGAGGAGAAATAGTTCCCTCTGCTTACTTAATATGTGTATATTGCATTGTGGTGTTATTTCTAGGATGTGTTTCCTAGAAACAAAACACATGGTCAAACATGGTCAGTATGCATTCTAAGATGAAATTATGATATATGACTGCCTTTGAATCCTGAGGATGCTGCAATATTTTTATAGGGCTGTAATTTTAACATAAAATCAGTTTTAAATAAAATAGATGCAGCAAAATTGCCTGCCTACTTTAGAGCTGTTAAGGAAGATGAACACATTGAGAAATATGCCCTCTCAACTGAAATCTAGTGTCTCTCCTACTAAGATTAATTTTCAGACATCTTTTATTTTTCTTATGAGTGCAACCAGACCAGATTGTTGCATCAGAAATTGAAAGCATATACACAGACATTGCACTTTCACAGACCAGTGCGAAGAAATAAGTTTTAGCTCTCTGCTCAGCCCTTCTTCAATAGTGTGTGTTTCTGAGGGTGTGGGAGAAGATGGAAGAAGGATTTTGGATTTCTGTGGGTGCAATTGTGAAAAGCTTAATTCGTTGCTGCTGTATGTATTTTTATTGGAGTCTTTCCTGTAGAAAAAATGAGCAAAGCAGGAAGAATAAATGAAGCTGTCTTTTGTAATTCTAAACAGGAATACTGAGAAAAATTAATTGGTTGCAGTTGAGTTAATGAATCCTGAGTTGCTACAAATTTAGATCTTGCATCCTCTTCACTTCCCTACCTCCCTGTGAGTTTCCTGTTGCAGTACTTACACATCTTCTTGTTTCCCAGTTGTGCTCTTATTATCTCATTGTAAAACCTCTAATCTATTCCCCATCAAGCCTTCCAGATCTGGAAGTCCATCATACCATAACTAGGTCACAGTTAAATGTGGCCTGACTGGTTGCCTGCTTGATGGGTGCCAAAAGGTAAGTTTGTCTAGACTAGCTAGCCTTTCACTGCTTCATCTGTTTCCTCTTTAAACTTCCCTTCTGCCCCTTTTATGGAAAAAGCATTTATCAAAAAATATACTGTTGCTTTGAGATCTGTCTCACTCTCAGATTTGGTGAGGTTAACCAATAGGCTCAGAAATTATGAGCTGTGGTCAATCAAACAATAGGAATACTTTGTTCCTCTAAAAAATAAAATCCAAACAGGCAGAAAACAATAAGAAAATATAAAAATCTCCATAGTTAGAACTAACAACCCCCCCAAAAAATCCCCACACCAAACCACACAGATTATTTATCTTCACTCACCCTTCCCGTGGTTTGGGGTCTGAGGTGGTGGATTAGTTGTTGTGTGGATTTTGGGTTTTGTGTTCTTTAGTATTTTGTTTGAGGGGCTTTTTGCTTTGAGAGAGTTGGTTGGCGTTGTTGTTGTTGGGTTAGATTTGTTTTTTGGGGTTTTTTTACGAACTGAAAATGGTTACTTACAGCATATTGTAAGGAAGAAGCTCATGTGAGTGCGTGGTGTATTCCCAGTGTCTTAGTAGAAAAGTGAGATCTTTTAAAGAGGATGATATAAGAAAGCCACTGAGGGCAGAGAGGACAGGTTATAACTCTGAGGCAAAGGAGCTCACATTGTGCTCCCTGATGTTGATACAGCAGCAGGATTGTAGCAAGATGAGGCATCAGGGAACCAGTTGTGGAACCATCAGTTGTGGCACTGCTCTCTGGTTAAGGGAGGAAGCAGGTCTCTGAATCTTTGAAATTTTAACCTAAAACTACTGCCTTTGTTTCACAACACAATTATACCAGAGAAGGAATACCTGCCATGAACGTGGCACATCCTTTTGATTGTAGGTAACAGAGATTCTCTTTGCAGTGCAAGACAGAGAAGCACATCCTGGATGTTATGGAGTGCATGGGTTGAATAGGAGTGTAATAGATGCTCCTCTACTCCCTCAAAGGATTCCTGTTGAGTGGGACTATTGAGCACCCACAATATACTTAGGCATGACCTGTGCATACTTGAACTTTAGGTATTAGGTGTCTGCTGGGGAGGAAGGAGACAAGGAGGGAACTCATGGGATTTGAAGTAACCTTGAAGTGCTTCAGAGGTCATGAAAGCAAATCTTGAGAGATGCTTCAGTGCTATACAAGTGTGAAGTGTGAACACTGAAACAAGCTGAAAAGCATCAGTTAGACTGAAGTGTGAGAAATCAGTGATACTCATTAAAAAGTCACGTTACAGTGTTGATTACAACACCCCACTAACTCTGTGGGGCTTATGATTTAAAAAAATAATCTCTACCCACAAACAAACAACAAGGCCTTCCATTAGATCAGTGTCTATTATGACTCTGAGCCACTCTCAGGAGCAGTTTGTAGAGGAGAGGTAGTCATGTACTGCGCACTGCACAGCTGCAGGCTTCTGTCTTTCTTTCAGCTGTCAGTCTGTCTCCTGAGATTTATCTGGAAATTACAACCGGCATTGTGCTAGGCAGGAATTGGAGGATAAATAGTTCCTACAGGTAAAAAATGACTCAGTCAAACTTCCCCAGTTGCAATAACCAATGTGATGTGGTGGCAGTAATCTATCTGGATTGCATTAAGACACTTAAAATGTGTCTAATTTAAAGTCATGTGTATAGTTAGGCAATATGAAATGGATTTGTAAGACTATATCTATATGAAAGCATGGCTTAGTTAGATTATATCCCAACTGAAAGATAGGAGCCCCATCCCTAAGTGCCAGTCTAAATCAGAATCTCTTGGAGATTCTGAAAGCGGAAACACCTATTTTTGGGGTTAAAAACCAGGTTTGTATAAACAATTATTTAAGTTCCCACTTTTACAAACTCTTCCTTATGTGCAGCAGCTCTGCTTTGAAATGTATGTTTCATCTGCTGGATTTCCTTCTAGTAAGTGGTGGAGTACAAGCTTAATGTTGTACTGTATTTAAATGTCTGCTCAAGCAGAGAGTTGAAGTAAAACATTGTACAATGAAATTACACTGCAGCAGAAATACAAGGTGTGTGGTGTTGAGGAATCAGCCTCTGAAAGTCTCAATCACTGCAATGTGAAATTGCTGCAGCACAGTGAAATAGCTCGGGACAGACTGGGCAGGAGCAGAGCCAGTGAGAATCAGATTTTGTGCTGATAAGCATTTTCTCCCCTTTCTTCTCCCCCACCACCCAGGTAATTTATTAACTGTAGCCAGAGATTTTTTTCTTATTTCTCATTTCTGTTTGTATTTTTATCTGCAATTACCTTTTAAAAAGATGTCACCGACAGCTTCATTATTTCAGTCCCCTGAGCACTGCAGAAGAGCACAGGAAAAAAGTCTTCTGGGTACAGCCTGACTGTTAATGATCTTTGCCAGGTCTGAAGACCAAGCAGTGCAAATAGCTGTCATTTGTAGCACCAGCATATTGTCTTTCCTAGTGGAAATGTGGTATACGAATGCATGATTGCCTGTGACTGCTGGCTGCAACATATAACTTGTGTATCTAAGCAATATGAAGCAATCCTTGCAGAAAAGCAAAAGGAAACACAATGCCTTTTCCCCTTTAATTAACTCAGAGAATATTAATAACATATTCAAAAAATAAAGGCAAAATCCTCTCATTCTTGCAACGGTAACAGTCATTTTTACTGAGTCAGTGAAGAGTTGTACTGCCCTTCCATCTCACCTTTAGGATAGCAGTATATCTTGCTTGGCTGGTGAACCAATATCATATAAAAATAGCCTGTGTCTGAGTGGGAAATGCAAAGAGCTCTGTTCTTGCATTCTGTCTGTGAGACTTCTGTCAACCTGTGTCAGATTCCAAGTATTTGGGTAATTTCTTAGCTGAAAATGTGAATGTCCTTGGTTATATTTGGGGTGTCTTTCTGTGGGGCCAGAAGTAGTTTAACATTTAATAAAGCAGATTTCATCCAAAGCACAAGTTTTCTGAGTGATAGGTCAAAGAATCCATTTTGTTCTCAGATGATGCCATTAAAACAATTCACAAAGAACACAGTGCACAGGTATTTCTAGACTCTGTTTGAAATGCAATTGCAAATTCTTCCTGAAAGGCTATGAATTTCTTGAAAGAGTCATCCTGTTCTATATCTCTCTACTATTGATCTGTGTCTCTATCCCTTTGGTCAGGTAGAGGAACTTAAATTCGAGATTGCTCGTAAAGGATTTAACAAAGGAGCTGCTTCAGGATTTCCACCTGGGTCTTCATAGCATAGAAAAGGAGATTTAGCAATGTCAGCTATTGTTGGGTTGCTGTTATACTTCACTGAAAAGGGAGATGCTAAGATGGATTGTGGAGAGAAGAGCAGTGTGACTAGCAATTTTATCATGTTAGCATGTTACAGTAATCTTGCCACCCTGTAGAAAAATACTGTCAGTATTGCAGTGTGGAAATAGTAACATAACCTATTTTGGCTGAAGAGGATGTTTTGATCCTCTACTAGTTTGGGAAAACATGCAGAATGTTCTGTTTTCCCTTCAATTTGGCACAGAAAAATGTAAGAAAATAAATTAAAATAAATTAAAAAGATGGTGAATGAATCATGCAATTGTTATCTCTAAGCAATAAACTTGTTCAGACATGGAGAGTGAAAGGGGTACAAATCATGAGCGATTTTAACATATTAGAGGTAGGCTGAAGAATCTGTTTTCGAAGACGTTATCTCTGAGGGCAAAAATCATATTACTAACGTGTACTACTATATCATACACTACTATAGTGATACACATTATGAACTATCATTACTAACTAGAAAAAGACAAAAGTCTGTTAATTTAAAGTTAGGTGCTAAGCCGCTGGGTGTTGGTTCTTCCTAAGTTGCTTTAAACTTGCAACACTTCAGAACCATGCAAGTATCTGTCCAGTACTTCTCACCGATTGAAGAGAAGAGTGAAAGCAGGTCAGTAATATTTCTTCTTACAATATATTTTTCAGGAAGTGCCTTACTCTGAGAAATCTGGTATTGTAACTCTGAAAGAACATTTAGGGTTATTAAACAACTATTTCAGATTAACCTTAGATGACATAAGTGATAATCTTTTCCTTAGCGCGGTAGAGTCCAACTTTTCATGCTGAGGTCCCGTTGGTGAAGATAGTGATATATCAACTGAATATTCTCAGGTAAATGTTACAACAATCCCCAAACAAATACAAAACTCTTTGCCCACCACCTCCTATAGCATTAGAAACCATAAAAATAATGCTTATTTTTTCCCATGTGTTAGGGGAGTGGGGGGGTGGTTGTCAGGGTTTTTGTAGGTTTAGGGATTTTTTTGCACATTGTCTTTTGTAATTTTCCTGTTACGTTGAGAATCCTGAAATCAAAATGGTTCTCTTAGGTCCTGTTTATGACTGTCATTGAGGAATGAAGATCTGCAAAAACACTTAAATACAGGTTTAAATCAATCTCTAATCAGGAAAGCTCTTAAGCATATGCTTAAATGAAAGGGCAAACAAAAATATCATTTAACGCAAAACAACCCTGTGTGTTCTCCACAACCAAAACCAGGGGTTTAGCAATTGCAATTATTTTACAAAATTCATTTTGCTTGGAGAATTTAACTCTGCTCTGGTTCTCTTCTTTGTAGACACAAGCACTTTGAATTCTTTAGGTTTTTAGAACATATGCAAACATACTTTTGGATGGGCTTGGATATACTGGAAGTCACGAATGAAGGAACTTTTTCTGTTGTTTCTCATTACCAGAAAGATGACTGAGATGCTTTTTCCTGAACCATGCACCTTATGACACAGTGGACAAGGGATTTGTCATCTCCAAACAAATCTGCATATGTCAATAAGCAGTGGTAGCTGCTGAGCCAGATTATTTGTGCAATACCTCAGAATTCACTGGACTGGGCCTTTAGAAAGTGGAAAAACTTACTTTCCACTTTCAGAGGAGCATTTCCTCCGTTTCTTGCTTCTTAATTTTGTGAAACTTAGAGCCAGTTAGCTTACATGATTAGCTGATGGAAGAGGTAAATATGAACAAAAAACTTTCTTCTCTCCTCATCTTATTTTGAAATAGTAAAAAATATGCTGACAGGACTTTTGATCTTGAAAACAAAGTGCTCACTGGGAGCCTTAATCACTCAGAGAGGCCAGTGCCTCTACAGGTTGAAAAGTAAAGCATGTAACATTTAAAAATTCCCATCCTACTATGCTAGGTACCAATCTTCTACTGTAGCAGCTCATATTAGAAATGGTTTGATTCTGAGCTAGTTTTCCTAGCTCTCTTCTAAAGAGATGAAGATTGCAGGAGCCAATGCAGCTCCTACTGAGCCAAGCTCTGAGAAAGGCTGGAAGACTCAGTCTCTGGAGGCATCTGCTTATCTCCCCTCATTATGAAGAAAGCCCTGGGAAGCTGCACTGCATGTAGAAGTCTAGCTTGAGGTATGCAGGCTTAGGTGAGATCTTACTTTAAAGTAATCAGAAGAAACTGTTTTCCTCCCTTTTTGGGCTGCTCTGCTTTATGGCAGTCAGGGAAACTTGCCCACAGTGAGCTTAGAAGCACAAATGTAAGAAAAATAGTACGTTTACATCTCTTCCTGTCATGTTGCTCAGCATCTGGGCAGCTCTCAGTGTCACAATAGTGGTCTTCTCTGTTTGCACTACTCCTCGTCCTTGAAAAAAACAGGAGATTTGAACCTCCAGGGATCTTATTCTAACAGTTTTCATCGAGGGCCAAATCCATGTCCTTTGATTTGCCCAAAAAGGCAAAATTGCTTTCATTGAGGTTGAGGAAAGAGGAAAAATTTGTCAGTTTCTTTGGTTAAGTTAATCCACTAAGTATCAGTGAATCCGGGGATTTATTTTTTATTGTTATTTTGTTATTTTTATTTTACCTTTTTTTCCTTAGGCTCCTATTGCACAGGATATTAGCTTTGTATTTTAGCCACTAGGTGGAGAAAGCAAGCCTTCTGTAATTTAATAGCATTTGCTGTATTATGCTATTCTGACCTAAATTCCATAGATATTTTGAAGCAGAAAGGTCCCTTCTTTCGTGCAGTACTTCAGAAGGTAGAATAGCAATGAAGAGTGGAGAGTGGCTAGCTGAAACCTTGCTGGAATAGATTTTAGGAAAATCTGGTGGAAAATCAGTTTTAAATGTAAAAGCAAGTATACCACAGGCAGCCTCGTATAGTCTTCTGAACTGGAATTTTGATCATCATTTCTTCTGATGCTTGTGTTACTAGGAGTAAGAAGTTGTGCTGCCACTGCAAAATTACTGTACAGAGAGGGTGAGCATCTTCTCTTAGAGCTAAATCATCTGTCACACCTTCATTAGGATAAAAGAGAAACAGTGGTTGTGTACAAGCAGCTTGTGATGGCACCCTCCCGTCTGAGAGGGAGATGGGAGCCATTGTTCCAACACACGTCTGAACACACTGGTGGAATTTTACAGTCTTAGCTAGGAATATTGAAAGACATCCATTTTGGAAGATTGAAAGACCTTCCTTTTGGCACAGTTCAGTCAGAAGAGGCCTCAGTGAAGCCCTATTCCAGGCTGGTATGGGTCGAAGTTGACCCTCATCCTCTTGTCTTTTAAAGCAGTGTCTTGAATATGAATATGTGCATTAGAAGGGAGGTACTAACACTACATCCTGTTGCAAATGATGTCTGAAGAAATAATAATGTGTTTGGTTTGTATTTGTCAAAAGAGAGCATTGCAGTGTTCTTTCCTTTAAGTATGTGCTGAATTTTATCCAAATATGCTAATAATTCCCCCAACCTGCCCTGTTGTCCTGATCTATTAAAACTATTTTTTCTGTACTATGGAGACCTCCCTTAGTCTAATTATGAAAGAGTTTCAAGTGTCTGTGGGACAGCATGTGCCCTTTTTTAGGCAGCATGTATTGCCACTAAAGACAGTTTCAAACACTAAACTTCCTGAAAAACGTCTCTGGGCAGCAGTTTCTGTGCTTGAGGATTGACAGAATTCTTCTTCATTCAAAGCCAATGTGAAAACCTGATAAATCTGTTCCTTCCTTGTCCCTCCTAATCCTATCCTGGCCATGCTGCCCAATTTAGGCAATGAGTTTCTTGCCAGCACCTTCTACTTCAGAGGAAGGAATGGTTTAGATGCTCTATATGCTTGTAACCCACCATTTTTATGCCTATTTAATTATAACAACCTGATACTGCGATTTGTGTTGGCTTTTGCAGTAAATAACTGTGGCCAACAGTCTTCCTAAATTGCGTTCAGGACTGCAGCACTTTCCACCATGAATCATGAAGATATATTTAAGTTTGATCTGGACTACGCTCACCACTGACTAGAATGTTTCTAACAAGTAGTCCCGTCCCATGTAGCAAAAGGCTGCATAGAAGTGGTTCAAAAGAGAATGCACAGATGATGGATCTTGACAAGTGAAGTCAGAACTGGTTTTCCAAGTAATTTAAAGTCTTTTCACCTATTTTGATCTTTCACTCCAGCTGAAATAATTCTCCTGTCTGAAGTGCAGCATAGGTAACTCATTTTGCCATGTAGTGGGTGATGAATTCTGCAGGTGAAAAACAGCATTAAGGTATAAAAATACATAGAGAAAGTACATAATAAATGAACAGACAATGTGTTTATAAACACCTTTCAAGCTAAGAAAAAGACCTCTTTAGACTTTATTGGTTTCATTGATTATTGCAGTTATTTGCTGGTTTCTATTTCCATTAAATTCTTCCACTACAGATTTGGATAAAACCATACGAAGCCATGAGGATCTTATTCTAAGATTGTTCATTCATGTAGCTCATCAAATGATGTCTGAAAATTGTTTGCCTTCAGTTTTCATTCATGGTCACCACCAAACAAATTTTTCATTCCATTTGGTATTTTAAGATTTCATGCTACTGCCTTTTTTTTTTTTTTTTTTTTTTTTTTNGTTACCCTTTGTATAGGTAAAGGGATAAGTTCAATTTTTTATGTGTATTATCAAAGCTAAAGCTTAAAGGTCTGTTTCACGGTTGGTTTTTTTTCTGCCATCGTGGCAGTATCTTGGTTGTCTTTCTGGCTTTCATATTTGTTTTTATGAAGAAAGGGCAAAAAAAATCACAAACCACTGATACTTTGATTAGTTTAAGCTCTTTAAAGGGGGTTGACTTAGCTTTTTCTTAAATTATTTTTCATTTTCAACCCTAAATATACTGTACTGATAGACATTAATTCTTATCAATGGGCTACAATTATAATAAGTAATTTTTTTTTTTACTTCATGGATTTTGTAAATTAGTTTTTCAATCAAGTAAAGAGCTCTTATATATACGGCTGGACTAAGTGCAAATCAGATCTCCAAGCAAGTATGATTTGTGAGATGATGACTTGTCTGAGCCTCACTAATAGAGAGGTAACAGTATTCATGAAATGCTGCTCAGAAAGAAAAGGAACATTGAAGTGAAACATAAAGAGCAAAGCCAGCATGTGTCTGAGCCAAGATTACTGCTTTGTCCTCATGGGTTATCTCAGCTCTAAAGGGAATTATGGAATGTGTGTGATCCTTTTTTAGAAGAGAACCTTGGCTTTCCCATACCTTTCAGAATACCTGTAGTAATCAAACTGAACACATGAGCTCCTGTGAATGGGATCTGACATTGCGCCCATTGCAGGCAATGTGAGCAGTCCCAAAAACTTCAAAACAAGACAAATAGGGATCTAAATGCCTGTCAGACTTAGGTGAATGCATGTCAAGTTCGCCACAGCAGCTGCTATGTTACAGAGGCAAACACGTGTTGCAAAGGGATGTGGAGAAGTAATCAGTCTTGAGAAAGTGATTGGACACCTGGGAAATATGATCTAGGAAGATTAAGGCTTTTCCATCAGAAGAGTGGAAGGACACAATGGAGCAGCCTTCAAAAATATAAAAGGGTGCTGTGTAAAGAAAGGAAGGAAGGAATCTTCTTTGCTTTCCTTGTCAGTGATAGATGAGACAAGAAGCGGGCTTAGATTTCTGTGAGATTTCTTTTCCAGCTGAGGAGAGGGCTGACTTTAACAGCTGGTGAGTACCCAGTCACGCTAAGGAAAGTATGTTCCTGAGCACAGGTTAAAGAAGCATTCTGTGGGAATGAATTAGGCTAAATATTAGGTTTTCTGTCAACTTAGTAGTCTGTGATCACTGCAGCCATAGAAATTTTAAATAAATATCTAAAGAAGACTCTTTAGATCTATTAAGTCTAATGTGGCTGATAATGGCATACTAAATATTTTATCTCTCAGAAAACTTCTGCAAAACAACAATTCAGAACCATTCCGCTCAAAACAATCCAGATTCAGATTCTGGAGACAATTATAGATATATAGGGATAGAAATATTTATAAAAATACATATGGACAGAGGAGAGAAGGAGAGACTCAAAGGGCCTGCATTTTCTGGGTACTCCTTCTGAAAGAAACAAAGAGCAATTTAAAGTCACTTTTATACCACCACTCCTCCTAGTGACAAAATAAGAATCTTAGCTAAAAGATTTCACCCTTCAAAAGTTTAAATCATTAGAAAATATGATGACATCCTTGAAGTCGAAGATGAAAATTGAGTCTGAACTATAATGAACAACTGATTGTATATTGCTTTTGGACATGTGCTTTTTGATCACACCTGTGATAAATTGGCAAATTGGCTTTTCCAGGAACATGTTATTGTCAGGCTTGTGGGCTCCATTGATAATGACTATATACACACTAATAGTGAGGTTAACTGAGAGGAACTGGAGTGGTTGAAAATTATTAAGTATATTATTGAGGTTAGTAAGCTCAGTCCCATATATTCAGTAACTAAAAAATTAAGCCCAGTGGTCAGTATAAGACTACTGGAGAATTCTAGGGTATTAGACTAGTGCTCTTTCATATAATTTGCATCTGTGTAGTATCTGAGAATTTTTGTTAGGGAATAAAGTTTCATACTTACACATGCTAAAAGCTGACTTTTGCACCAATTTATTTAGTGTTGCGTCTTAGATAACCAGTTGCAAATGCAAATTAAAGCAAGGATGGCAGGTATGGATGGTGAGGTAAAAGTCAGCTTTTCCACTGCAAATAACAGGAACACTGAAGTTAGGCTGTGGTCCGTGTAAAAAGTGAAGAGAAGCAGCTTGGATTAGATTCAGTAGAGTAGGAAAATCAGGGAGGGAATTAAAAAAGACATAGACCATGAGATGAACAGGAAGGCAAGATAAGAAAATGATCTTTGAATGGCCAAGTGTAGGGCAAGGTTGTATTTGTCTAGGTTGGAGGAAGACCTGTTGCAGAGCATGTGGTGAGGAGAAACTTGGCTAGCATTTTAAGTAGGTGACCAAAACAGGGACTACCACATCCTAGGTTCTGCAGAGAGAAGACCTAATTATTGGTCATCCTTTTAAAATTAGGTTCAAACAGCTGTACTTGAATATTGATAGGTGTGTGCCCAATTTTAAATGTCTACATTTTCAGTTTATTCTTTTGGTACTTGTTTTTTAAAGAAGAAAAGATAAAATCCAGGCTGTTAAGGGATTCTACCTTGGTTGTGTTCGCAGTGAAGAGCGTTCCAGTTAAATCCATATCATTGTGCAGGAAACAGCAGCCAATTTGCTTGTCTAGATTACAAGTGTAGCTTTGTATTCTCACAAATGATTGCAGGCTAGCCCGGACAATTGGGCAGTGTTTCAGACTGGCTGGCAGTAGGCAGTCAGAATTCAGATTTTGAAGCCTGCTTGCTCTCTTTATCCAGACCAGCTACTTTTTCAAGCCCTTTTGGGGGCTTTTTCCCAACAGGGCAATGTTAGGCAAAATTGCAGAGAAATAAACTTCGACACTGGCAATGCTGTCATCACCTGGATTCAGGAGACTCGAGGGAACAGCCTGTTAATGGAAGTCTGTGCATTGAAATTGGTTTCAATTAAAAAAAAGAGAGGCATGCTTCTCATTTATTCAAAGACATGGCACAGCATCCAGGATTTTCAGGAGAGCCTTACACAGGCTCCAGATAGACTAAATTACCCTTGTAAGCATTTTCTATTCTGCGTGCATCGTCGGGGTGAACTAGGGTAGAGGGCTGCATGTTTTGTACTACCACAGCAACTGGGGCGGTGCCAGGGCAGAGCTGGGCAGACTTTATGTTCCCGACAGGTGGGTGTAAAATTATAGCCGTGGTGATTTTGTTTCAGTTTTTGCCTCTATTTCCACTGAGGGTAAAGCTTACCTTTAAGGAGAGATTAATTTCTTAGGTGAAATATCTTCTCCTCACAAGAGACAGCTGCCACAGGTCTTGCCATGCGGCAGCTGACAATAGTTTATTGTTCTGCAAGATCTTTTGTGAACTTTAATTGAGGGATTTTTTTTTTTAAAGTATTTATCTACTTTGGGCCCCATAAAGGATTTTATTGCAATATTGACACCGGCATTAATGATGAAATTGTTTAATTTAAGGAGGGAAAGTAAATTAATTTAAAACCCTTTGACAGAAAGCTTGCCCTGCCTTTGCCTTCTATAAGCAGACAAACTTTTAGGGCCATGGGAAGAGGATATTCTTCTTTCCTTCAACTGACTAGTCAAAAGACTGACATTTATGACAGGGTGGCAGAGAGAAAGTCAGTGCAGATTATGCAAATTTGTTTTAGTCCTAGATGAAAAGGGGATCTGGAACTGAGCTTTACAAAAGATACCTATTGAAGTTTATTTCCTAGGTGATCATATTTGTGGTAGGCAGTTCATACTACACACCAAAGAATTGCTTAGTGTCCATGAAGTTCAAGACACTGCAAATACCCTTTTCACATCTCCTTTTGGCTACTTTTCTTTTCAGTATTCAACGGGAGATTTCCTAGAATTAGAGCAAGTCACGAATTGACCAATCACGCGTCAGTGGCCCAGACAGGTTTGTGAACGGGCATCACGACACACAGATGTGTCAGTAGCAGGTTTTCTTAGGAGTAACTCTAATGTTCAGGAGTTCTCTTTGAATTACTTCAACTACCTTTTTAAAATTTTATTTCCAACATAAGGCATTGCTTTCTGAAATGATATGTTTTATTAAACCAGTTTTTGACCTTTGCTGGTGTTTACTCTGGAGGGTCAAAGCGCTTGCTACTGCTCTGAACTCCCACCACCTGCCAGAAGAGTCATCTTGTACCTTACATCCTGTTACCAAGAGAAGCAAAACAGAAATGCAGACCAGAAACACAATTTTTGTAAACACTATAGTTAGATCAAGATTCCCGGTTTCTGGTAAACATATCATTTGAAGCACAGAAGTGTTTGTCTGCTTAAACTCCTGTGGAGTCCTAGCACAAACATCTAAAAGGCACTGAAGAGAGTCACTGTGGGGCTGTTCAGCTCCGAGCATATGTATGTAAGAGCACTGTACTAAAACTTCTTTGTCAATTTTGTACAAATGTACAAATAATTTTTGGTGTAATTTTAGGAGTGTAGGGGCAGGAGGGACTTCAGAGACTGTGTATGAGAAATTCCCCTACCACGATGGAGGACTAATATGCTAGCAGCCTCTCTTGGTGCTATCTAAAAAAGTAAATTCTAATAGAAGAAGTTTCTAAATCATTCCTTTTCCCTAGGTAATATGTTGCAATTCTTGATTGCACTCAGAAGCTCAGAATTTTTTCTTAGGCTTCCCATAGTAGCTTTTCATTTTCTCCCTTGTCTATATCGGAAAAGTGTTGCAATATGTATTTTCAACTCTACTTATTCTCTTCTTTTCAGAGAAGACTAGTTCATCAAATCTGCTTTTCTTCGTTGATTAGTGTGTTAGCCCTCACACCATTCTTCTTGATATTTTCTTCCCTTCTTCAAGTTTTTTATGTCCCAAACGGAAAATGCACCATAAAAATTTCACCACCACTAAATACAGTGCACCAAGGAAAAGTGACGGCATGTTCTGGCCTCAAAATTTATTTATTACTTACTTCAATTCCCTAACTTCTTTTTTGCTGTAAAACAGCTTACGTATTTTATCCCATGTGTTATACTTGATCTGTCTTATCAGCCTGTTGTACTTTACTTCTATTTTGAGGTTTTTTTACTTTTGTTATTTCAACCGTATTCAGTTTTCAACACTATGATGAACCCTACCCTTTGCAGTCCCAGTTACTATCATTGCTGAGTATAAAACCATGTTCTCTCATCCTGGTCATTAAGAAAGCATTGAGTGGAATCAGGCCTAGAGTACATCCATTTAAAACCAATTTGGAAGCCAAAGCAATTGGTTTTTTCACCCACTATATTGTAATGGAGTCATTACTTCATTTCATAGGTTGCTGATGGAAATTCTGTGTCAAAATCAAGACATACTGTGTCTACTGGATTTTTAACCCTCACTCCCCATTCCAGGCCCAAAGCAGTTACTGTAGCATAGGAGGAAATTTGGGTGACAGGACGTATTTTAACTGGACAATTTTAGGGCCTCTAAACAGCTATATATAATTTAAGAGCATGTTTTTATAATGGAGTTAATTCTACAATCTCAAGAGCAAGCAATTGCTATTTTTGTGGCTACTTGTCATGATTCAGATTGTCTTCAGAGGAGGTGTTAGAAGACAAAAGATTCATACTGGTATTTATGAACTAGCATAATCTTCAAGCTGCTGTTTACTGTCACTCTGTAGAGTAGGAAAAGTGACATGTTCCTTTGGGTAATGGAGCAAAATATTGGTCATGAGACAGTTTCAGCCGTTACCAACACCCTCTGCCACCTCCCAAATACTAGACATGTCTACTGTACCATTTTGCCACACCTGTTTCTTCTGCTGGTTCTAGTATTTCATTAGTGCTCAAGAATATGCTCTGCCAAATGCAGCACAAGACAGAGATCAAATTCTTTAGACTGTGTCAATGCAGCTTTTTCTGCCATCATCTGGGAATCAAAGGGGGCTGGCTGACTTTATTGTAATATTAATTCTACTACCTCTGCATTCTTTCTGCTGTGTTCCTCTGAAATGGAAGTCGGTGGATGCAGAGGAGAATGCCACTGATCTTCAGTGAGAGGTTAGGAGGGGTATTGTAAGTTGGTGCTGAATTTTGATTTCTGTCCTGCTATCCATGCATGCAGAATGCTTTTCCATTTCCTTTACCTTTGTTATCTTTATTAGCACAGTTTCTTTTTATTGCAAATAATAAAGTCACAAGCCCGTAATGGAATTTTTCAAACTCATTGCACAATCTTTGATAGTAATTAGGGGGAGGCAAAGGTGACTTCTCTCATTTTCAGTTGTTGTATTGTACAAACTCATTGTGTTTGTCAAACAAATACCGGGAGGTCTGTCACAATACAATGGTGGATGCACTTCCTTTTTCCTATGAAGTTCTGATTGTTTTTTTTTTTCTCTCAAGGTATTTTCCTTACCATAAAATGTTGTGTTTTCTTTTAATAATTGGGGAGGGGAGAGGGAGAAAAAGAGATTTATAGCCTCTTCCTAGAACAGTTTTCTTAGCACTAAGCGCATCACTAGGATGGAAATGAAATGGACTTTAGCAAGCTTTTCGATTAAAGGCTATTTTATTTTCATGTCTAAGAAGTATGTACTGCGTAGTGCCAATATGCACGTGTTCTGTCCATTGTCACTCCTGGGATACATAAATACCTTTTAAATGTAAATACATCTTTTTTTAAAACAGTTGAGCTTGTAAACATCAAGGTAAATGTACACCTTTCAAGAAAAGGAGATCAGACAACACTCAGGCACTGGATCCTGGATTGTCAGTGTTAGTGCCCCCCATTGCAGCTCTGTTTTGGGCCACACAGCGCGGCTCTCTAAGCAACCATGTGGGTACAAATCTGTGAAAGAGCACACTCAACAGGCTTCCCTCAGAAAGCCGAGGGGGTAAGGCTGCCATGTGTCTGGTGGTGTTTTCTCTTACGGTTTGTCAACATAATGCCAGCAGACTTTACTCCTCAAGCATCCTCATAATGTGTTCATGCAACACCCAACTTCAGCCTAAAGCTACAAACTCTGATAGATTACAGTACAGTCAGTCATCACATTGGCCAGTCTGAATCCAGAGACTGAAATAAAACCACTAACTAGTAATTTTGTCTTGGTACCATGCAGGGACTAGAGGGCACTTGGTAAGAAATGACTTGTAGTTTCCAAATAAGCAGTTTGTCACGGGGGGCAGACTACCTGTGATCAGGGTGGTTGTGCCTCACTTCTCAGGTGTAAGGCATGGTCACTTGGCTCTTTTTATTTCCTTTTTTTTTTGAATTATTGTTCCAGTGGTCTTTTTGTTTAACAACCTATGCAGTGCTTTAGGTGTCTTCTGCTAATTATGATTTTGTCAGGCACAAACAGAAGCCACCTTTTACTTACTGGCACATGACTGAAAACATACCCATTTCTGGTAAGGGGAAACAGTCTCGTGTGATAAATCCTAGGCACAGTATTTAGATGCAGGAGGCGTAGATGCAGCCCTGGGCTCTGCAACATGCTTTCTGTGTGATTCTGAACTTATTTGTAATCAACACTCAGTTATCTGTGGATGCTTTAACCAGTTTGAGGTTAATCATACCACAGAAGCTCTCTCCTTACTCAGCCAGCATTGGGCTGCCTATACCTAATAGTTTAGGCCCAATGCCAGAAAGAGGCAGCTGTGCTGCCTTCCCAGCCAGCTTGGGTCTGTGAGCAGTTAGCCATGTTGTGTCTCAGAACACAACTAATAGCCCTAAAGATCCAGTTTCAATTTGTGGAGTCATCAGGAAGACTTCAGTGCTGTCTTCCTATTTCCCACAAGGAATGGGACTGCACAGAGGCAGTTCAAAGCTAGCCAGGCTTATTGAGTGCCACCTGAACATCTCCATACATCTCGGGAGGTTCCAAGAAGAGTTATTTGCTCAGGTTCAATGCCACCCTAATAAATTCACTTGTCATCTTGTCAGCATGTCTGCTTGTGTTGTGGCTAGAGCAAGCACCTTATTCAGCAAGAACCTTTTGATTTCACCATTAAGTTTCTGGTGAAAGGTGTTGCAGTTTAGCCTATGGCGTCTCTGTGCTTCAGATCCCAGCTTTGTTTACTTTTCCTATGCTATGTGCATGCAGTGCAACAGGACACAGAAGCTTTTTAAATGCGATTTATCCTGCCAAGTTACTTATAGGAAGTGAGAAATCACCTGAGCGGTAGGGTGAAACAGAAGGAATAACCAAGTGGCTGCATTACCTCTGGCTTGTCTGGTGCAAGCTCGGGGAATTCACACAGCATTAGTTCATTTGTGACAACTTCTGTAGAGGTTCTACCCTCTGAGATAGCTTTCTGCTGCTCTTTAAAGGATAAGCCACCACAGATCATACAGAGGGGCACTTTTCATGGAGTAGCTCAGAAACTGTAAACTCATATCCCGGATTCTTGGGTTATGGCTAAAAACTTAAATATACATTTCTTTTCTATGAAATGAGAGGAGAACTTATTTTGTACGGCTGTTGACCAAAAGTCTTAGGAATTTGTTAAGGAAATGGTCATTACAACTATCTGAATTTTTTGAAAACTCAGTGCAAAGAGAAAGGGCCATTTTTTTGTCTGTTTTTCCAATGCTTCCTAATTATATTTAGATCAGTGATAATCTGCAAAGAATATCTCAGAAAAAGCTTAGGGAAAAGTCTATAATGGAGGTTAGTAAAATGACACTAAAAGATTCCCAAATGTGACACAAATCCATAAAATATTATTCCCTTTTGCATTTTCAGGAATTAGTTGAAGTAATCGGACATGATACCCCACCCTAAAACCTGCATATGTTTATATTTATAGGAAGAAAAAGAACATGCTGTTCAACTAATGTCAAGTGTCAGTCACAACCTATGCAGCTGATTCAAAACCTAGCAAAAGGCTGTGAAACTCAGAAAGTTTGGCTCAGACTCCTGAAGCCTGAAATCTTCATTCATTGACTTGGGAGCATAAGCAAGTAGAACTCTATGACACTGTATAGATTGTCATGCCTCGTTCAAATACAGATACAAATACGTGCTAGTAAACATACATACTTAAGACAGCATGAGTGTATCATGAAGATGAAGTATCTCGTTCAGATCTATGGGCAGGTCAGACTTATTTGTAGAAATTTGATTTACTTCTGTGTGGGTCTGTAGAAAGAATCCCTGATGGAAGGCATGCGTCCTGAAAGCACTATAAACGCACTGGTACAGCTCTGAATCCACAGCAATTATCTCTATCTTTCAGCAAGCTGCACTGGTGTCATGACACTGCTTCCAGTTTCTGAGGTAGCTGATTAGCTCTCCGGTAGTGCATTTACTGATGTAGATGTGTCCTGAGAGGGCCATCTGCTGTGTTCCCCTGTGGCGCTTCTTTGGGTTCTGCAGTAGGAAGTACAGCCAAAGCAGACACAACTTCAAGTCTATGTTGATATTTCAGAATCAATTTTTCAGTTTTATATAAGCTTCTAAATATAGTTTTAGTGTTTGGAATGGGATCTGTGCTACTAGCTGAGGCAGGTCCTTCTGAAAAGTCACTCCTCGAAAATTAATTGTATGCATTGAAATGTTGGATGCTTGGTAAAGTGGGACCTGTTAAGCAAGACAGCACCTGTTTGTTTTCCCAGGAAGAAAACAAAAGAGAATCTTGTCTATCTCTTAGGTTGTTGGATTCAATCTGGGAAGAAATATTTGGTTGAGTTCAACACCAAGAAACCTAAAGTCATCAATCTTGGTCACCCAATAAATGCATACAAATAAGAACTATATGGGATTGCTATAGGAATTAAAACTTTCCTGGTGTACCCAGGCTGAACAAGTTTTGATTGCATTTGTCTATGTTTAATAAACCAAAACCAATGGGTCTAAATATCAGCTGCAGATTTCTGGGAAGGGAGAAAAACAACTAGTGGGCACAAGGGTGGGAAGGCAAGGATTGACTCCTGCAGAGAGAAAGGCAAGAGAAGGGAAATACAGTGAAGGAATTTGAGATGTACCACAGGGGAATGTGTGGAAGGAATGCAAGGTTCTGGGGTATTGAGCCAGAGCCTCCTTTCATCTATGGAAGTCTTTCCATTGACTTATGCAGATACTGAACAAGGCCCTACCAGAATGAGTTTGTGCCTCTGTAGAAATATCTGAAGCCAAAACAAAAATAATTACAGTACTGAATGGATTGCATTGGCTGACTTCTTTAGTGTCTAATGTTCTTTGGCAATGCTTCATCCCGATTATTCCATCTGGAGATAATTGTGTGATATCATCCATAAAATTAAAACATAAATCAATCCAACCAGCGATCAGCCTCATGAGCTGCTGTTTAAAAACACACACGGAAATCTAGCGCTCTCTGCCTTTTTAGCAGGATATGCAAAAAAATCAGCCAAGTGTCAGGACAAAATAAAATCATGAAACCTACAAATCTTTTATGACCTGTAACAATGTTGTCAACACAATACCTGGGAAATAATAGGAGAACTGTTTTTCCTTATATTTTATTTAAAGTATTACAATAGGCAACATTTGAACTTTAAAAACTTTTCACATTTGTTGGAATAATGTCTTCAGCTTTGTACGGTTGCAGTGCAGCAATAAATTTCTGACTTAAAGCAAAAAATCTGTTATTAGTGACTGAGAAGATATTCCTTATGGAAGAATTATTTTCTTCTGTAGGGCTGGTAAAGTAATACCCTTATACCAATAATGTCCTTATGCCCCCTTTCTGTCAGGGAAGGCCATTATATCACTTTATGTGATATTAACTTGTATCAGGTAGTCTTTGAACCATGAAGAACTAATTCAACTTTTATCTTGCACAGTCTTGAGAAAAGATTATTAGCAACAAAGATTAACAGCTATTCATTTTGTCTGTTAGCAATTGACTTTTGTTAGGAGGAATATAACGGGTTAACCTAGGTCATTTGGGAAAGGGCCATTTAGGAGATTATTTTATGCCTTATTTCTCTTGTCTCATTTTGGAAGTTTTAGGAAATGTTGCAAATGGAATCACTTCAACAGCCTAGCCATCTCTAAAATTATTGTAGAATTTTAAATGTGATATAACAATGTAAATTTTAGTATTTTATATATATATACATATATATAGTGCACGCAAGTTTTTATGGAAAGCAGACTTAGCTCTCTTTTGGGGAATATTTTACTTGCTGTCCCTGTGGTAACAATTCTCAATCACACAAAACTTTGCAGAAAGCAGACAGAAGAACACTATGAATAAAGCAGTTATCCTTAAATGTTCAACTGAATCTTCATGGCAAGTTGTACATGCAGGACTCAATCAGATATGTTTACTGCAATTCAAATCCTAAAAACTTGATTCATTCTGAATAGAAACCTATTGTGAGGGCAAAAAATTTACTTAAAGTTTCTTTAAAGGTAGATAATGGGTAAGATATTACTAACCTTTAAAAAGGATTGTACACTTCTCCATCTTACCCATAATGACCATGTGTTAAAAATAAAATAGAAAAATATACAACATAAATATTAAAATCGACTATATATTATTCTGGGTTCAATTTTTAATGCTCTACACCTTGTTTTATCTAGATATTAGTCTCAGTCAAACTTATACTAATGTTTTTTCAGTAGATACCAGTGTACAGAGCTTCTAGGAAAGCTACAATGAATTGAATTATAATGTTTCCTCAGAAAATATATTTGCCATATCCAGGCTGTGCTGTTCTTGGCTTCTTCCTTAAAAAGAAATTGAATTATGAATCACATTTAATACTTCTAATATTGTGCATATTTGATATACATATCTATGTTGATACATACTTTATACTTCTTTATATATTTTTGTGTATTTATATATTGCTTTTATTCTTTTAATAGATATACACATTTTATTTGATTAATAATTCAATGAGATACTAATCTAAAGAGCAACTGCAGATGATAAGATCATTTCATCTGGAAAAGAGAAAAAAACATAAGAATCAAGTTTATTCTGTCCTGGAAGTTCTGCAAGACATCCTGTTTAATGTGGTAGAGGAAAAAATAGAAGAAATATGTCTTATTGTTTATAATTAAAGGTTTAGATGCTTCTTTACCAATCTCCTCTAACTACCTTATGATTGGGATTGAAAGATTGACCTTTCCTTTAAAATAAAATGAAAAGGTGGGAGGGAGATTGACAGACAATCCCTGAATAAATTTCCATAACAACAGATAAGAGGCCAAAAGGATTGGCAGCTGGAGAAACAGTAACATCAGCTCAAATGTATTTGAAATACATTCACTGTTTGCAATTTTGCTTAGAAGTCAGTATCTAATTGTCAATATTTCAACTATATCCATCACTCCGGCAGCATATTGTCTGCATTGGGAGTTTGTTAACACAAAATAGAGAATAGGCACAGCATTCAGCTCACTGGGTAACTGCAGAAGAAAAGCTTGTGTTCTCCTAACACTTAGATAGTGACTCAAGATTAGAAGACATAGCATTTTTGAAATTAGAACTGGCAAATTTCATTATTACTGCAAGAGAAAGAGTAGTTGACATGAGATGACGTCTGCTTTTTAGAGGTGTTAGACTGTACACTGAGAAAAGAAAACAAAATAGGAGGGACAACATCTCATTTTGCCATGTGTCTTCATCACATGGCTCATTTTTCATTTCAGACTTGACTCAGGTAGATCCTGAAGTAGGTAAGCAAATCCAGCTGCTACATGCAGTACGCAGTTAAAATCTCGAGAGGCTCTAATGCTGCCTGTGTGACTAACTAGCTGTACTGCAGAGGTATCGAGCTTCACCTCTGAGGCTTAGGAGAAGGTAGCTGATGTACATGACTTCATTACATGTCTGGGCTGATGACTCATTTAAAAACATAGGAAAATGAAGGTGGAAAAGCAGCTCTGTGCCATCCACTTCACCTTCCTATGGATGCCAGCTTCCCCCTACAGAAGATTACTTGGAGTTTTGAACCATTTCAATGCCCTGGCTAGTAAACCCACCTTAATTCCCTACAGGGAACTTCACACTTGTTCTCTTTTCAAATCTCATCCAGAACATCCCTCTAACTTCATTCCTTGCTTACTAGTAATAACACTGTTTTGCTGCTTAACTAGTTCTCTTTCTGGTGCTTCCAGTTTCCAGATATTCCATCATGCTGTTCATCATCTCTCAGCCTACCATGGCAGGTAGGTAGTAAGGCAGCATATGGCTCCTGCCAGATTTGTTCAGCCCTGTATTTTGGCAATGGTTACAGTGTAGTCATAAACAGTTTTATACTAACCAAGTAGGAGAAGTTGATTTCTATGGACACTGAGTGAGACTCGTACCAAGGAATTTTTGCCACCAATTTTGTGCTTTCTGCAGCTTATTTTGTTATGGCCTTTGGTGGTGGTAGTGTGCCCTTGAATAAGAGTGAAGTGATCAAAAGCACAGCTTTATGCTCCCCTCCTGTAACATGCAATTTTAGTCTGCCAGTTGGCCACAGGTTAGCGCTTTATATTTATTTGTGGCTTGTGTTAGAGTAGCTGAAAGCCATTAAAAGTGTGAGGCATTCTATCTGGGGCAATATGAGCATCTCAGAAGGGCTCATGCTTACCCTAAATAATCTCTGACATAAATACCTAGATGGAAAAGGAGTGGAGAAAGAAGAGGGAAACAAAAACCTGTGAGGAAGCAAGACTTGCCTGATGTGCATGGGATGTTTAGTTAAGATATATTTTACCAAGCGTGTATGTCTTTTACTGAAGCCATGCGTGAAATTTTTATGGAAGGAGAAAATTAGTTTTGTAGTAAAAGCAAAAAAACCCAACAAACCACAAACCAAGACACAAAGAGAATATCAAGTTCCTAGTGAATTTCCCTGTGCTACATAATTGGATGAACTCTATCCATGGATAAACCCTGTCGTGGGGTGAGCAGAGTCTATTTCTCCTCAATGTTGTCTCTGCCAGATTCTTGCAACTAAGCCTCCTTTGGGGGAATGGAGAGAGCAGAAGTGCTGACACCACAGCTTCCTCCTCGCCTTCTCTACCTTCAGATGGAAATTACATTCTGTTCTCTTAATAGCCCCATTTCGTACTATGCAGTGTAACCAAGTAAGCTGGGCAATTTGTTTACTGGATTTCAGCATACATTTGTTAAAGTTTGAATAATCAGTGGGATCCTAGGCTAAAAACTTCTGATTTTCTCAGTGGTTCAACACTGCCTGTCCTTAGACAAATATACTTTAATTGAAACAGGCCGCACCAGGGTGTGCATTAATGGGCTGCTGTTGTACTGCTTGGGTGGTAGAAGGTAATTGGTCTCTGGTCCAGTGCTTCACAATGCTCCAAAGGCATGTGCCAATGCTCTGTTAATGCACACCCTGTTGTGACACTGCTTAATTAAAATCTTAGGATATCAAAAGCAGAAAGCTCTAATGAAGAAGTTTCTTTCAAGCTGGTAAATACAGCGGTATGACATATTAACCAGTACAATGTATGCTGCCTGGTTCTGGCCTGCACAAGGCTTAGTCAAGTCCGTGAATAGGAAAGGAGCCCATTCTGGGGTTGTATCCACCCTTGCTGAAGTGTGCAGGGCTGTAACCAGACTTCTGCAGGCGGATCCAAATTGTTTTGTGCTTTTTCTGTGGATCTGTTCCTTGCCTGATGACTCTGAGTTTTACGCTGTCAAATGATAATCAACTGTGTTGTGAGGTATTTTCTAATGTGTTGCAGTAGACAGATTTTAAATAAAAAGATTAATTCAAATTTGCTTATGTGACGATATCCTTTTCTCCCTCGTTTTTATTGGGTTAAACAAGATAAAGTATTTATAAATCTTTTTTTTTTTGAGATTTTCACTAGGAATGTTGTTTTTTCCTACTGTTCTTGACACTATGAATGTTATACTACCAGTTTATGATCACAGCCATGCTATCAACGAAATGAAATTAAAATCGAGGGCCTTTTCTTAATGCATTTTCAAAATGAGTTATATACAAAACCCCACAAATTCTTTTGTTTTTGAAAAGAGGCAAGTGCAGCCTGCTGAAGGTTTTGCTGTAAATATAAAAGGAGTTACATATTTTTAGGAGCTGGCCTGCCAATTGTGGGTGTATTTTTATTAGGTATAAAAGCTATGGAATAAACGAGTAATGTAGTAAACTAGTCATCTGCTCCTGATGGCATGACAGAGGATAGACAGAGGGGTTTTGGAACCACCAGTCTGCCTGTTTATTGTGAGCCTCAAGGATACCCACCCGTTTGTTGCACTAAACCAGTCTGTGGACCATTCGAACATTGGAACTATCGAGGTGTGTGTGGCAGTGCCGTGTGTCCTTTAGCTGCCTGTGCAGGTACAGCTGTGCTATGCAAACAAGAACACGTACACTGCACTCAAACATATCAATAAAAGAATTAGTCTTGTTAATTCTCCTGATTCTTCAGGAAGTCTTTCAGATTTACTCTTAACATACAGATTCCTGTTCTTCTTCTCTTTTGCACATTCAGTTATCCAGTCTAGTTGTCTGAAGCCCTGGGTAGCCTTAAATTCTGTAGGGACAGCCTTCAGAAATGGAAGCTGAAATATTGTGTACGGAACAACTCTGGAGCCCCAGTCGGAGGTGTTAAACTGTCTTGACTGACATATAAGTTGATAAAAGTTTCCTGGTGAGGTATGGGCAATTATCTATTCCTTTCTCTAAAGCAGCCAAAGAGCTACAGATTCTTCTCAAAATTTTTCCAGGAAAACTGTTTTTGAGCATTCTGCAGTTATAATAGGCTTGTATGGACACTTCACTGCAGGGTTAGCCAGGCTGTACTGAGCTTTATGCTGGTATAGTTAAATTTTGTCTGGTATTGTGTAAGTCAGTTTAAATCAAGAAGAAATGTCATTAGCTTACAGTTTTCTTCAGCTCAGATTTAGCTTAAGGAGCTCTTCAGGGAAAAAAATGTGTTTCAGATGGTTGTTTATAATGTTTATAAACAGATAATCATGTCAGTTCTGCTGTAACCTTTTTTTAAGGAGAACTAATCTCTTTGGCCTTAAAGAGCTTAAAATTGTTAAAACCTTAAGAATACCCATGAAGATCCAAGGGAGAATGAAATGGAGGCTTCATTTCAATTAGAGAACAGGGGCTCTCAAATTTGTTGTCTACTTTATTGCTTGGGAACATTATCTCTATCTTCTGCTAGTATCTGCTTTCTTTCCGATGTAATTCAGTAACGTGTAATGTGGATTTAATCTTCTGTTCTGTCCTGTCTGTTTGCTGCGAAACAAGAGAGACAGATGAGTTGGGAAGTCAGGGGGCAGTGGAGCTGCAGCACACAGCTGCGTACCTGTCAGGTCTCTTCAGTCATCCATTTGATCATGCTGCTTTCAAGGCCTGTGGAGATCAAAAAACAAGGCTATACACGTCACCGTCCCCAGGGAGAGAGCAGTTGAACCTCGTCAGAGAGACAAGCAGCAGAAGAGAGAAGGTCTTCCGAGAAAAACAATTTTAGGCCTTCTGCTGGTGAAATAAGGTCATCTGATTTGAGGGGGTTGCTGGTACAGTTACCCTGGTAGAACTGCAGCAGCAAGTCCTGCTGTGGGCATCGTGGCTTATACTAGAAAGACTCTTAACGCACTTCTTAAATGGAGTGATCTGTCCTTTTATGTTCCTGTGACTGTATTTCCTCAAAAAAATTTGCTGAACCCTATAGGTGTTCTGGCACATAAATTTAGATGTGGCATAAGCCTTAATAAGTAGGGAAATGAATGTGCTATGGATGTCCTATCTGCAAATACAAAATTTTCCAGGCAGAATGCTTCTTTCTGTTGCCTTTTGTAGGGCTAGGCAGCATGGAGACTTTGGACAGATATACAGACTCAGGAAGGAAAGGGAAATTTTACACAGCTTTGTACCATGGCCAGCTGAAGTGTAAGGATTGCCCTTGCCGGTCATGGTCTTGCCCTGCAGCTAGATTGTCACCTAAACATACATTTTCCCCATCCTGTTTTCTCCACGGCAGCAGTGTAAAGTCACATTTTATGCCTTTAGGAAAAGGTGTACTCCTCTGTCCATGCTAGCTCTGCAGGATGTCATATAAAGTATGTGCCAGATCTCTTGGTGCCATTTGAAACTTGCTGACATGGGGATGTACCACATCATAGCTCAGCCTGGGCTTTTTACTCCTCTCCTTTTTTCCCCGAGGAACTTCATTCTTTAAAGTCATATTATACATGTGCTTTGGAGATGTGGCATACTTCTTTGCTGCTTTTAGTGTTGTAAGGTGGTTTCTGTTAAATTTTAATGTGTTGGTTTTGATGGTCCAACTTTTCTTTTGTTACCCTTGATACTGTCCTGACTTTCCTTGAGCCCTTAACTTCATTTTTAAACCATGTCCCAACAAAACATCTCTGAGGAAAAATCCAACTTCTGTAAATTCAGGGCTGGTGCATGCTTGCATGTGTACATACATACAGGCTGAGACATAAAACTAAAATTACTGTCTCTTCATTCTTTATAGCATTTCTATCAAAACTGTCTCACAAAACTGCAGCTGGCACATATGGTCTTAGAAAGTTTCATGTTAGTCTTCACAAGCTGACAAGGAGTATGATTCTTCAACTGGAGAATTCTTAAAGCAACACAGTCTTTCTCCTCTGGTGGTTCCAGAAGCTTTTTGTTCAGTTAAGAGCTCTAAAAAGAACTGATTGTAGCATGACTAACTAAACTGGTTACCAGCTCCTAAAGGAGTAGTCTGAATTAGCCACTGGACAGAGGACATTTAAAAATGATGTTGCAATTACCCGCCAAAAGCAGTGCTGAATCAATAAGTAATTCTTTTAGACAGATCTCTATTTCTTAAACTGTTTCTGCTGATGAAATTATAATAGATAATACTGCTACTAATGGCAACTGAAGATCCACAGGGTACTTCACGTCAAACATAGTTATCTGTCCAAATTCTTGACTTTATTCTGATTACATACAGTCCTTCTACAATTTCAGCAACATTCAGCAGATTCTGTTGTGAATCTTCACAAATTAATTTGTGTATTCCAGATGTGAGTGTTTCAGGAATAGCATATGGAATGTCACCTCAACCTCAGAGAGCTGATGCAAAGGAAAGGCATGTTTGTAGAGTACTTAAGGCCTCCCAATAGGAAAGGCTGTCGAACAACTGTTCTTCAAAATACGTGCATTGTGTGATTTGTCACGTTGCTTTTGTTGCTCAGAGGTCTGCTTTGCTAAATTCAGTAGTAACTTCAGTTGTATCCACACTAGGAAGTTGCAGCAGGATAAAATTTTTGGTGGTCATCAAGCCACCAGAAGCATATCCAGAACATATCTGAGGGGTCATCACATTTATTTTATTAATGGAGAAAACTTTGGCAATGGTTGCAATGTTCTATTTTCCTTTAAGTGGTGGATTAACTTTGTATCTATGTTTTGGAGAGATAAAGTAGGAGCTTGTTGGTGTTTTTAAGGCCCACTGCTTTTGACACAGAGACTCAGTTTGGAGTAGAGGTGTTTTTGGGGGTCTGCAGCCAGAGAAGATTCTTTTAAAACTGCATTCTTTTGCACATCTGGGTGCTGCTAAGATAACGTGTGGCTGTTGTTTCGGTCTGGCTACAGAGCCTGCTCCTCTTCTGTGAATGAGAAGGGCAAAGTTGTTTTGTCTGAGTGGCAGTAACTTTATGTCCCTGTAGCTAGGACTAGATGCATGGCAATTGGTGAGAAGAATAGTTGTCTGTTTTGGCTTTGCTGCCTTTTTTTTTTTTTTTTTTTTTTTTTTAAATTCACTGCATTAGAACTGTCACTGCATGTGTTTCTTCTTCCTATGGTGCTTACTAGCCCTTTATACAAATATGAAACCAAGAAGGAGCCTGTTATTATTGCTTCCTTACAGCTCTCTTTCCACCTGTGCTGTGTTTCTTGGTGTTGGAGAACTCTTCTAATATTCTATGAGGCTTCTTGACTGCCTGTTCCTTCAGGCCCTGGATCCCGTAGCAGGAAACCACAGGTTGTGTGTCCACGGCTCCAAGGCTGAGTCTTGGAGCTGGGGAGAGGAGTTGCTTGTTCAGATGCTGGTATGGTCAAGCCCCTGTGGTTGAGCACATCTTGCCTTGCTGTCTTGTCCTGTGGCACTGGCAAGTTCAGGCAGACAGGCATGGAAGAAGAGTTGAGAATGCTTACAAACCAAAGGCTCAAGTGAAACCTCTGGCCCAGGTTCCTTCTCCCCTGGCCTCTTGTCCTTTTCCACTTGCTTTGGGATGTGGGGGCTGCACAATCTGGTGCAGAACTGCTAGGTGGGGCCCAGTGTGTGTGCACAAACTAAATAAATCATAGGCAAAAGGAAAGATAAAGGCCTTATCTTTCCTGATGTTGAAGGGTGTTCAAGACACAGAGACAGTCTCCAGTGCTCTGGAGAAGCCTGAAAACCCTGATGAGTAGGTATAGGCAGGATATTTTTGCCTAGAGCACCCTCTCTAGAGCAGCTGGAAGAGTGATCAAGTAAAACAATACGAGGTTAAAATTCTACCTGGGAATCTGAAGGTTGAGTCAAGAAACTCAGCGAGAGAAATAAGAAAACACGGGTTTTGGAGTAGACCAAGTGAACTATGCTTCTTTGTGTGCGTGCAAAAATAATTTCTTTAGTGGTTTTGTTGTATTATCAGAAATTTTGACCAGTGCGTTTGTACTTGTCTTTTCCCAGCCTCCCCCCTTCTGTTTCATGTTCCTTTCCCCCACTGAATCTGAATGTCACTGTCACTTAACAATGGGGGTTTTTTTGGTAATAACTTTCCCGTGTTTTTGGAACACACACTAGCCATCTAGATAGTAAAGGATCATAATGGGGTACACTTTCAGCGTGGGCAATTAGATGTGCAATTCTCATTAACAGTAACAGGACTTGCAGTGAAAATTTTCCTCTGTAAATCTACCAGCACAAAGCCTTTCCCCTTATGAGCAACAGATGGGTTTTCCATAATGGCTCATTACCTCCTTGCTTTGTCATGCTGCCAGAAATGAAATATAAAGTTATTTATGGATTGAGAAAGATGCACAAGTCACTGTAGATCATTCCTTGCCATATTTTATAGTTTATCTGGTTAGTACTCTAAGTCTCTCAGGACTAGGAAGTTTCAGAAGATGACAGAGCATTACCTGAAAATTAAGATGAGTGTCCTTCTGTCTGGTTATTTATCCTGATGGTCTTGCATCTCCAGGGTGATGCTATGGTCTCCACTGGGACTGGTAATTTGGGTCCTTCAGTAGAAAGGAGGCCATTTCTCAAAAGAAATTTTGTCAGCTGTGACAACCCATTTCTGCAAAATTTTACTGTTAGGGGCAGAAGGCAGCACTGTTTTACCATGCATCATAAATTTGAAAAGTTAGACAAGTTACTTGATAATATTCCTTATTTGAAATTGGGATGAGGACTGGGATCGTTGCTTGGCACATCAGTGAGAGATGTTATTCCTTTGACAACTGATGGTGGAGGTCAAAAAAGAAGGCAATTCTCATGTGGACAGTTCTTATAGGCATTTCACTTATTGAACTCTTTATGTTGGAATTTATAGCCTGGATGTACCACACAGATTCACTATTATTTTCACAAATCCTTGATGAAGAACAGTGATTGTGATGAATATTAACACATACTGCAACTGTGTTAATCTGTCACCTTTCATAAGTAGTATTTTTATGGTGACTTACATGGCATCAAGGTTAAGAAGCTGATGGCAAAATTTAAAATATTGTTTTAACACTACTTAAAGCAAGAGTTTTTCTCAAAAGGATCAGCAAGTGAGTTAATCTCAGTACAACTGCCAATCCTCTCAGAAATGCAGAGGTCTCCTACCAAGTTGAGAGATGTGCTTACCAGGAATTCTTCCTGCTTACATTCAGGAGGGCATTTTAAATTTATTTAAATCTAATTGAGATCAGTCTGACCTCAGTAAATGTTTAAGTATTATCCTGAATTTGGGTAGTTGTAACCATGTGCTTCTGGACTGAAGCTTTAAACAATAAGCCAAATATTTTGCTTATCTTTGAGCTCAGGTTTTGTTCTTATTAAATAATTAAGCAATTTGAGGAAGTTCACTGAATTAATCCCAGTGGCAGGAGAAGGAAAGCAGGATCTTTTTTGCTCAAGAGTGAATAAAATTATATTGGAGTGGGCTGATGTGTGTGTGGCCTAGCAAGACTATGGATCCCCAGTGTTTCAGTTTTCAAAAGCTTGCCTATTTCATAGCTTGGCAAATTCAGTGACCTATTTATAGATGCAGTAAGAGATCTTTCTCCTTTTGTAATCAGCCATGCTTTCTGCATATGCTGCTTTGGAATGCTGTAATGCTGTCGGGTCCCAATTTGTGGGAAATGCCTTTGTGCAGCTCATACAAAGTGTAATACGTAGATGGTCACAGGGCAGTGTTTACATCTTCTCTCAGTGATGTTTAGCAAAGAACATAAAAACTGGGTGAATGGTTGGTAATGGAAATACTCTGGCTGAATACATGCTCTCTTTCTGTTATTTACACAAATGATCTCTTAAGGTCACATTCTGCCAATGGCTTTGGCCCATGGACAAAGAGAGGGCTGTAAAACTGGATGCCAGTTAAAGAGAGTGCTGTCTGTTCTCAAATGGCTCAAGAGCTGATCCATGCCAACCTGTTTACCAGGTAATATCCGGTGGCAATGCAAGGTACTACTAAAACAAGAAATGTGAAAGAAAAGAAAAAGTGATGCTTGTAAAAACAAATTGTCTTATTCCTTTATTGAATGCAGGTAATCAGATACATTTCTAGAATCAAAATTTGCATCAGTTTTCAATGTCTGGTTTTTTCCTTTTTTCAGTATGTTCTCTTTATTAAATTTTTAAAAAATTTATTTTATAATTCCCGTAATCAAGTACTTTTTAGTTCAAGATTTTTTTTCTCCTCAAGCTGATGAAAACTACAAAAAAAAAGGTTTGCAAGATTTCATGTTTTATTGTTCTAGAAAAAAACTAAGTTCCGTACAAAATATTTTGAGCGTCAAAATTTAAACAATTGTGATCCACCTTTGTCTTGCTATGATATCGAGGCTACCCTACCTAACCTTTTTATATATGCAAGACACATGACTTGTTTGAAAAGACCATTTTCTTACTGTTGAGATTTCTGTTTTGGTCACCCCAGAGCATATTTTCTTATCTTCACTCCTATCCCATGGTTTGGAACCATGTTCTTGTTCCACCGTTTAGCAAAGAAAAAAGGAAAAAAGGCAGCTTATCTTTCAACTTCTCCGAGTGTTTTGTCTGCAACATTCCTCAGCCACGGTTACCTTGTGTCACCGCAGATTGGGAAGCACACTGAAGTGTGATCAAAGCCCTCTTCAGCTTTTGGATTATACTTGTAATTTATTATGAAGTACCATTTCGCTGTGAGATTTAAATGCTGAGATTTTAATATATTCCCCCTTCTTCACTGTGGAATTATACTGGCTTGGAAAATGCCAAGTGTATGTCTGCTTAACATTCAAAGAACACGTCAAACTGTTTAAAAAAAAAAAAATTTTTTTTAAAAGTGTGCCTTCCCTGGTGCATATTTAAAATTTCTGAAACTATCCCAAGAAAAGGCCACTGATTTTTTTTTTTTTTTTTTCCCCCCTCTCCCTTAGTTTTATTTCACAAAGCCTGTTTATTAGCCACCTGGTGAGCATTTCTGCACCTACAGCTTGTCTTAATAAATCACTGACCATTTTGTGCTGCTGAGGCCACTCAACCTCAAGTTTCCAAGACCTGCTTGCCTGAGCAAAATAAATGAAGGAAATGTCCAGGGGAGGCAGTTAATAATTGTGCATGGTATTTTAAATACCGATGCAGTAAAGTGGAAGCTTGTATTGCTTCCCCCATCCTTGCTGCTGCAGTTATAGAAGAAGCAGATGCTGACTTTGGATGACTTTGAAGTATTGAGTATAAGGCAAAAAATAAACGCCTAGGGAGGATTTTCTTCTAGAAAGCAGCCTGATGCCCCAGTTTAGGACAAGAATAGTAATGGTAGACCTGTTAAAATGATGAGTTTTTCTAGGCCCTTGGGGGTATCATGATCAACCTGGGGAAACTGCTTTATCCCAAACTGAATATTTTAACACACAGGCAAGGGTGGGTTCAAATAAAAAGCCTGTTTATTAAGTAATGAACAAAGATATCAAGAGGATGAGATGGATTCACTTTGTCATACTGGACACAAATGCTGTAAAGAGTTCACTGTAGGACTGCACCCACCACACATTCCTGTTTTAGCTTGAGTGGTAGCAAGGGATTCAGCAAAGCCTTCTCCTGCAGCGAGATCTCTGCAGAAAGAGGCAAGCCATCACTGACCTCATCACATCTTTTCCCCTTCAGTCTCTTGCTTGATGATCTTGTCTGAATGAATCTAGATAATTTATGTACAGAGAACACTGGCAACAATTTTAAGAAAGCTTAAGCCACTGCCCTGCCTGCCTCCCTCCTCCTGTTCTTTTATTTGAGTAATGAAGTCAGCTAGAACCTCATTATCTTACTGGGTAAGGTAAGCAAGGCTGATTGGTCTGGGAACCATTCCCTTAGGATAAACCCCCCCACAGAGGGATTGCACTTGAGAGCTAAATGCCTGGCCACAGATTATCTGCATTTACGTAGGTGAATTCATGTGAATGAGACAGACTGTTATGAAGCTATGTTTTCTAATATCTATAGCAGCTGTCTTGTGGAGGGAAGAAGTGGTTGAGCAAGGCTTGATTTCACAGGAAATCTCTGATGCCACAGTAGGATACTGCCAGGAGTCTTCCTGACCACTTATAAGTTTGAAGTTTAAATACGACAATATTTCATCTTTGGATTTGATGTGCCTAGTGTATCAGTTTTATGCATCATCATCTTTCTTTTGCAACCAAGGCGTCTTGGTTAAAAGAAAACACACCAAAACAAAATCCCTTTGACTTTGTGGCAGCTAGTGCTTGCTACAGTAGCTGTGTAATACATACTCCATGGGATCTGTAACAAACCAAACCTAAGCATGGTTTATAGAAGAAAAAGTGGGTTTGGAGCTCTCTCTGCAGATACACTGTGCTCTTCGTTTCTCTGCACACTGCTTGAATGTTGCTGTTTGTCTCATTCAACCCTGCCCTTGTTGCTCAACAATGCAAGCTTCATACTCCTTACAAGTTAAGCCAAGTCACAGGAGATGACTTCAGTGTGCATTGGAGGTAGCCAGCACTTCCTAAAATTTGGCAGCTGGGTAACACATTCAATGCCTCAGGTCATAATATAGCTGTCTACCAGATGATTCTCTTCTGCCTTCTGCTCTGGGCACAACTCTGCCAAACTGCAATTGGTTCATAATAGTAATAATGTCACTGTCATAGCTATTGATTGTTGCTCCAAATATCTCAGAGGGCTTTTTAAATTTGTCATGAGTTTCCTGACCCTGTGCAGCCATGCATTTAAAGGTCCAGGATGCTAAAGATGCTTGGGCTCGTGTAACTGGTACAAGATTACGTGGATTTGTCCTCTTTCCAGTGCAATGGGAAATGGTACTGGTGTGTAATGACTTATTGGACAAGATCAGAAGAAACACAGGCTGAACAGCCTCAGTCCTCATAACTTAGGCACGTTTACTCCTGATGTTACTGTTCAGCTGTGAAGCCTGTTCAGCAGAATGAGTTTCAAGCACAGGGTGAATTGATTTGAGGGAGAGGGTGAGGAAAAAGGCTTTAGAAGTATTTATTGAGTAGTTTGTTTGGGATAAGATGGCCAAACACCTGCAGCAAAACAGAATAAAAGAGCCAAATTCATTTTCACTAGCTACTGAAGGAAGATGGAGAGTTCAGCTTTTACGCTCAACATTTTGGTCTAACCTTCAGTATGAGATTATGGTTAATAGTGTGGATCTGTTTCAGTCATATATCTCTGTGTCCAAAAAGGAGGAAGTCTGTGCTACTTTATGAGCAGGGCTGGTTATAATGATGAAGCTGGAAGAAGAAAACAGTGCAGGAGTGGGCTTATTTTCTGTTTATTTTTTCTATCTTTTTTAAACACTGTTATTTGCTACAGACTTCATGCCACACCCAGCAATGGTGAGAGCAGAGGCTAAAGTCCCCCTTTACTTCTCTGGAAAATCAGTGTGTGCCTGTGGACATATTCCAGGCCCTATTTAATGCATTTATTTTAGCTTTTGAAATATTTAAATTCTGTGTTTGATTTTGGTTCACAAAACTATTCAAGGGTGGTTGTTTACCTTGCTTGAAAAGCACAAAATAAACTCTGAAACAGTCTGTGCTGCATATGTACAAAACTAAAAACCCCTCTGAGCTCTTCCAAATACACAAATGTGCCAGGAATATTTATATATAAATATATATAAATGTATACCCATATACATGCATGGATTAAATCCAGAAGTAAATTTATTGTGTGAGGTAGATATTTTTGCTATTCTTTTATATGTCATAGTTTTTTATTTAACCCCTCAAAAGAGTGACATACTTAAAGACTTTGACAAAGAGTAAATTCCCTGAAATTGTTTGCCTGGGGTTGGCTGTTTAATTGCAGTATGGGTGCCTTGCAATCCAAAAATAAAACTCTTACAGTAAGTCATGCAAACCTCAGGCAAGTATCTGATATTTTACATTAATAGTGCATACAGCATGTGAAGTTACCTTAACCTGAAAGACTAAGTATTCTAAGAATGATTACATGCTTTCAATCACACTGGTTAGGAGGAATGCTACCATGGCATGGTTAGGAGATTGTGCTGTTCAGGATAGAATCCCTATCCCTGAATCTAGCACTCTTTGGCAGGATTTTGGTGGCTCCCTTACAGTCATTTCTCAATTTAGGATTGTTTGGATCAGCACACCTCTCTTCACTCTTGGTTCCATTATTTTTTTGCCAGCTTGTCTGATTTTCTCTAAAATGACTGAACTCTAGTACCCTCTTAACATTCTACATAGGAAGGAGATGAAAAACTGTGTGTCTTGAATTAGATCAAGAATTTGAAAGGGGATGGACACTGAGCTGTCTTCTCATAAGTGCAGAGGGTCTACCCAGATGAGGGTTGGATTTCTTGAAATTTGTGGAGAAAAGAGAAGAAAAGAAAAGGGAAGCAAACTCTGCTTTTCCTTGCTTTCAAACTGTTCTCTAGTGAAAGGAGGTCAGCTGCCAGGACAGTCCCCCTGACTCTTTGCAGGTGTGCTAAACACACTTGAATAAAAGTTACAGGGGAAAAAAATGTGCTTTTTAAAGTGTCGCCTTTTAAAGAGTGTAGACTGTATTTAATTTCCTCTGTTGCAGTCAGACTTTACACCACAACTTGCCTCCAGAGGTCTCAAAGCTGGGTTAATCATTTTTCTAACACTTTTTTTCTCTTCTGTTTGGAAAAAGCAACTTGGTCAAATCAGAACCTTCTGTCAAAGTTTTCATTGACACTTCATTTAGGAACATTTCTATCTCGCACTTTCAATGGTGCTGACATTGCAGGGACTGAAATTATTTAAGATTTCATTTCAAATCAGTATTTCAATTTTTAACATAAATATTTGAAAGGTTATGCAAAATGAAACTTTTTAAATAGGAAAGTCGTCTTAGATCAGCACATTATTTTCTCAAGAAAATTCTATCCTGTTAGGAGAAATCCTCTGGTTTTGTGTTGCTTGGGGTTTTTTGTTTGTTTGTTTTTTATTCAAATAGAAATATGAGCAAATATTTAACTGCGAAAATCGTTTCCATAGTAGAGGTTCTAGGAATGTCAACAGCTGTAGGGCAAAGTTGGATGTTTATCCTATTGGTGTGTACTCACCATAGGGTCTGGTGTGCACTGGGATGATACTCTGTTACCTCAACACGATGTTTTTCCAGCCATAAGGAGTAGGAGCACTCTTCTTTAGTCTCCTAAGAATAGTTATGGCAGCAGGTGTGCACTGTGCATATCCCCCAGTTACCTACTTTTCCTGTGGCAATATAAACAGTTTTAAAAGATGTAAAGTGAGCAGTGCATCCATTTGCACATTCCAAGGCAGTTCAGCTCAATGTTTTCCTCCATCACAAAGGAGGAGCAGGAGCACATAACTTAAACCACTTCTCAACTTCATTTACAGACATCAGAGAGTGGAAAACCGCCTCACTGTTGAATAAAGATTTGATTGTTATTTTCAATACTAAAATGTGTGCAGTATTTCCAACACAAAATGTCTAGCTTCAATTTTCACACATTGTACTTTGCGCATCTCCATCATGAGAAATTTCATCATGAGAAAATTTTGTCCATGTATTATAAATCATAGACAAATAAATCTCTTTGCTCTGAAAAACTGAGTTTCACTCTTTCATTGTATGGCTTATTTTTCATTCTGTGGTGCTGTTTTCTGGACCATTGTCAATTTGTTAATAGGCATTAACAAGCAGTGGGAAAAACGTGGTACTCAGCATATGTGTGGTTATTGCTATAGCTCCCCAATACAGTAACATCAGTATGTCAGTGAGTCTCTTTTGATTACAACTGAGCTGTGATGTCCTACACCCTGTAAAGGATTTGGCCTTTCCGTCTTTCCTGCTTTTACACCTAGCTCCTTTCCTTGTGAACTGTTTGTAGGCATTTGGGGCAGACAGAAAGATGCTTTTCAGAAATATTCGGGCATAGCTGTTGAGTCTAAGTCCTTAGTTAACCAGGTGTTTAACAGAAAAGCTCTTCCTCCTGCTATTACATAGAAAATATCATATAATAATAATCTACTTCTTCCATAACAAACAAAGTTAGAGACACTAAGACTTTCCCTAACTTTCAGTAGCTCTCTGAGCTACTTCTGCAGGTCCTTTCATAGCCAGCTGTGAATTGTTTGGGCAGAAATTGGACAGGAACACCTGCTTAAACACCTGCTACAAGGCCTTTGATCTCTCCTACTACAATAACTTCTGAACTTTTGAAAGTTTGCTCATCTGGAAAAGAAGATACAGTTGAAACTTCACTGCTATCAGAGCTGCTGCAAGGATGTACCTGCTGGAGTGGTGATAAAGTTTTCAGGTGATTCTTTTACATAGGTGCATAAATTGATTTTCAAACTGTTTATGATTATGTGGAAGTAAATATCCCTGAATGTTTTCCTGCAGTGAAATGTGGAGTAGAATGTAGTAGTCATGTTCTGGGCACTATACATTCTTTCAGCCTTGCCAGTACCATACTTCCAGCCCGCTTTGCTCTAAGGACACCTTTGGATAGTTGTTTTGCTCTTCCCCATAGTTAAATTGTGCTTATCACAGGGCTGCCAGTTTGGACACACAGAGGATTTTCACTCTCCATGTTCTGCCGCTCAGGAGTGATTGGGTTGTTAATTCTGCTTTGGACAACGTATGGTGCTGTTTAAGTGATGCTGTGTACTCTCTGAGCTTGCATTTATTCTCACTTAAACAACCACTTCCATGGAAGTATGAGAAGGAGGGGTATGATCCCCAGCACAAAAGTTTAACAGCTGCCTTAATTTTCTTGAGCCTCATGAGGTGAATAGCTGGTCCAATTATCCTGATATAAATGGAAGAGTTGTAATGGGACACTAGATGGTGTGTGCAATTAATATTTCTATCATGTATGGGAGTAGTTTCCTGCTTGATTTTTCCTAATCTGGAACTAATGAAATATTGATGACAGCATTTGGCATATGCACTTCAGAACTTCATGCCATTCTTTGTTATGTACATTGCTGCAATGCTGATACCTTGAAACCTCTAACTTACATCATTGTGAGACAAGGGCTAAATTTTTTGGTTTTGTCATAGTTTCTAAAGGTAGGAAAGAAAATATAAAAGGGGCATAATAATTCCAGGTCGTTAAAGAAAAACTAGAACCAGTAGAACTTCTTGTGTTTTCATCTGTTTCTGAATAGCTTGGTGTCTCAGGTGGCAAAACCAAGATAAGATTGACTGTGTAGTTTCTGAAACTGAAATCCCCTATGGCTTCCCCCTCTCTACTTATAAATAAATATATTATCAGCTGTTAATAAATCATTCCAACAGTAAATAACATTTTAACAGAGCAGTTAATTCCTATGAATAATTGAGGTTGCAATTATGTGGGTTACAGATTGGTTTTATAACATCCAGCTGGGAGAAAGCAGCTTTGGGGATGCTAATAAAATGTCTCTATTACAAACTTCTGGAATTTCAAGAATACTGGAGGTTTTTCTGCACTGTCCTTAGTCATTCAGTGAAATTCAGGTCTACTTTGGATTAGAAACATGTCCATGGAGAAACATATTAATCTTTGACACCTAAATGATAAAGCTCATCAACATCTCCAGCAATCAAAACTAAATGACTTGGTTAGCTAGATATTTCTAATGAATTACATAATTTTAATTTTAGGAAATCAGATTCAGAAACTTATTTGCTTTTGAAGAGTGGTGTTATTGCAGGTTGTCTTTTAAGTTTGTCTGAAATTTGTAGAAAATTTAAATTGGCTAATTTTATTTACCTTGATATTGTTTCCCCTTCACTCCCAAAGCAGATCTTTCTCAGAGACACTCAGTGGTACAGGCGAAATTGAATTTTGTTGTTCTAAAGATGACAGGCAAACTTTCCAGTCATAGACACAGACAAGTGATAAGATGAACTGGAGATACAGATAGGAAAATAAACTTATTTGTCCAGCTGTTGATAAAGAAAAGGAGTAATGGATTCACAAGGGACAGCTGCTGCTGCTGGGGTGCAATATTAACTCTCTGCAGTAGCTGCTACATCACTCAGTCTAAATTCTTTGACAGAGGGAACAGCCTTAATTCTGCTTTTTGTGATCCTGTCTAGGCGAGGCAGAGGACTCGGTGGTGCTGCTTCTATACCCAAGCCATCTTTTCAACCCTTCTTCAGCTGTGTGTAGCAGGCTACTTTCCCTATTGCTTAGATAGTTTTGCGTTTTGCCTTTGCCTGGAGCTATCTTTGCCAAGAGCAGGCAAAGTGAGGCTTTCATCAAGGGGAAAAACAGCAGTCCTAACAAGCAGTCTTTACAACTTGGTTAAGTCAAGAGAACTTACCAAAAGTTAATTGTAACAGAAAAATAGGGTCTTGTGCTTGTCTTATCACACCAAAGTTTTCTGTTAGTGTCATTCACCAGAAGGAAGGCTGTTCCTAGCAACAACAGATGAAATCCACTTGGCCTAGTTAATTTTACAAATTATGCTCAAACAATGCACTGTCCTAGCAGCTATTGTGACTAGAACCTTCCAGACAGTACAGTCTGAGTGTAGGTTCAGAAGACATCTGCTATGAATTGCCAGGCTTTCTTAGCAGTTCTGAGGCTAATTTTTAAGGTCAAGGTCTGGCATATCTAAAAAGGTTCTGTCTGTATCTGTAGAGCTGGAGATGGCTGAAGACTGGATGGGAATCAGCAGGAACCCTGGAGAACTGCTGTCCACTGACAGCTCTTAAGAGCATGGTGGAAACACTTCTCAGGCCTAGGCAAGCACACTTCTGCTATCCCAAAGGTTAGACTAAGATGCCTCTAAGAAGCCATCCAGTTCTAGCTGGAGTATCACAAGAATCTGAGTTTTTGGTGCTCTGTCCATGCAAAACTTTTCTTACCATTTTGACAATACTTTTCCTGTCCAACGCTTTTATTGTGAGCTGAACTGTGTCTGCATAGCACAGTCACAAGTATTTCTGATAATCACAGGAAGGTTTTTTTTCCTGCGGTGTGACACTTAGCCCCACTCCTGTCACACCAACCTCACCCCTGCAGTTTTTTACTAACCCTTTAATTAAGAGATACACTAATTTCAAAACTGAGTCATTTTCACCAAGGAAATGAACTGCTTTTGAAAATGTCAGAAAATATGATCATTTTGCAACTGTGTAACATATGTTAAACTTGATCTTCCATTACAAAACTGACTTTCCCATGATTTGTTTAGTTTTTTCCAATATTTCCTAATTTAAAAAAAAAATCACATAAAATTCCCAACCAACTCTAACAGTGATATGAATTCCTGAAAGAGCGTGTGCTAGTATCTGACAAGGCCTAGCACTCAGGAAAAAGGATGTCAAGGAAGATCCATGTTCAGTTGAGTAGGAGGAGAGGAGGATAAAATAGCTGACTCAGATTGGTCTATGCCGAAATATTACCTGAGGGTTTCTTAAATCACTATTCAGCATATCTATGAGAGGTCAGAATACTGTGAATGCCAGAAACTTTGTGGCATTTATATTTTGCATTGTTGGCTTCTTGAGGCACTGGGGAAGGGAGAGGCAAGAAGAGAAGGAACCTTTTCTTGTAAATCAACCAGATTTATTTTCAGCCTATGTTGCCACGGAATATGTTGCCCCATTATGCTGAGTTTTGTATCTTTACACACTCCAGCCTGGACAGAGTAGCAAAACTTCCCTTCCCAGATTAATTTTCTTCAGCACTGATTCACATTAGCTGAATACCTGCCACTTCATATTTTTCACTAAACTGAGTTGTGTTTTCCCAAATGCTCAAAGTATTGGTACCTATAAGAAAATATTAATGAGTGATAACCAGAAGCAGCCAATTTTTGACAAACTGCAATGTAAGCAATCTTATGGTCACAGCAAACAATTTAAGCAAGTTTTTTTCCAGCATGAAGACCATGCTTAAGTTTTACTGTACCTATAACCCAAATACTCCCAGTAAATTGAGTAGATAGTAATCTGGATGCCTGTTAAAACACATTATTGTCCTGTGAACAAACATTTTGGAGGACACCACACTTAAAACCCATTATTACTTGGTGCTACTTTAGACACGTGCTATGTGGTAAGGTAAATCAGGAGTGTTCATCATTATGTGAGTTACTATTATACTTCCAGAGAAGGTAACCTTTCTACTGTTCTTACCCACAGAGCTTAGATATAATAATTTAATTCTTTATTCATATACAGTAGCATCTATGGTTCTCAAATGGGACTTGAAGTTAAAATGGCTCCTTGTTTTGAAAGTAGCAGGTCAATTTCTGCCCAAACCTTTGAGTCTTAGAATTGACTGTGATTAACCATATCATGTTAATGAACACCTTTGAAGGCTACTTTGCTCTAGGATGTTGTAAACAACAGCTGTCATAAAATGCCCATGAGACGTGGAATCTATTTTGGTGTTATAGATAGTAAAAAGCAATGAGACTGCATAGGTGCTTTTACTCAGTTGGTTCGATTTGCAGTAGGAAAAATAGCTTTTCTAAAGTCAATGGAACAATTCTCTGGCTCAGCCAGGAATGGCCAGGTCTTTTTCTTGACAGCCCTATAACCTCTTGGCCAGGCATCCCTACAAGAGACCTGACTTTTATACTACCTTGCCAAGCTTCCTTATTAAAGCCTTAATACAAAGCTTCCTCAACTACAAGACAAGTGTGCTGGGGGTCCATTTTTATTCTAGTTTATTTGAATACTGATATTAAATACATTCTAGACTTACAGGAAGCTTTGTGTATCCTATATGTTGTTTCAAATGCTATAAACTCCATGTAAACAGCTAAACTTCTCCAATGTGATAGAATAAATTGTGAACTTTACCCTTTTTTTTCTTCTCAGACTCTTTTAAAACAGGCACACATAAATGAACTAATCAAATTTTTAATCTCATCTGACTAGCAGTTCACTTAGCAAATGCAAGATCCTTGATATGCCTCACTTGTTGCATAGTAACCAGTCCACTTTGAGAAATGCAGCTCTGCAAGCTGAGAATTAGGACTCATTATGCCTTTGCTGAGGGTTCATTAGGATTGCACGCTGAGGATGCCATCTTAATTAGGGATGAACCTGACCACCTGAAAGTAATTCACACTGGCAGCCAACTGTAGTATTTTCCAATTTTGGATGTCTGGCTTCCATCTGCCAGCTTTGTCTTAGCACTGACTTTCTGTTGACATCAACACTGATGTTTCTAATATTGCGAATTGCATCCTGTCTCTTGGGTGCAATCAAGCTGGACAGTTCCCTTCACAGCACAGCTCTTGGAGGAGGTGGGCTGCTAGCTGTAGAAGAGTCATGGTCAAGGAGATGAAATGGAAAATATCAAGTAAAAGACAAGACATGAAGTATACGACCTTGAAAAGTAAAAAATTCAAAACAAAATCTCCTGCTTCTTCTTTTAAAAATATTAAGCTAACAAAGCATGCCCTTGCACTCTCTGCCATCATTGAAAGTACTGAACTGATGCATGAATGGTGCACCTTGCTGTACTTCACCGTTTCCCTATTTGCACCTATCTCAAAGAGTCTTTGTTAATGTAACCTACCAACCAAGCAACTGGAGCTTTAACCGGAGCTTTATTTTTATGCTTGTCATATGCTAGTGCAGCCTCTGGACAAAACAAGGTGAATGGGTGCAGATGCTACATCAATTATGTTTTGATGACAGGGCAGTGACGTAAGCAAGTCTACGTAAGAAAACCTACTGACTCTGAGGAACATGAGCAAAAGTAATTGACTTTGTTTCTGTGTGAGATGCAAAAAGCTAAAAGAGTTGGAAATTCCCTCCTCTATTTCAAATACAACATGGGACCATAGGCATGCTGCTAGTGTGTTAAATATAGGAGTAAAAAAAAAAAAAAATTAAAAAAAAAAAAGAGTCCATTTAAACCATAGCAAAAGGAAGGCTTGTGATTGTCAGACTGTACTGCAGGCAGCCACATACCTCTCACCAGCCAGGCTAATAGGAAGTGGAAATTGCAACATACTCAGCTCCACTGAGGTTTGTTTAGTTTTAGCCCTGACAAAAACATTTACTGCTATCATGTAGCCACATTTCTTGAAAGTTAGGGATTAAAAGTTGAGACATGTTGTGCCATGTTATGCAAGGTTACTGGGATGTTTTCCCCAGGAGATTACTTTTCCAATTGCTTCTGTAACTCAGACTAATAGGAGAAATCAGTATGCTGTACTTCTTGATATGTTGATTGTTCCTATTGAATAATAGTACTTAACCACGTATTTAACATCTTACCCTTCACTCAGGGACTTCCAGCATGGCTTGCCTTCATTCTATGGTTGGGGTGAAGCAGAGCGATGTTTAAAAAATATCTCCTCCAACTGACAGAATGGATAGATGTTAAGTGGACAAAGGGCTCTAGACAAAATTTGGTTGGATTTCAGATCTGCAGAGAGGTTTTACAGCATTTCCACCTGCATAGAATTTTTTGAGAATTGAAGCCTAATCCTCAGAAAAAAAGAAAAACAAAATGTGATATTTAACTGTCCCTAGGAATGCAGACTTTACTAACATTCTGAGATTGGAGGCAGAAGAAGTAGAAACCTAAAATGTTTATCACATCTTTCTGCATTCAGTGTCCCTCTCCAGCTCACACTCAAGCACTCAGTGTCCAGCTCATTTTGCACTGTATTTGTGGGGACAACACATGGAAATTAGGGGCCCCATTGAATAACCCTGTAATGATGAAATACTCTTGCAGATTCTGTACTCCATAAAGCTCCCAGGTGACATCCACATCTCCACAGAAATCAACAGCCTTGACACCACAGACCTAAAGAGGTATCTTTAGAGTTCCACCTTTTCTTCTCTATTGGTTCCATGCCATGCCTTACTCTGGCAAGACAAGTGTTTCTCACCCTAGCTGCTGGGCTTGTCAGCTGTTTCATGCAGAGATATCACACTTGCACAATTCTGGATTTCAAATAGTTGTGTGACTGCTTACAGAAATTGACAAAAAGCCATTTTCCTCACTGTTCTCACATCTAGTGGTTGGTGCACTGTAGGAAAGTCAAATAATTTAGGGGCATTGAATTCCCTAGCACGTGTACTTCGTATTGGTAGAAAAACAAACCCCAAGGCTAAGGAATTTAAGACGGAGTACTGTGGTTAAAGGTTGACCACACCTGTAGTTAGTGCTGTTTATTTTCTGGATTTGTTCTGAATTTGGAGACAGTTGAATTTGTAGTGCTGACTTTGTGTACACCTATAGATTCACTGAGTTTTTAATTGCTGTTTTACTTAAAACAGCAGCACGTATGTCACTTGTTAGTCTAAGCTATTTGCCTTGGATAGATTTTTCAATATCTCTAGGAGAACTGTTCACTTGAACATGATCCTCTCTAACATGCTCCTGTCTATTCTGATTAATTAACTTATATGCAATGGTCTAATTTCACCCCCTCACCGGTTGTACCTCATCTCTCATTGAGTGGGATAAACAACAGAACAGTGCAGACAAATGTTTATATAGAGATTGAATTTGGCTGGAATTCCTGACTCTTATAAGGAAAAATTCTTGTACATTATGTACTAGTGGAACAGAGCACACAAATACTCTATTTTGTTGAAAGCAAGCCAGTTATGAATAAGCGTGATCAGTAATAATATAAAAGATCACCTCACTTAAGCTTAAAAATGAATACCATCTGCAAAACTGCTCACAAGCTGGAATAGAAAACCACAAGTGACAAAAAAAAAATCTCAAAAGAGTATTCAATATTTAAACAAGACTGTTTATGGTAAAAAGAATTAGAAAATGGCAGAGAAGCTTTTTAGCATTTAAAAAGGAACTGAAATATGTAAAACACTGGAAGAGTTTCTACGAATTTCCATTCAAGTGGAGCATTTAGGGATTAATATAAATAAAGAAGTATCAAGGTGCAAGGCATGAGACAATTTTACTTTAGTAATTTTTTTTTGCAAGTTTACTCTTGGGAAAAATATAGATAATGCTTTAAAATGTAGCACTTAATGAGAACACAGGCAAATTTTAGGACAATTCTCTACAGTGGATCATTGCTTCTCCTTGCCCAGGATAATATCAGCCAATATCAGCGTATCAAGTAATTATAAAGTTAATCCTAATAAACAGATTTTGTTGTTATTTCTTGCCCAGTAAGAGCCCCTAGAACTAGTTTTAAAAAGCACAGGTAGAGAACTCAAGCCCTGTCTGTAATCAAGGAGATATCTAAGGCACTGAGCCAAAATCACTTTGATCTGTTGGATATTGTAGGATTAATGGAGCTGCCCTAATGTGAACTAATGTGCCCTAATACATCCCTTTTTCCATGCACTCATAATTTCTTGGCAAGAGAATTCTAAGGAAGGTGTAGACTGAAAAAGCAAGATGCCCAGTGTGTTTAGCGCTAGAACTGCTGCACTATTGACCATGAGGGTGTGTTCTGCTGGTCTATGGGTGTCTTTCTGCTGCTAATAATTTTGTTCATTCTGCTTTAATTCTTTCATCTGCTGGCAGCTATGTAATTTTTACAACTGAAGGAATTGCGCAAGACTTTTCTTTTGAATTATTTTGGCATATAAGTATAGTCTTGTGTAGAAAAGAGGTTTACTCTCTTTTGGGATTGGGAAGGATTATGGGAAGTAAAATTTCTAAAGAGTTTTTCATCTTTGTTTTGCAGAGCAGTTGTTGGGACTTAGATTTGCATTGTTATTTTGCTGCTTCATGTTCTAGCACTGTGCTGTGCCACTGACAATATGTCAGTAAGAAGTCTTGTAGCAATTTAACCTGCTTAATATAAAAAGCTTATGAAATTTGCTGATGTTAAATATATTGGATTTGATACTCTACTACTGAAGTCATCCTCTCTGTTGATCCAGTTCTCTCCAGATCACAATGTGAGGTTGATCATCGTATCCTTCTTTGGTCGTGTTCATGTCCGTCTTCTCCTGTTCTTGGTGGCCTGTCCATAGAAATGTGTCACAGTCCAGGAGTTACAAGGAATAGATGGTGAATGATGAGTAAGTGGCCAGAGAAGCTGCTCCTGTTGTGTGAATGCTTCACACTAGGATTTTGTTCCCAGTCAGGCACAACTGGGAGAGCTGGCTATCACAGCAGACCCTGTGTGGGTCAGTGTCAGTCACCACAGGTCAGAGCAGCCAAAAGACTGTCATTTATCTTGTGGAGGAAGAGAAGTTCTGGAGAAATTATCATCACAAAAGTAAATAGTGTTAAGGAATCCAAACAGAAACTCTCCTTTACCTCATCGTCCTCGGAAGAGCTCTCTTTTCTTCAAGGAACTCTCCTTAACTTCAGACTGTCTTCAGTATATATTTTACATATATATATAATCTGTACCTTAGATTGGGCATTTTTGACTGTCAGTAACATATGCAAGGGCAGAAATTCCTCAAACATGTTGATGGGCTCCCTTGACCAGGTATTTTCTTTCGCTTGTTTTAGTGCAGTGCACAGTCTCACAAGCCTCTGCATCTTATTGCTGTATTGTTGATTGGTTTGGGTTTTATGAGCTGATCTCCCTCTGCCTTCAGTCTGCTTATGCATGATAGCTCCCAAAATGGCAGCACTGGTATGAGAGAGAGCAGCCACAGCAAGCAGCACCCTAGGTGGGTGGTTGTTTAGCTCATGTGTAGAATGACACCTTCTCTTTCAGTGTTCCTCTGATGAAAGGCTCACCTTGAAAGTAGTGTAGTATATAATCAGAATTTATTTAAACAGATCTTCAGAGTTCCACTCTTCTTCAGTAAAAAAAACATTTTTTGATTTTCACTGAAGCAGTTCAGCTCATTCTGGGTAAGGTTAGTCAAAAGTTGACCTTTGTTTCAAGATCATCTGAATGTGCCCACTGAAAATCTTGTTGAGTTGTACTCTTGAGGTTGCTCATCTCTTTGGGGTTAATTTTGGAAATCTCCAAATGTCAGTCACACTTTGTTACAATAACTTGAGGTGGGATGTGGAGAAGACAATGCTTACATAGAAGCGATAATAATAATAGCTATAGTGATGGAAAAATAAATATGAACCAAAAAAATATGAATAAGCTTAGAGAACAGTATGGAATTTCTTTCTGTTTCTTCAGCTTTTCTTTTATGAGACTCCAGTGAGGTGTACACAATGCAGTGGTTTTGCTAGGCAGTATAGAAACCTTCTAAAAGCAGAATGAAGTGTTTGATGTTGTTTCCATTTGGAAGAATTCAAGCCATAACTATTCAGTATTACAAAACCAGAAAGCAACGGTGCTTGGTAGTGTCTGCTTTAGGCTCTGGACTAGAACACAATCTTTCACTGGCTTGAGACGTGTCTAGTTCCCTTCAAACTATACCCTATTTTTCATACTAAACCAAAAAATTGATGTCAGTATCCTATAAACGCTGCTCTTCTGAGAAGTGCAGAAAAGACAGTGTGGTAACACCAAAATGGATTAATTATTAGCAGCTGTTTTCTACAGAGAGAGCAACAAATAATGCAGTGGAGATTTGTGATATACTGTCTTTGACATTCGGCTTTTAGATCTGAGAATGAGACACGCGCAAAGACTCAAATGGGAGTTATTTGTGTGATTGTACCTGTTGTTCAGAAGGCATAAAAAGAAAAATGGACCATTCCTCATGCAATTCTGTCTGTAAGTGCCTGGCACAGCTTACATTCAAGCTGATGTGAGCTATTTAAATCCATGTCTAAAAGCAGACTATGCCTTTTATGACATTATGTAACTGATTCACATATACAGGCTTTTAAACTTAGGAAAATATTGATTGCTTAATCTTCTCTCTTTCTACCCAAAAAAGTTAGCATAAACATAGATTATTTCATCAAGCTCTCTTTGAAATTATAATTTACAGGGCTTCTAAGTATTTTAAAGTTGATTCTCCTTATGCCATTTCTGAATTAGGATTTGATCAAGTATAGAATTGTATTTCCTGAATATGAAGTGACATGGAGATGTGTAATCTTAAAAAGCCAGAGCATATATAAACTAATGAAATCTTGTAAATCATATTTTTCCAGTTTTACAAGCCCAATGCTTCTTTAAGCTAGAATTGTAACAAAACCTTATGAATGGTAGACAGTTCTGTGATTGTTCATATATTTTATAAACGTAGTGCATCAAACTCATTCAAATCCTATTGACTTCACTGGCATTACAGAAGGCTTTGGAAATTAATTTCAGTTGTGGAAACACACCTCAAAGTGCCGCAGCCATTTTAAATGGTCATAGCTTTTAATTTTTTGTTAGTGGTTCTGACAATGATAACACTTGACAACTGCTTCAGTTTATGTTCTATTCCTTTCTGTTTTAAAAAATTACTTAATTTTCTTTTGCTTCCATAATATCAAAAAATTGGGAGGGTTTAACAGAGGTGATTATTCCTAGTTTTGTGAATACAGGGGAAGAGGAGTTTGGCAGCTTTCTTAGACCTCCCTGTCAGAGCACATATTGCAAAAGTAGTCTGAAATGTATCCAAAAAAGACAAACATAGGAACTGAAATTTTAACTCTCATTGGCAGTGACATTAGGAGACTCAACACAGACTCTGGGGTTTGAATATATTTTTCTTGTTTTTAACTACAGGGATAAAACAACTAATACAGCTTCAATTCCTTCATCCTCTGTGGTATTTTGCTTTCATGGTGGAATATTTTGCTCTTGTCTTGTAATTGAAAGACCTCTCTGATGAAAACTGGAACTTGTATTTATTTTAAAAGAGTAGAGTAAGTTCATAACACTGCACACCCAAGCATTTATGTACATATTCCAGAGTGCATTCTCTACATTCAATTATTAGGAACTTGAGAAACCTCTACGTGTTTCTAGTGTATCACCTTCTGCAGGGTGCTTAAGTAAAGCAATATATTTTTTTCTTCAAAATTATTATCTCAAGAGCTCTTAAAACTGTTTACTTTGCTTGACCTTTAGGATGGAATTGGAATATTCTGTGCAGTGAATTTGTAAACAAGCCAGGAAAAAACAAGTAGTAAAATCTGTGAAAGCTATAATTATGCTACGTATCATTGTGGTCTGTGGCTTTCTCTCTAATTCTGCCACGTAACGGCTGAAAAGTCCAACCTGCCCTTCTAATTTCCTCTGTGAACCTGTTGAGCCGGTGATTGGCACGTTTTCCTTCTGGGCAGTGTGAAGTAGCAACAAAGGCCGGGAGAAGGAAGGGGCTGGGACACACTAGTGAGTGGGCAACAGGAGATGGCTGAACAGCTGTAGTGGGTGGAATGGTGGCAGCAGTTAATGAAAGCAGAAAGAAGAGGAAGGGCCAGACTGCCAAGAAGGTTTCAGGATGACAGAAGGGATTTGCATAGACCAGTGGTTCCTGTCTTTTCTGTGGCTTAGACATACTTGAGAAATTTGGCATTGTGTTTTGTTTGACTGAACTCAGCTCCTCCTCTCTCCTCTACATGGAAATTCCTGCTGTGTCTGTGTGCCCAGCCCACTCTGTGGCTGCCATTTCTAACCTCAAAAAGGCCAGGAGACACTGGACATGGCTGCACATCGAGATAGCATAACTCTGGCAAACTTTATTCCCTTGATCTCTGCTGCTTGTCAATTCTGTGTTCTCACCTCAGCAAGGAGAACTGCATCTCTCATTGGGAGCTGCTAGGAGAGACTATACTTTGTGGCTTTATCTTTTCTGGTAATAGATTCCTCTGAGTGGATGAAGATGGTGCTGGCTTCCTTTACCAAGAGCACATCCTGCTCAGAAGCCAAGCTTTTTCTTTACATCTCAAACACGAGAATTACTCATGCAGAATGCACTGCTATAAACACTAGGTGTCTTGCCACAGGCAGGTAATGACAAAAATAGAATATATCACAGTGGCTAATGGTGGAAAAATGAGCAACACGTTCATAAGCTATGGATGTCAATGACAACCAGAAGAGATAATGTCATCACTGCTGCTCCTAATAACAGAGACACTGGCAACAAAACTAGGATTAGCCTGCCTCTCCTTTTCCACAGCTGTACTTCTCTGTAATTTCCCCATATCAGCTTTTTGTTTCTCTCTCAAGAAATGCAAATAGTTTCAGTGCGTGAGCTGAAACCCTTGGTCTCACTATAATGGTATTTCCCTTGATTTACAAGCACTCAGAGGGCTTTAGTTACCACTAGATTAGGCAAGAGGATCTGCAGCTTCTTAGAGCTTGATTTGATTTATTTTTGTGTCACATTTCCTCCTCTCTAGTCCACCTTTGTTGTCTTCATTCTAAATTCCACATACTATTTAATACGGATGGTGTGTAGTGTATTATCACTGTTCACTCATTGCTTACTCCTTCAACGTGCAGCAGCGTACACCTTGGAACTGGACATGCCCTAGAGAAGTACATCTGCCTTCCATAGCTTCAGCTCAAACTCAGTTAATAATAAATCTGTACTGATTCTTCTTGGTCTCATAAAAATACTACAATTTATCTCTGCCTCTTTCGATATGACATAAACAAGAACACTATTTCCTGGGAAAAGTCATGCTTTTTGGTGTCTGGATTTTCACCCAGGCTGCAGTTCTCCCTTGTAATACAAGATCCAGTTTCTGTCAGTCAGTCCCCACTATCCAAACTAAACTAGGCAAAATGATGGACAAATTCTCTTTGAAATCTGACATTCAACCTTCTTTTATCTTCATTTGAAAAAGCACAAGAACCTACTGACAGAAGGGGAGGGCGGGGGGAGGGAAAGAAAACTTGTTTGGCTCAGTTTTTCTCTTTCTTAGTCAAGCATTAAAAAATGTTGTTCAAAGTACGCTGAGAATTAGGGAACAGCAAATTTGTGCAATTGAAAACAGTTATGTAAATTGAAATGCCAAATTTCCTGTGCCAGATGCAATATGAATTCACTGTAGGGTAAGAACTATCATTAGAGCTCCCTAGGAAAGGAACTAGAATAGCAAAGTAATGATTTTAGGGTACTATGCTGATGTTATTTGAAAGCTGGGATTGGGATGCAAACATTTGTGCAGCATTTTGCTTTATGCAGTCCCTTGTTAATGCATCTGGTATTCATTTTAATGCCGCTAATCCTAATGGATTCATTTAGGACTTGTGCGTGTCATAGGCACTTTCTGTAGGTGTTGTGCTATGATGAAGTACTCGATACTGGACACTTGAGGTGTTAGCACATTTCCTTTGATTATGTAAATTTTTTCGTAAGCTGTCACAATAAGATTGCTCCTGGTATATGTTAGCATAAGCAGCTGTATTGATGCCTTGTAGAGGCTCACCTTGAACAGAGGCTGGACAGAGGGAAAGGATAAAGGGTAGGTATTTATTGAAAGGCCTTCATAGGGCACACCTTGGGCAGTGCAGGAGTCTCGCAGAGACTACACCCACGATGGACGACAGTCACACATTTTTGGGACAGATATAAGTTTGGTCCATTTGCATATCAGAGGTTAATTGTCCAATTACAGCTTCAGATAGTGGAGTCCCATTTTCTTAGTTTGTTCCCCCCCAACTCACTTTTGTTTACATTTCTTGGGGCCTGACACAGTAAGGTGCCTAGAGAGGAATTGTTGTGTCTGACCAAAATGGGAAAAGCAGTAGCTAACACTCTACATGGACCACGGAGTTATACACTAAAGAATTGCAGGATTACAAATATATGAAAATATAAAAGCTAAAATCCTAAGGCATCATTATGGGGACACCATTGTATCAGCAGTATTTGAATAACATCGTGGTCGGGGGATTCAAGCCTGACAGGTAAAACCTTCAGTGATCCTGGCACTAAAGGGAATTTGAAAGTGTTTCAGAAAAGCAGTCTCGGTTGCATATAGAGATAGAGCAAATGGCCAGGTTTTGTCAAGGTGGCAAATTTAATGAAAAAAAATCAGCATGCAGTCAGTCAGCATTTATTTTATTTAGAAGAAATTTGTTTTTCTGGTTTTGTGTGGAGAAAAAGGATATGAGTGGGGCAGAGGGGCACTGTGGTTTGTTCATCTGCATGCCTGCTCATTCTCTCTCCAGAAACTGGTCTGCCTATCCTATACATTTGCAACGTTTGTAGTGGCGTTTATTTAAGAATTAGTATTGTCTTGAAAGCTTTCCAAAAGCTTGACTTTGTAACAAAATAAAAAAGGCTTGCAAAGTGATTACCTTCAGGTTTCTGGGTGGGGTTTTTGAGTTTTTGTGTTGTGGTTTTTGTTGTTTTGGGTGGGATTTACAGTATGGCTTAGGAATGTGTGATGGAAGTAGATCAAAATGAACTGGAACATTTGGTTATATGGTTTGAATTATTATGAGACTTTGAAAAAATACTTCTATGGTAGAATTGTAGCTTTTAATATGTGGGTTTGTCTCACAAATCACTGCATGTGATCCACAGCATAGTACTTTCAAATTAATTCTATAAAAATTTATGCTACTTCTTTTCTCCACTGCAATAAAATAAATGCAAAAGAATGATTCACAACTCTGTCCTTGTCTAATATTGTAATATCCAGCTCAATAAAATGTCTCACCAACATCTACCATTAAATGTGAAAAGTAAGGCTTCAGATCAATATCAGGATAACACAGATTCAGAATACTGCAGGTGAAGCTGGGTCTTAAACATTTTGTCCTGATTCAGCTGCATCGATTTTTCAAAATCAGTGCTTGCATCCATCTCGTCCTGGCAGACAGGAAAGGGAATTCCTTTGTAAGTACTGTTAGTGTATAAAAGCCTACTGGATGCTCACAGCAAGACCAAGTCCTCTAAAAGTGTCGGAGAACACAGTAGTCTGTTTTTACAGCCCTCCATCTTCCAACAGTTGCACTACTTTGTGCAGAAGACAGGAACAATTTTCAGAAGGAAAGTTATTCTGACATTGTATCCTTAGCCAGGACTGGGGAAAATCCAGTATGTCCAGTGGCAGGAAAAATCATTGCTACAGATGAGGTATTTTTGGTGGCTTAGTTTGTCATATAGGAGGTGGTATAGCTTTGTGGGTAACAAAACTCTTTGTCAGCAACCACCATGAGTCCAGCAGGAGTGTCTGGGAGCACAGCTGCAAGAAGCAGCCTGCAGCTTCTCAAGGCACCCTGCGTGTCGAGCAGATCAAATCACCATGAAAGAGACTCATTCTCTTTAAATGTCCATGATATTGCTTATATGAAATAATCCTAAATGTGAATTCTACTGCTTTTGTCACTGTGACTGCTGAGAGCTGAACTAATTTATCATCCCTGCAGTCACTCATTCATCTGTTCAGAAAGGGAAGTTAAGTGGACTCTTGCAGGATTGAAGTGAGTAGTTTATGCTCTCTCTGGTTCATGTCAGTGTTCTGAGGTTTTTTTTCCAGAAGCTCATAGAAAGGTGCTCCCCTTGAAATTTAGATCTCACTGTTTTACTTCCAAAATCATAAAACTCCAACTGCCTTCACTCATGTCTTTTTTGCTAAAGTCATACTGTGAAAAAAGATCTATAATAATGCAGATACAGCAGCTGATGACCAAACCAACCATATAATCCACAGCTAATTGATTCCTGTTGATATGAAATAATGGCTTTTCTGAATATGTTATGCCTTTCTTACAGATTCTTCTTCAGGATAAAGGATAAGTTTCACTCATCATTTTCTATCTGTCCTTGCCTTCTCTCTCCAACTTCAGTGTTTCTTTTAGTCCATGTTGAAATATCAGAAAGCAAATGTAACATAAACAAATATCTATTGAGACATCTATGGTTTTGTATAACTGTTTTTTGACTATGACTCCCAGCACCTGCCTTTCCCCAACTCCTTGACTGAAGACTCCGACGTGTATGGTTGCATTTTCACTTGAAGGAATATTATTTCCCATGACACTGTACATTATTGTAGCACTGAGATAATGAGATGCTATTGCCTGTTAAAAATTACTTTTTACCTCTAAGCTACTTTTCACCCTCTTGGTCCCCTGGAAAATAGCCGAGGTTGTAGAGAGAAATTTTGCATATCTCACGCAGCTTACGTGACAGAGAGAAAACATTGGAATGTACTTATTTTCTTTTTTTCTTTTATTTTTTTAATAAGTTACAACTCAGGTCACCTGTTAATGGGCTATTGCCAATGTTACCTCTAACTTCAAATACGTGAAGTAATTAAAGTAATTTCTTACCAAATTTCTTTGAATTTTGTCAAAATTATTTGGAGAGAAGGGACCTATTTGTGCCTCCTACATTTTCCTTTCTGTTCCAATCCATCTATTAAAGTGATACCAAATAAGGGATCTTCCCCATCTTCATATTATCAAGAAATCCTGCACAAAACATTATTTCCATAGAGTAATTTCAACAACCCAATATGGACTGATTTCCATGTGTAAAGCCTCTTGGACATTTTGGCCACCTTTAAGGCCTGCCATATCATAAGAATGTTGGGCCTATGCTTGTAGGTTTTCCTTGCAGGGTTGTATTTCAGTATTATGACCCAATATATGCAGATAGAAGTAAAACTGATGTTGTCAACAAACCCTTTCTTTTATAAAGTACTGCTTCTCTATTGAGGTATATTGCTCTTTCTTGAAAAACACATTACCACAGAGCTAAATAAAAACATTTTATATGTTATATATTAAAAATGGTTATTAGTCAAATATATTTCAGACACTCACAGTATCATTCTTTTTATAGCACCTCTAATGCTAACAATAAATTTCCACTATTGAGGCAGCTAAAAATATACAGCTTTCCTCATAGTATGTATTCCACTTAATTCTTCACATTATCAACTTTTCTTAATCAGACTTCCAAAAGATCTCTTTCGATGCTCAGTTCAAAGCTAATTGTCCTTGCTTCCATCACAAAGTTACCTGAGTAGAATGGACCCAAGAACATTAACTATCTGTAAGACAGATTGATTAAATGCTGTGTTCTGGACCTGCCTGATAGCCTGTATCAGGCCTGATAGCTTTTTACTGCACAACTGTTTTCTAGGTGTGTTTTTCCTTTCTTTTTGACCTTCATATCATTAAACACCAAGGCAAGTGATTGACAGTTATCCAGAGTTTGTCAGAAGAGAGATTCTCAAAGGAATTCTGGCTGCTTCAAAGGAACACATTTACAGCTTGCTGCAAATTGATTCATGGAGTTCCTTTAAATGAGTTGCTATGGAGTTCTTTAGGAAATATGATCTGTCCATGGCCATCAAAAGCCACAGGCAAAAGCTCAGGCAGAGACTGGACAACTCCTTTGTGTTCTAGCTTTGCCATGAAGGTCATACCACATATATCAGTCTTTTGACTGATGTACCGTGGACCGGCATTTCCTTTTCAGTACTTCAAACAGAATGTAGTATGTGTGTATCTAGTTCATAAACTCAGGTGTCTGTTTACTCTGTTAGAATCTGTGGCATATACGACGTAGCCATTGCCTAAAGATGACCTTAGAAAAGCTTTATTTTAATCACAGGAAAAGTATTTATGTTCTTCATAAAATACTGTACTGTTATTGTTGCTTCATCTAATCGGGAGTCTTTGGCTCTATCTGTTAAATACAGCAGAAGTAGCTTCACTTCCTAGGTAGAAAAACCTGTCAGAGTAGTGATCTGGAGCTGAAAACTGCTGCTCATCTATCAGTTATCTGTACTAAACCAACTGAGAAACATAGAAATGAGACTCATCTTGTGTATTCCTCTTTTCTGATACTCAGATTTTCAGTTCTCATGATAGTTATCACGGTCTAAGGAAGATATAAATAGGTATGATATTAAATAGCTATGAAATATCCAGGCAGTTTTTCTTCCAAACAGCAGAATAATCTTGCTGTTACTTATTCTGGTGGCATCGAGAGCTTCCTAGTTGTCCTTAGTGGGATATAAATTAAAAACTTTTTGTGAAGTATAATTAATGAATGTTACTTTCAGAAAGCATTTAAATTCCTAGATCCGAGTTATATCCCGAATATGTTGTGGACAGCATAATATAATGATGTGTTCATCTTGCCATTGATTGGACTTCTGTGTGACCAAGGCAGGACCTTACTCTTAAAGATAGTTTGTCATATAATTTTCATGTATTTGCCACCAATGTCATTTTGCATTTCATCTTTGTAGAAAGAATACACACATATGTGTGTGTCTGCACACAAGTATTTCCAGTTTCACCTTCACAAAACACACTTATTGCAAAGGTAGCCCCACAAACATGGATTAAGAAACGATATTAACAACTGTACTTTAAAGCTGGCTGCTCTCTTTCATTATGGGTCAATTGGGAAATTATAAGAATTGATTAATTGCAAACACCTGTGTTTGTGAAGAAAAAAAAAACCAAAACTAGCTGTGCTGGTATATATCCATTGTATGCCAGTAAAAGCATAAACATGTGCTAGTCACCAGCTCTTCATTAGCTTTATGTTCCTAGTTTGAGCATGCTAGCATTTTCTGCATCTTAGATTATTTTTCTTCACAATTTTGAAATTAGGTCTCAGCCCAATAAATCAATATAGAACGTAGAAGTAAATATTAATCTTAAAAATTTAATCAATAATAGTTGTTAATGTAGTTGGTAGTGATAATTTGTTGAAAGAAGCAGAAAGCTTGGGTTTCTCATTTTCACTCCTTAGTTGAGAAAGCACAAATAATTAGTATTTCACAAATCAAGCTTTTCTTTCCAGTCTTGCTAGCAGTTTGAACTAAATAGCTGTTAATTTAAAACATAAAGGTAAGGCAGGAAATAAAACAAGGATATGAGCTCAGCATGAGACACAGCATTGTATGGAGGTCATTACAGTTGTACTGACACTTGGAGCAAGTAGATGTTTCAACCTTACTCTGAACCTGATAGGATATTTTTAAGCAATTAATTTAGATGGAAAACTAAACAGAAATAGCTGTGCTATTTAGGTTCATATGGGTTGTAATTGACCTCTGAAGAGCATAGAGCCCAAAACCTTGTTCAAAGAAGGTTGAACTTCAGGTTGCTCATGGACCTCTTCAGTGAAATTTTTTTAAGATTCATAAAATTAATTTGGAAAGAAAATAAAAGTACTTTAATGGACACAACATTATTAGGTAAAGCTTGTTATTCCTTCTGAAATTGTCTTGTTTCTTTGATAGTAAACGAGCAAATTATAAACATTAGCTCATTAGATTTTCTTTATATTTTTATTTAAAAATTGAAGAAGAAAAACCTGAGCAAAACTCTGATATTTTGTATAAAAATAGTTTGTATTTTGCCATCTTAATTTAAATAGAACTACATTTCTTGTTTTACAGTTAGTTTTTCTGCCATCTTGAGAACTGCCAAATAAAACCACTACCAAAAAACGAGGAAAACTTATATTTCAAAATCAGCAGTAAACACAGTACTTGATATATCATAAAGAAGAAGCAGACAACTACACATGTTCTTTCTCTGCTTCCATTTGTAAAGAATGGTAAATTAAGTATAATGAAAGGTGCACATTTTTCAGTAGCGGGAGTATGGTTTTTAAACATAGATTCATAACTCTTGTTTTGAGTAGTCCTATCCAGTGCAGTCTGTGCTTTGAAATGTTGGTTTTTATTTTAGTATAGAAAATAATGTACACGCAGGAAAATTATCCTGACTGATATTAATCACAAGAGCTGGATATGATTAAAGCCAAACAAGCCCTTGGAAGCATTTTTATAAGCTTGCCATTCTCTGCTGCTTGAAGCTGTGGGAGTGGTGGATTGGTATAATACATTCTTGTTAAAGGAAGCATGGAAAATAAAATAACCTCCGTCTTCCATAACAAATAGTAGGCTAGCAGGTATTTGCTAATGCTAATTCACAGCAGTGGAGACAGAATTAGGAGCCTGAAAAACCTCCAAAGCTAACTTCCAGGTCAGAACCCCTTCCTGGCACTTGGGGAGTCTCAAACTGGAATTGCTTTTCATGATTCCCAGGGATGGGGGATTAGGGGTGGAAAGCATCCTCTACTCATTCTCTACTAACTGAGCTCACTCATGTAAGCGAAGAGCAGATTTCGATCTGCCTGGCTGCAAACCATTCAAGAGCTATTTTAAATTTCTGTGTTTGGGCATGTGGTCTCTGCACAATGGTATGTGTGTTGAACTTGCGGCTCTGCATTCATGACACGTTCAGCTGCATCCTGTACTGTCAGAGCACAGGTCACTGGAGCCTGCCAATTAAAACACGTCGCTTATGTTTACACACTGCACTGAAACGTTCTGGGATGAAACTGAAGTTTCTTCAGTCCTGAACTGTAAACTGTAAGGAGTTGGTATGCAGGGAAGCAGGCAGAGTACACTGCTGAATGCTCAGGTACGCAAAGTTTTTTCATAAGACACAGTGCTGTTGCAGCTCCCTGTCACAGCTTTCTTAAAGCACAGGGTCACCTACTGAGCTATGAAGACAGACAATTTCTGCAATAGTTTCCCTAGAGTCACCACTTTTTTTTGCTTATTCTTGCTTCTTTCCCATATTGTACAAACATGTCTTGAGCACGCAAGCTCTCACTGCAGAAAGACTTTAGAAAGTATGCCAGAGTTTCTTCTGGTTTTGAGGAAACTGTTCTCCTCCTTTGAGTTTTACGACCTGGTATTCAAGGTTCAGGAATTTGCTTGTTATTTTTCCTTGTTGTTTGACGTAAGTTAGTAGAATATTATTTTTTTCCTAGGAAAAGTGCTTTGCCTTGGATAGGTTCCCTTGGAAAATAAACTTACGCTAGAATTTGGCAAAGTTGGAAATAGAATGGCTTTGTTCTGAGAGCTTTTCATCCTCTGATATGAATAGACATTTCTTTATTGGTTGTTATTTGGCAGAAACCAGGGGTCTCTCTTTCAGGAATACAGTCATTTTTCTTAGAAACTTAAAAGCTATGTCAGTAAAGCTGTTGCAAAAGTTATTTGAAGTTTGGTTCAGGGTTTCTTTTTGCTGGCTGGAGAGACTGTTTTTTTCTTACATTGTTGTGAAAACAGTTGGCCAGATTTATCTCTGGCATCTCTCCACTGAGACCAAACTTTTTTTCCTTCCTCCATTCCTCCTAGCAGGTTGTACAGAATTATACATGACAGTAAGTTTATGGTGTTGTTTTCCCAGTTCAGGACATTTAGGGCATACTTAAAATATTCTTTTTCCCTGTTTAGCCAGCCAGCACAAGGAAAGATAATATACTAGTTAGTAGACCACCAGCTGCTTCACAGATTTTGTGACAGGATGATGGAGTTGAAAAGTGCTCTTTTCTGGGAATCTATTACTATTTAGATATGTCTCCTAGTGCTGAGAACTTTAACTGTCTTCTTACTAAATCGCAGTAAACAGTAGGGCCAAAATGGTGGGGAGGAAGCTTAAATAGGTATATGGCTTTTTTAGATCAAGTACAGTTGCATTTGTAACACTTCACTTCATAACAATACCGCTTTTTTGTTGTCATTTTTAGTAAACGTAAGAAACATAGCAACGATTTTGACCCCTTTAAAATAAATTAGAGATTTTGGGGTTCTGCATTCTTCATTATTTAGTCCTACTAGATGGATTTGTAAATTTATCTGTGATTCAAAGAGTACACCAAATCCTCTTATTTCATTGTAGTTAGAAGGAGCACAATTAGATTACTAACCATTAGCAAAGCAATTGCTATGCCCACAGTGTTATTTTATTTTAAATTCCTCCTATTCAAATTCCGTGTGAGTCTATTCTGTGCTAATCTATTGCATTAAAAAACACACAGGAGAAAGTAGTGAGGGAAGCCAGCCTAGAAATATTGGGCCTGAATATTATCCTTTGAATCTAATTATTATTCAACAGTGGCATAAAGTATGGTGGCATAAAGTATGATGGCATAAGTTTACATGCGAGCTCTAATGTTTCGTCCTAGCTAGTGGCTATTCTATGTGGAACTTTAAATTTTTCTTTACATCAGTCGGGGAGGACATCAGTTTCTTTTTTTAGACATAGTCACATATCTCAGTAGCCATGACATCTCACCTGCGAAACTGTTTCCTTTTCACAGAGATGGTCTGGTCACGCTCCACGGAAAGTATAACTGACTCATAAACCACAAATGCTAAAATCATTGTTGCCATGCACAGCTAATCACCACCTTTGTTCTCTACAGATACTGCAGAAACAAGAGTAGTGAGCATAGTTTGAGAAAAGTTTGCCCATTTAGTAACAATAGAGGAAAAAATACACTCTGTAGTAGGCCCAAGAATATTTGATAACATTTGACCAGAAAGAATTGACTTTGTGTAGTTCAAAGAGTTATAGGCTTCTGCACATAAACATGAGAGGCATGTAGTTATGTTTACCTGATGATAATTTTAAATCTTTTAATTAAGAAAGAGTGATAACTGGTTTTTTTAAAAATGTTTCATAAAGGTCTGCCTAGTATTCTTTCTTGCCATGTGGATCACTTACCAAGTCCCCCTTAAATACTTGTGTGTGTCAACTCTATGCCCTCAAAGTGTTCAATTTATACAGTAAAAGTTCATTTCGTTGTTCTGAGAGATTTCCTTAATCACTGTTTACTCATAATACTTAGCCTTTTTATAATTTTAGTGGTTGCATGCATTGTTGTATTTTTCTCTCTACTCAGAAAATCCTCCCTTTCTTGAACTGTAGCTTTTGCTTGTTAGCCAACTACTCTTGCTCAAAACAAGACTGATTATCTTGCCTCTAATGACCATTTTCAAGACACTGCCTAATAGTTTTCTTTGATTCTTTTGATACTATTATTTGATTACAAAGGAAATTTGATTACTATCAAAACCTGACAAAACATCAGTTTTAAGAAAATTGTTATTAATTTTTCTCAGCTCTTCAAAGCTGTTGTCTTGCAAAGCAACAATTACTGTTACATAACTGGTCCAAAAAGTACCTTTGGAGAGATTACAACCCAAGATACCTGAATTGCTGTGTCTCATATTCTCCATGATGGAAATCATGGAGAGTCTGCAGCAGATAACAATATGAAGGGTATAACTGTATCTTTGCATGGAATGGGATTTAAATACAGATAAAAAGCTTCAGCTGTGATGTTTCATGCATCTCTTCCTTTCAAAAAAATCAGAAGGTCAGACCCTCTGCACTCTCTCCATAGCCTTCCTCATATGGCTGAGTCAGGATACACGAAGCTGAACAAAAAGATTTGTCTGAATAAGTATACATAAAGCAAAACAAAAGATCTGACTTCCTTTGAGGAAGCGTTGTAAAATCAAACTCTAATGCAATCCAAAGTTGACATGAGATTATAAACATACTCATGTATTTAGTTCAAGACTTTTCCTCTGGTAATAAAGTAGCTTTCTTGGTCCATGTCAAAAATTTAGCTTGAAATGTTATTTACTTTTATCCATAGTTTATTAGTTGAATGGACAAAAATAAATTTAAATAAATAAATAGAAGTCCAAAGAAACACATTCTGCCTGTGTTTTGCTTTGTTTTGGGTGTTTTTTATGTTGACAGGTATAGGTTATTCTTTTACAGATGTCAGTACTGTAAGACATAGGTGATAAAACTAAATGTGGAAAATTTCTGCATAGTGCAAAAAAAGTAAAATTGGAAATTATTTCTGTGACATTATGCTTCCAGTAGAGTAATATCCCATATGAGCTTATTTGAAAGCTTTATTCTCATTGCACAGTTTTTTAAAATGAATTACTTACATACACAAAAAATAATTGTCTAGGTGTTTGCTGTTGTGAACAAACAAATGTGTGAACATATTTAAAATTGCTTTACACTGGAGGAAATTAATAAAAGCATTGGTGATGATCAGGATAAAAAGTACAAAAGAATGAGAGAAAAAAACTGTCAGGAAAATTTATTCGTGTAAGGCTCTTTTTACTTTTTCAACTAGATATAGCGAGACATTCGACTGTTCTGACTTTTTGACTGTTCTTAGTGGCAGAATTGCTGTCTAAATGTTTCAGATTGGCTGCACATCGCTCAGCTCTTTCTGCCTTGCTAGACCACTGGTTGCTGAAGAAACGCCCTTGGCTATCAGGGGCCTGGAAGAGGCAGGGGTGGTTCTTCTCTTGTGGAAGGGCTTTGCTCAGTGAAAACAGCATGGGGAGCGGTTCCCATGACGAAAACGAGCACCACTGCTGAGCAAAATGGTCCCACGGCCGTACCCAGCTTCCAGCCCACTGCTAGCGCCTCGGTGTTCAAACTGGGCCTGTCCCAGAGTGAACCAGCTCTCTGCAGTTTTGCACATAGAAGGAGCTCCGAGATCCTGCTTGCTTTCACTTTCCCTGGCATCAGAGCAGCCTGGTTTCATAGCCAAGCTATGGTTTTGTTTGTTTGCCTTATTGTTATTTTGAATGTCCAGTATATCAGTTTTTGTAAAGGAGCATTTTGGAGTTCTTCAAACCCCCACTCCACAAATTCAACTTTCTTATCCCTTAGTGCTGATGCTGACTGGCAGAGCAGCCTCTTGCCATCATGGTGTCTGAAGCTTGTCTTGGCAGGAGTTGTTTTAAATTCTTAAGTGAAAATGCAGCATGTAAGTTTGTGAAGAAGCACTCAAGACGTACTAAAAAACGTCACGCACAGATTAAAAGGGTACCAACCATGTACCAAAAAGTGGAACCCCACAGTGAATCCCCAAGCAGAAACCATTGACAACATTATTGTGGAATCTGTCATGGTTGTTGCCTAAGCCTAAATATGAAACCTTTGAAAAAATAGGCTGGTGTTACAGAAATTATAAGATGATATGGGAATTATAAACATCAGAGGGGGGGAAAAAAGTTTCCTTAATAAGCAAAAGAGTTTCTCAGCTTCCTTAATCAAAGAGTCATGTCAGAAGATCAGCAGTTTGTGAAATTTGTAAGTCTAGTTTGAAGGAGTTGACATAAATTAATCAATGTTGGCTGAATTTTTTAAAATATTTTTTAATATTTAAGTAGTTTTGTTTATTACATTCCAAGTCTTCAATAAGATCTCTTTTTCATGAGGCAACGGGAAGAAATATAAATGGCGAAGTATAAAGAGATTTGAGGATAATTTTCATACAAAGCTGAAACTGTCCTGTGTAAAAGTTGAGAAGTGAGAGTGCAAGTACTTGAAACGTGGGCAGAGGATGCTGGAACGATGAACGTGGGTTTGAAGCGACAGTTCACAAGTGCGTGTATGAAAGTATAAGTGTTTTGCAAGAAATATAATATGGCTTTCATTTTTCACTAAATACTTCATCACTATATGAATTCTTGAGGGTGGAAGAGTGTAAGGAAGCAGTGATGGTTGTTCGGGGTTTTTTTGATACCAGTCTCCTATGTCTTTCAGCCAGTCACACCTTTTCAGCGTGGTTTAGTTTCACTATTCATTAACAATGTCTAACTCACAGCTTATCTTTTTTCTGATGTTTCAGAGAATCAAAGAGTAGTTTGTGTTGGTAGTGTGAGCAAAACTAAATAGACACTTTATAATACAATGAGAGAATGAGAAGTGTGCTGCTACTGTGGGCACAAGAAACAACACTAGGACACCTCTTGCCATTATTTTGTGGTTAAAATCACACTAATTTATCACCAAAGGTGCTCCAAAAAATGGAACTTTCAACATGGCATCACTGTTGAAGTACCAGTATTTTTCTGAGGAAGTTTGTAGTCTATCAATTAGAGTGTTATCAAATCAATAAGAATTAGCCTTTATTTGTCTTGAGGCAGAGATTATGTCTGTCTTTATAGCTGGACAGTGAATAGATCTTGTTGGTTGGTTGGTTGGTTTTTTTACAATTGCTGTGAATAGCAGAAGTGGTATCTTATATGTGTTTGAATTTAAAAAGCTTGCGGGATTACAAGTAGACCATTTAACTAATGTAGCTATTGTAACTGCTTCTTGACTGCGCAAAGTGTCTGTCTTTGATTCAGGAGGCCTGAATCGTTCACCATTTTCGTAACACCAAACTTTAGGTTAAATCTCTAGTAGGCATTAGTTGTAGAAATATAGTATGGGTTTAGAAGAATAATGAAGAACAGTGATGGTATTTATAGAATGGTTTGGCTTGGAAAGGACTAGAAATCATCTAGTTGCAAGTCCCCACTTCCACTAGACCAGGTTGCACAGAGTCCCATTCAACTTGGATTTGAACTCTTCCAAGAATGGGACAGCCACAGCTTTTCTGGTCAACCTGTGCCATTGTTTCACCACCTTCACAGTAAAGAATTTCTTCCTAATTTCTAGTCTAGACCTGTCCTCTTTCAGTTTGTAGCCATTCCCATGTTCTGTCATTGTAAAAAGTCCCTCTCCAGCTCTCTTGTAGGTCCCTTTTAGGTACTGGAAAGATAAGTAATGGGTAGAAGAAAAGTGTTTTTAATACTTTATTTGAAAATCTTCTGGAGACCTTGAGAGATCATTCCGAAGTAACAGTTAGGGTCATTGCAAAGCCCACAGCAGCACTGCTATAATAATATCAGCCAGTTTGTATGTTTTACATTTGTTCTTTTTAAACGATTGTGATGGTGGTGGACTGAAGACTACAAAGGTTAAAATTTTACCATAGAGCAGCAAGAACAGTGGTGAACATCAGTTGCCTCTCAGTTCTCCAACAGTATAAATCAGCCTCATTTTGAGGTTTTCTAATCTCTTTCAGGATTCAAACATCTGTGCGGACAATGCTTCCAGTTGGCAGCAATGTCTACTGATGCTGATATTGTCAATAATGCTGCTGATGGTGGAAAAGGTGTGTGCTAACAAACTCTCAGGGGTTACGGAGCTGAAAAATTTCAGAAAATGTATATTTGAGTGAACTTTTGATATCGCTCAAAAACATATGTGCTTTTCAAACATATGTGAGGTGTTCAGAACATTCAGATCTGATAAATTTGCTTATCTTTTGAGGACCTCTGTTTGGAAGATGTACTGTAGATATACAGGTAGAAAGCATGGATTATAATTATTTCAAGCTTTGCTGGTCCTTGTTTTAATAAATAATCAGTCCTTTGAACACTTAAAAATACAGGAAAAAATGTTTGGCTGCATTGAATAAAAAGTTAAAGAACTTTGAAAAGGGACCTTTTTCATGTAAGGATGTGGTGCTTTTTTGTTCCACTACATAAAATAGAACCTGGACAGCATTGACCATGTACTGACAGCCATCTTCAATCTTGTCTAAGATGCAGTTCAACTGCTAGAGAAGAGTAAAATACTCTTTTCTTTTTTTTCCTTTATTTTTCCTCTCAAATTAACAATGTCACTCTGATCCCTAGGGTTACTGTTCTCACTAATATGGTGGTGTAAGAACAAACTTGGTAACATACGAGGATGGAGAAGTTAATAGTTTTTCCTGGACAAAGGGAGAGAAATAACTCTGGCTTTGAAGCATCCATTCCCCTAGACGAACAATCTTTTATATGGCTCATAAAAAGAGAGAAGTACCATCCAAAGAGTGCGACCGGTCTTATGGAGTTTTAAGGGGTTTCTGAAGCAGACACAGAAAAACAGGGAGAATTCAGAAAGGGCAATTTTGAAGCAGCAGCTCTTGATATAAACAAGTTGGAAGAGAAGGCTTGGGCTGAACTTGATCTTACTGTAAATACCTTTGGTCATGCATCCAAACCTCAGGAATGAACTGAGGCCTGAGTTAGCTTAGCATGTTGACAAGGTTTTAAAAAGGAAGTGAAAGGTAATTGCTCACAGATGCCACAGTGATCTGTGATAATTGGAATTGTAGTGCCAGCTTCTAGGGAAAAAAATAATCTCAACTCTCTTTAAATGTTAGGTTTTTGATAACTCACAGGGAACTAAATGCTTCTCAGAAACAAACTACGAATTTTTGAAAGTCTTGAAATCAAGTTAAATTCCATACTTCCACATCACACTTCTTGTGATTGTTGGCTTCTGTTTAACATTTTAATTAAGCCCTTGAAAACAATCTCAGATAATCCTACATACTAATGCAACTCCAAGTCCACTCTTGTAGCTCACTTCAGGGTGGAAGGGGAAAGAAGATATGGTGATACTCTGGGAATAAGGCTTCCTCGATGCTTTTTTCCTGAAGAGGAATACTGCTATTTTTAACCCAGAGACTCAAAGTGGCCTATCTGCATGGCATAATATACGTGGCTGGGGGTAGTGAGACCTTGGAGGGCTACTTTGAGTGACTCTTCAGGAAGCTGCTTTGAATAGTGGAGACGATGATGATCCATGGTCATGACAGGCAACATTCAGAGCTACAACTCATTGGCACTTTTGCCTTGCTGCCCCTCTGGCCAGCAGCCTCGCAGTTCTGGGCCATGGCATCCAGCTCTGCCTCTCAAAGCAACAGGTACTGCACAAAGTGTAGATGGTTCTGTCTGTCTGTCCTGTGATGCATGAAGTAAGAGCATTGACATAAAATTGCTACAGGACTAGTGATTTATAGCTGTAAGTGCTTAATAATGCCCAAAGCATTTTGTGGATTAGAGGGAAGGAATAAACCAACAACTTGCATTTTGCAGAGTGGGAAAAAACTGCTTCAACAACAAATGGCTTCAGAGCTTATTAAAAGAGAAAACTGCAACTTACAGGGACAGGCGAGTAGAGACAAGAGTGAGTGGGAAATAATGTCTCTGTCTACCTTTAAACAAAACAAAGTCATAGTGGAAGTAAAAAATGAGTAAATAAATAAAATGCCATGAGAAGGGTCACACTTCTCATAAGTAACACCTACAAATCATGTGTTAGACCTCTTCTGCATATCTTAATTCATGAATAAAATGTTGTAATTCAAAAGTACTAAGAAAAAAAATAAGCAACTAATAAAGCATAGTTTAAATCTCGTAGCTTAAAACTCTGGGCTGGAGGGAGACAAATTCATCCTCCTGGCTTTTAATATGCTTTTTCCCCCAATCATTTCCCACTCAACATATGATGGCAAATGCAGAATAAATATGTTCAGCTTTTAAAAAACACAGCTCAATTGGTCCTGTGCAGAAACACCTACTGCTGTGTGTTAACAAGAAATTGTCATCTATTAGGCATTTAGGAAATTGTCCTGAACTAGAGAGCCTACACAAAATCTAAACATTTCATCTGCTTTCTGACTGATGGGCAAGACCTCACCCAGACCTCTTTTTAATCTGTTTTGATTCTCTTTCCTCTGCACTATTTTTTTGACTAGCATCTCCTTGATAGTTATTGGGCTGTCAGCATGGACCTTATAAATTTTTTCAGGGCTTCGTAGTTCATCTGTGTGAAAACTCATATCAGTCCAAAATGTGACTCAATAAGGCTGAGCCTTTGGCTTTGCATTGACCTGCTGCTGATCTCATCATTTATTCATGGAGCCTCCTAGGTTCAGTTGGCATCAAGGAGTTAAAGTCTACTGTCAGCCTGAGCAGAAAAAGGAATTTTGTCAAAAATAGATATTTGTTTTAATAAGCTGCTTTAATGCTTTGCTAGATGCATGCACTTTCAAAATTCGTGAATTTTCATGAATTTTCATTCTGAGATCATTTTATTTAGGACTTTCTTATTTCTCTGAAGTGTTGAGATCTGTCTGCTTTCCTGAAAAGTTAAAGTCATTTTATAGAACAGTACAATAGAACAAGAATAATTTATTGTAGATATGTGCATATTTTTAGTTTACAGTAACTTTTATTATCTGCAATAGTGGATGAAGTCATTAAGGTTTGAGGATATCATTGAGGAATCTCAGGAATTTCACACATTCAGAATTAAATCATCACTGCCATTTTTTCAGTTCCTAATTTAATGTTCGAGCTTTTTAATAGCACCTAGTATCTCTGCCAGGGACTGAATTTTTAGGGGATTCAGAAAGAAATTATTGCCTTGGCAATGTTGCTTCTTTTATTTTCTATCCCGCTGTTAGGGGGGAAAGAGGAATTATCTGTTTTGATAGTTAAGCAGTTTTTCCAAGCCATTTCTAGTTCAATGCACAGGTTACTGATGAAATTATAGCCCTAAAGATTCTTTATATACAAAAGCTTTGGATACAGTGGTTTATGTTCTGGATGTGCAAGGTGATGTCCAGGGCCTCCTACTAATCACTGCTAATTTGGTCAGTGTACGAGCAGTCAGACAAACTCTATTTTAAAAATGAATGTGACATACGAGTCTGAAAGAGAGGAGACTGATAGATGAGCTATCTTCCTCACTTTTAAAAAGAGCTGGTATTTAATTACTGCAAAATGTGGTGCAACTATCTTCTGTTTCACTCCCTACTACTCCTAGGTTTTCAGTTGTTTGCACTCTGCCTGTGCCAGTGGATTCAGCAGGCTGGTGCGCTTGATTAAAAACCTCCACCAAGACATGGAGGTAATTCCTGGCTCAGAGCAATGAATGCACAACCTCAGCTCTCTAGACCAGGGGCTAAAAAACAGGAAAGAGCTTTAATGTAAAGTCCAAACAATATAATAAATCAAAAGGCAATGCTGCTCAGTGGTATTCCTCACGATCTCTTTCTGGCTTTCTAGTTATCTGGAACCTCCTTCTGCTGTCACTGACAAGAAGGAATTTTGCCAGTGGCATTGATAGGAGACAGTTTGCTTCCTTTCTGGTGTGGAAATCAGTCCAACATTATTTTGTGTTTTGTATAGTGCTTTGTCCTGAAAGTGCCCTTGGAGCATTTCACAAACTATGAATGCAGTCTTGGTTTTGCCACAGGCCTTGGGAACGCACAGCCCATTGTGTTTGTTAACTCCAACACAAGTCAAGCTGAGAGTTACAAATTGGTGCTCAGGTTCCTTCTTGCATCCAGTAAACACTGCCTGGGAAAGACTGGATGCCTTGAGAGATTTAGGAACCAGAATGGTCAATAGGGAAGTTGCCTCTTTGGTCTAATAGGACTATGCAAAACACTGCCGTGTTACAACAAAAATCCTACCCCCTCTATCCATACAACTCCACAAAGACAAAAGACTCACTCCCTGGGAACTGCAGGCCACAATACCTTTTTTTTTAAGGCAGTTTGCCTGCAGCCCGTGAGGCAAAAAAAAGTCAATATTTCCTCTCAAGTGTAGGTTGGTATCTTTTGCAGTAGGATAATGCCAGTGGCTAGAAAACTGATCCAAGACAGAGGAGACAGCAGCTGGTTCTTGTCTTCGCCTGACTGGTGAAGACACCCACGTCTTGCAAAAGTGAGCATTCCACATGGCTATTGACTAGTGAGAACTCCATATGGCTGGTGCTTTCCTTTTCCTGAAGCTGTTCCACTTAAGGGGAATATGTTGCAAATTCACTCGCCCAGTGAGGAGAAACATGATACTCAGCATAATTTTTGGGCACTTATGAGGGAAAAGGAAAGGACTGGGTTTAAGTTACTGCTTTGTAGAGGGTTTGCATTTGACATAAACCAGCTATGAAGTACTTTGGAGCAAGACCTGGAACTTGGAACATTGTCTTGCCTAATTTACTGTCATCATTACCTAGAGAAACAAAATTCTGAGTTTTCTCCACGGGCAGCATTAAAATTGGTGTTCTCTGCAGTGTGTTATGTATTTGGGGTCTTCTGAGAATTAGCCTTTCCAGGCAGATAGGCCTGGTGGAGATCATGGATTTAAGGACTACAGTTTGGACATGGCCGATGTTCAGGCATGAAACATCTCATTTGAATGTACGTCTAAGCTAAAGAAGTTTGATCGTCTCACTTCAGAACTCAAACCTAGGTCTTTCAAGCCTCTGACTAATATTGAAGCATGAGGTCATCCTTCCTCTCCTGCTCTTTCTATCCACTGCTGAAATACATCACTTCCGCAGTAGGATTTGCAGAATTTTTGCTATTAAGGCAACACTAAACAGGAGGCAGGATGTTGCATCTGTTTGCTTTAGGAGTGCAGACATCATAGATACTTGTGTGAAAAGCATAGTGGGCTGTCTGAACTTTAAAATTGTTGCAGTTCAGTTATGCTTATATTCAAAAGACACCACAAGAAAACAATATAACAACAATATAACTGCACGTGGACGCCTACCTCCTCACATCGCGTTGGGCAGTGATTCAACACTGACTCAGACCGTTCCACTGAAAAAGTTAGACTATTTCCTGCTGCAGGAAAGAACCTCCGGGAAATGGAACCCCACAATCCCAGACACAAAGTAGTGGCCTTGGTTCCTCTTTGTTCTTTCACAGAAGGTCCCATTATCATTAATCAGGGTTAGGGACAAAGCAGCTATGAAACAGTTCAGCAAAATGCTATTCTTTGTTGGTTTTGATGCCTGCTTTGGGGTTTTTTTCTGGTGGAATTTTAGATGATCATGGGGTTTTTCTGTAGGAGAGGAAGATATGAGCTATTCCCAAAGGAAAGGAAAGGGATGACAGTGCTTGTAGATCAATTTGAAACATGAGTATCTGCAAAGCAGTCACTGAACTGCACAGAGAAGGAATGAGATTATGCATCCGTAGCTAAGGGATTTGGCTGATTGTGGGCGGTCTCAGTCCCTTCTTCCAGGACTGCCTTTTTCCCACAGTTTTAACATACTTGGGAGGCAGGACAGCAGCTTAACAGACCCCTGTGCCACTCTCCTGGCCCCAGGATTGTTATAAAACTCTGGACAGGCACATGGTACCCCTGAATGGGGGAAGTATGCATTCTTATCTCACCCACACTTTGGCTAGGTGCTTTTCTAGGAGCCCAGAAGTTTTCTTTGAGTTCTCTAATTTCTATATAAGGCTACTATTTAAAATCTGAGAGCTCATACTATTTATTTCCTTCAGAAGCTGAGTCTTCAAAAGTGAACCCTGCTCACCTGCATGTAAAACACACAACTCCGTAAGCATCTACTCACAGGAGAAGATTTAATCACAAGGGAATCCAGGAACCTGCCCAAGCTCCAGCTCAAGCCTTTAAGCTCCTAAGAGATGCAGGACTTCAGACAGATCCTAAGTTTAGTGGTTTTTGCTGACCCTGTCTGGAAAGCTCCACCTGAATCTTGATGCCAGGGAGTTATGGTTTTGACTGCACATCATTTACAAGGGTCTCAGTACTCAAGCAGAAGCTTGGTGTATATTTTGGAGGGGCAGGCAGCTAAGCATGAGGTGCTTTACTTACATGCTACTATGTCCCTACATCCCTTATTTGATCCACTATCTAACTTGATCTATGTGTTTAGAGCAGGTAAGTAGGAGACAGAACTTTTGCCCAATGATTTCATGTAGGACTCTCAGAACACGTGACATAAATCCTTTCAGTACCTCAGTCTGTCATTTGCTTTCTTGGATACCCTGCTGTTATCACATCTAGCTTCCATTTCAAATTTTTCAGTCTGAACTGAAAGTTTTTTTGGACAGGGACCATCTTTTCTGTGGTTTACACTTGGTATACAGTGAATTTCTATCTTCAAATCTTAACCAGTAGCAGTGTTAATTGTCCACAGGAAAATACTGAGGACATAAATGCCACTGAGACTCAGATCATTTGCCTTTGAAATTTTCTTTAATAGTAAAAGAAAGCACTCTGCCTTTTGGAGGAACAAACTCACTTTCTAGGATCACTGTTAAACAATATGTGCTGGAGGATAAATAGTTGGAATTTTGTGTTGCCAGCAGTCATATTAAGTTGCTGGTCCCTGTTCTGGTTAGTACGTGCAAACGCAGCAGAGCACACTGTGGTTCCAGTGCTTTCCCTTGATGGCTTGTCATCTTCCTTAGCAAGTCAGTCTGGCTACTGCACTTTCTCTGCAGTCTTAACTTAAGGTATTGATGCATCACTAGTGGTAACCTCAGCATCATTCCAGGGAAAAGCTGTCAAGATTTTGTTTTCACCTCCTTCTGACTAACTGCAACTTCAGGGCGTTTTACAGGACTTTCATGTTTATTCTCCTGATTAGCATCAGGGTTCACAGTTAGTCATTCACCAGTGCAGCCACTTAATAAGCTTTTCCTGGGTCCACCTTAATGTTAGTCAGAAAAGCATGAGTGTAGTGCAGCTAGTCACCTTATCTGAGAAATGATCACCTTATTCTTTGAGTAAAGGATTGGTTTTGATTTGTCTGTGCAAAATGAATATCTGAAGTCCATAGTCTGTGGCATTTTGAAGTGATAAAATTTTACTGCTTTTTTTCTTCTGATCAGCTTGCAAGGTTTCACCCTGTTTTACAAAAAGAAAAAAAACAGAATGACCATCTGAAATTGAATAATATAAATGTCCTGCTATGTTGTCTTTATGGTAAAGATACTAACTGTTTAGTCTTTCCTATTCTCCAGTGCTTTCCAGACTTAACATCTTACTGCATCTTTGCTTCATTTTCCCACTGTGTTACAAACACCTTTGTGAAGTGTGCTGGAGGATTAATTCTTCGTATTTCTCAAATACTCCAATTTTGTCTTGAATACTCCCATGTTTTCAGGCTAATGAATCTCTTTTCCATTGACCTCTTTATTCTTTCTCTAATTTCTACTGTCTGTGTTGTGGAAATGTGGTTTTCTCTGCGTAGAATTTGAGGCACAGAGTTGAAACAGAATGTGAGTGTAAATCTTCTGGCAATGTTTCTACTTCCTTGAACACAAATTTTGTTTAGGTAAGGAACGATAGACTAAAACCCTACACTGTGCCTAATCTGCACCAGTGTCACATACACTGACCTGTAGCTGTCATGTAAGGTTTTAACATACTCTTGATTGGTTTACCTCACGTTTAAATAGTAATAAAGTGCAATTAGATGCCAGTTATGGCAAAACTGAACAGTTACACAGAAAACCAAAGCAGTGTCATGTAGTGCAAACAAACACAACAAGTATTAAAAATAGCATTAGAAAGACTACAAGGCTGTTGAGATGTGAATTGGACAGCTATTCAAAGACATGAAAGTCATGTATCTATTGTGCAAATTTTAGAGGCATAAACATATCCTCATCCCAGAGTGCCTGTTAGCAGACAATTATTTCTCATTACCCATGTGTATTTTCTGAAGCCAGTAAAAAACATTTAAAACAACTTGTGAGCAAGATCTTTTTAACAAAAATTAAAACATGAAAGCCTCAGTTACATACAAAAGGAAAAAACCTGCTCATTTCGTCCTATAAACAAAATGATATCTTATGGTTTTACTGCCAAAGAATGAAGCATTCTGCAGTTTAGATGACATAAATTTATATTGCAAACCTTAGCTCCTACTTCAGATTTTTTAAAAGGAAAACCTCAATTTAACAACGATTAGTGTAAAGTGTTAATGGAAGAAGGTGCACATGTAAGGGAACAAACAGCTGCTTGCTCAAGCTTAAGCTGTCTTTAATAAGCAAAGGAGAAAGATGGGGTGTGTGTGTTCTGCTGGGCTTAGCCTGTAATTTGTCTGCCTTTTTTTACTCAGGCTGAATATTAATAATGTTAGCAATGTAATTTGCCATAAAATAATAAACTTGGAATTGGAGCCTGAGATATGACTAGCAATGCCTTACTTTTTCTTTCTGTTAATATTTCACAGATTCTCCCCTGCCTACATTGTCATTAGTCACAACTGCAAGAAAATTGATGGCAACTTGCATTTTGTGAATTTGTAGTTCCACACACTTTCCTGCACAATTCCCTTTGCTCACTTCAGAATTCTCAAACTACTTCAGTACAAGTGAATCCACCATTTCTGTATCTATTTAACATTGGTCTTGGTGAGTTCTGGATGGAATGAATGGTATCAAAATATTTAGCTTGTGGTGGTTCGAAGTATTTTCATCATATTTTCCTGGTTTTATGACTTGCTTATTTATGCTTTTTTGTTTTGCTTGCAGCAAGTGTGAATAATCCCAAACTTCTGAGTTATTTGTGAATTAGGCAGATGTTCCATTTTTAGTATATTTAAGAATCATTTAGATCTTTTTAAGTTTCAATTATGTTTCAGGTTTTGTATGCTTGGACAGAAATTAAGAACAGAGTGAGGACAGAAATGCTCTACATGTTCTGTTAACATTTCGTAACGTGTAGAATTTTCCTTTTCGTAAGGGCCATAACGGCCAGTGTAGAATGCAGATTGCAGAAGTACAAGACCAGTTGCTCACATGCTGTGCCACAGTGAATTTCTAACCTAGGTATTCTTCATGGGGTCATAGCTGGGAATAGCTAACGGAGTTACCAGTCCTAAACGAACGGCAGTGCTGCTCGGGAATTCACTGCTGAGGCAGCAGCAGTTCTCCACACACCATCTTAAAGCAAACCAGTGTACAAGTTTCTATTTTGACTCAGCAGCCCAAGAAAGAGTGAGCAGAGTGTGGGAGCCTCAGTAGCTGCCTCAGACTGAAACAACGCTGTTCATGAATCAGAGCTGTTAGAAGCACTGTTGCTCTGGTAATGTATCAGGGAAACAAGGGATTAAATGACTGGGACAGATCTTTTCAGACAGCACTCCTATTGGTGATTAGGCACTCTTGGAAAATCTTCTGACCAATTCTACTTATCAGGAAACAAAGTGTAGAAAAGGAAATGTGTTGAAGAAAATGGATGGGATTTATATGAATACCATCCTAATAATTTCTTTTCCATATTATGGGCACTGAGGCAGTACATCAAGGGTTCAGAAATGGAGGAAAAGGCCCTGTGGACATGTAGACAGAACATTCTGATTTAATTTTTTTTGTCCAAAACACAGCTATTTAAAAGTGACAAATTGCAGGTAGTTCTGCCTAGTTGTTAGATTACCAGAGAAGAACAGTGAGGAGCTGTGACAGGAATAGAAGAATTAAGTGGAATCTCAAGAGGAACGGAAAGGAAGAATCTTCTCTTAGACATCAATAGAAGTGGGTTGTTCAGCAGCAGGGAGGGGAGAGGACAAGCAGCTTTTAGTAATGCAAATAATGAGGTAGGAGGGCTGTGCTGCAAGCCAGATAGATCTGAGAAAGTGCCCTGTTTAGAGGAATGTGTGTTGGTGCTCAGTTAAGAGGTCTTTGATTATTAGAAATGGTGCAGACCATGTCTGGAGCTTTCACTTCTAGCTTCAAAGAATATTCTTGGCACAGAGGAAAAAGAGGTTTACTTTCAAATCAAACCAAAATAGACATTGTAGGAAAAGAAACCACAATTTGCTTATTTACTAAGAAGGCATATATAAATCTATTCAATTTGAAAATGGAGATAGCCTCCTGAATATACTGTTACAGGCCACCTATTGCTGTCTTAATTGCTGCTACCAGTCAGCTTAATTGGGAAATCAACTGTTGATTTATGCAGCTAATATTCCTAATACACTTGCATAAATAAACACATACCCTTGAGGGATTTTTTTAAAAAAATATGTCAGAAAAGTATCAAACCATTTTATCTGGTGGTTTTGATTAACTCTACAAAAAGAAAATTACCCTCTCCAAACAAAAAGTGAAGTTGGACTAACTCATTAAAGAAAATTACTTCAGGCCGTAGCATTGACAAACACAGGAAGAACTTACATTTTCATAGTTCGCCTAAAGTTCTTTTTCACTGACTACCTGTTACCGTTTTTAGGCTTGTACATTGCCTCTATGGCCCTCACTTGCTTCTTCCAGGAATTTACGGCTACTCATATAAAGACATCCACTCAGCTGAACAATCTGACCGTGTTGTATTCCCTTCCAGAGGTTGTTTTCACTATCATTTGTTTATCAGTCAGGCTTGCTTTAATAAAATGGGGTTATCTCATACCACCTGTTCCTAAATTGTTGGAGTATTGCTACAGGCTTGGAGGAAGGTGGACAGCCCTTTTTTTAGTCCCCGTAGAGCACAAATACACAGCATCATTCCTTATGCTCATGTGCAAAAATAGTGTGTGCACAAGAAAACAAAAAAGACTGGTGAGAATGAAGGTTAAATGCTTCTAGGGCCTGCATTTGAACTAGCTGCTCTTTTTTGTGCATTTCTGAGACAGTATAAATCAAAGTGCTGGACTGGGGACACAAGACGTGCTTCAGGACTTCTTTGTGTCTGTAGAGGATTAGACAGATTGTTCAAAAGACTGAAGTCTTGGTCAGGGAGGCTCAGCAAGAGGATTTACATCCTGATACAAAAGTGAGAGTGTTGCTTGCTGTGGTCTCAGGACTGGAAAAGCAAAGTGGTCACTGAATTCATTGAATTTGTTTGGGATGTGTGAACATGGTAGTAACATGGGAGAATTTTGGGAATTGCAGACTTATTTGAAGTGTGTGTTGAAAGGAAACACTGCCCTCAGAAGCTTAGATCTCAGTTGCTCCACTTTAATTGCACACAATTATACCACTCTTATGGAGGGTTTGATGGTAGTTCTAAAAATCCTAGATTACTACGCAAGAAAACTGGATTACAAGTTTCCACAGTAGGAATCCTGCTGCTGACGTTGGTATTTGTTCAAGTCCATCATTATTCAATTGAAGAACTTGATGCTCCTGAAGAGAGACGAATTACTGCTTTGAAGAGCTGTGCTGCCAATGAAGAAAATATCAATGCTGCTGCTGGCTAATTATTTTCAAGTCATTGGTAGGACTGTGTTATTACTGCAGAGAGTGAAATACAGTGTTGAAGATGTTGCATTTACTGATGAGAAGCTCTTCATTCTGACAAAGAACTGGCTTGCTGGCAGGCAAACTTGTCCTGCTGCTAAAAGAAAATTGGTAGTGCAGAGAGATTGTTTTTGAGACCTTCAAGAGGTCTAGAAACCATTTAAGAGATTTTCTCTAAGGCAAACTTGAAAAATAAAAGCACAATAAAGAATCCTGCTCCAATAAATAAAACAATAAACATCCCTATTAAAACCCACTCTTGCAGGAGTTTTTTGAAAGGTGGAGACCCTTGAACACCAGTGGAAATTTTGGATGGTTTTAAGGTTTATTCTTCAACCTTAAATTTGAGTTTGATTTATTTTCAGGAATGTTCATTGTATGAGGACTGCAATATAACATTTTTATCATATTGTGAAAGGGGAGGACAAGAAAAGGAAAATAAGAATACAAAAAAAAAATATTGCAGGTAATGTTTTAAGGGAGACATTGACAAAGGAGAAATAGAGCAGACAACAAAAAAGGACAGTAAGGATTAAAATGTTATGAATGGTTTGCAGGTTGAAAAAGTTTGAGGTAAAAGGAGGGGAAGTAACAGCAATTCAAAACAGTAGTGATAAGCTGGAGAACAGTTGCCCTTGTAGAGGATTTGTTGTCCTGTTGTGTAGTGGATTTTAACAGATTCTTTTTATCCTAACACACATTGAAACTTTTTGTGCACTCCAGTTTTAAGCATGCAGCTGTGGCTGCCTGTAGGGTTTTTTGCTGAGCTTTCTGGGTTTGCTGAAGCACACTGTAAAGAAACTTTCAAGGAAGCCCACACAAGGATCAGTATTTATTGTTATAACTCCAGAAAACTGAAGCACATGAAAAAAGGAGATATTTTGTAAAACACCTTGTAAAAGTGATCATTCTGCCTTACATATTATTTGCTGACTATCCCACTTCAACAAGAATTTGCAGAGTGGGATACTTTGACTAAACCACTATGCCTTTGTTAGAAGTGTTCAATTTGTGATAATACTGGGGCCTCCAAGTGTATCCAGGAGAATACCTTACCAGTACAAAACCCCAGAATTGCCCTTTGTCAAATTTTCCTTACTTTCACCATTCTTCACGCTTCACAGAATTTGAGCTGGCTTTAATATCTAAACATATATTTAAACATGATCAAACTTATCCTGGTATAAAGCAACTGCCAGAGAACGATAAATAACTGTGGTTTCCTTGGTTAATTCAGTGCAGTACCCCTTTTTGCTTTGAGTGTTAGTATGGAAAGGAGCTGTAGACCTCCTTTAGGTAGGAGAGGAACAAAGGGTTTTCCCATGACGGCGTGGGCAGGTTGAGTTGCTGGTTTTGATCTTTTGCTGTTTTCCTAAGACCTGTATATTCAGCAGGTAATTCATTGCTGGGTAAGATTACATTTATTATACTAACCCACACAACCAGGATGTCTTCTAGTGAGGCAAAATATCTCTGTGATGTGGCTTGTTGCCCTTATTTAACTTACTATTTAGAGTAGAAATGAAAAATTTATTTCCATGTATTTTTGCCATTTTTTATAGTCTTAAATGGTTGAAATGTAAAATTTAACTTATGCTTTTCTTCTTCATACTTTACTGCTTAAAATTGGAATTCATTTTATCAAGCTGTGTTGGCTTTAATATTTACATGTATTGCATTATAGGATTCTCCATTGGCAATGGCTAAGCTTCTAGATTAATTGATGACCTGATAGATAAATAAATAGTGTACTTCTGGAATAAGGTGTTAGTCTGTGGCTCAGAGTGTTCAAAATCTGAAATAATTGAAAGAGCATAAATTTTACAATCCATTTTCCAGCCTATGGTAAAATGGAAAGTTTGTCTACCATTACTACTACATTACTTTTCTACCATTATTTTCTTAAATAGAGTAATAAAAGTATAAGAAATTGCTTCATGAAGAATGCAATAAACTGTTTATGGATTATCATTATTTTTTATTTCCTGTGGGTCTTATACCTAAGATTGACAAAGCAATAAACATATGTGGTTTTCTGTCATCACAGCATCTATCTTGTCTACATCAGGAGGACAGTTTCTCTCCTCCAGCTTGCAGGCATGTTTGTGAGATGTTCCAGTGCTGGGCACAGCAACAGGGAAATGTCTACAACACGTCCACTTCCACTTTACTGCTATTACTGGGTCCATCAAATACTCATGATTCCTGTACTGAGCTGTAAATTCACTGTGAGTTTCAGTCACCAGAGGGCACTTGAATGGTTTTTTCCACACAAACCATCCAGCAAATGACAAAAATACAGACCAAGCTCTCTGTGGGGGTGCAGGCTGGGCATATAACTGTAACCTGTGATGCACCAAGCTTTATATAAAAAGAAGAAAAGGGAGACACTAGTAAAGTTAGTAGAAAGTAAAATCTTTAAGAATATGTCAGGAAGGCACTGATTTCCTAGCTTAAAATGATGGAGAGATATTAATTTTTTTTAAATTAAAAATATGAGACAGATTTATCTGCTGCAATAAAGAAGGAGGTGGAATTAGGTTTTGTAATATCTCCACTTGAGGATTTTTAGTTTCTTATGAGTCTACCTGTAAAGCTCGTACTATGTTTCTTCTCTGAAATGCCTTTAATAGCACAAGATTCTGTGTTACGAAAGCTTTCTTAAGCTGATTGAAGTTTTTTCTTTTTGAGCTAATTCCTGCTGAGAAATTTAATTAAGATCTTGAAGGTGATGATGTATACTTTGCTTTAAGTTAAAAGACATGTTTGCTTCTTCTTTTTTCCTAATAATTACTTGTCCCTTTCAGAGTGATTTCAGTCACATACCTTTACGCCAAAAGATCTGGCCAAAATCATGGTTCATTCACCTCTATTATTTTTTTCTTTATTAGAAATAGGAGTTTAGTTTCTCATTTATTTTTGTTTGACAGAATGCAGGAAAATAAATGTAGTCCTTGTAACATCTGTGAGTTTATGGATTTCTTTAACAAATTGAAAAACAAGATTGATGCCTCAGGATTTTAGCTTTTATATTTTCATGTATTTGTAATCCTGCAATTCTTTATTGCATAAAATATATATATTTTATGCATATTTGTATAATTCTAAACTCCCTATAGAGTGTTAGCAACTGCTTTTCCCATTTTTTGTCAGACGCAACAGTTCCTCTCTAGGCCTGAGAATCAAGGACACTTCACTGTCTCAGGCCCCAAGAAATGCAACCAAAAGTGAGTAGGGGGGGAGCAATCTGGGAGAATGGGACTCCACTGCCTGAAGCTGTAAATGGACAATTAACCTCTGACATGCAAATGGACAAAACTTATATCTGTCCCAAAAACGTGTGACTGTCGTCCATCCTGGGTGTAGTCTCTGTGAGACTCCTGCACTGCCCAAGGTGTACCCTGTGCAGGCCTTTCAATAAATACCTACCCTTTATCCTTTCCCTCTGTCCAGCCTCTGTCAGCCTCTACAAGGCATCAAGATCAGATTGCAGCCTTTGAGGTCAGTTCTGAGCAGAAGGGGATCTGAAGTGCGCTGTCTGAGAAATACCCACTCCTGTCTATGTTTCTTGGTTCAGGTTTGTTCCAGAACCATCTGTAATAACAGTTGACCGTGGTGAGGGCTGCAGACCAAATCAAATACGACACCCAGTTAGTGAGGCTTCCCGCCTCTGTTGCCCGCAATGTTGCAGGGTATGAGAGAGAAACACAACCACACTGCCTGTGCACGGCACACGATGCTGAAGGTTGGAAGAAATCTTACTCCAGCCTGCATGCAACCAGTCAAACTCACCATCCAATAATCCACCAACCATAGAACCATTTAGGCTGGAATAGACCTTAAAGATCATCGAGTCCAACTGTAAATCTTCCTAGACACTAAAATTTTGGGGGGTGCTACCTTTTTGCAACTCATGGAAATCTGGAGATCTCCTAAGAAGCAGAAAACTAGTATTCTTTTTGGCTAGACTTGATATGGGCAGAATTTCAGTTTTGCTAAAAAAGAGGCAGTGGGTTTCTTGAGTTCCCTTTCTAAAATAATTTGTTCTGTATTGATTCTGAGTCTTAGAACAGTCACTGGTAATTAGTGCAATGCAAACAAGTAAAGGAAATTAGAAACCTGTGAAATTTTCCCAGAGTTTCATGTTTAACAAAAGAATGGTGGCAAAATTTTCAAAACCAGAATATCTAGATAAGTGTTTCCCCATCTCTGTCACTCTTCGAGAGACCCCTGGGAAAGTGACCAATGCCTTATTTTTAAAGACCTTAAAAAGGAAATAACAGGTGAACATACTTCAAGTTATGCTCTATATAAATCAGTCATATGGCTTCAACTTTTGTTGTACTTTTCCAATTATGCTTTCCACCTAACAGTCATTTTTTCCATTAGGGAAATGTTAGATATTCCCTTTGGCAGCTCTGCCTGAATCATTTGGGATTCACATTTCTATTTTCCTAGTGTGACACATTTCGCTTCCAACACTGATATTGAAACTTGGTTTGCATCTCTAATTGCTCCCTTATTTATGCTGTAACCCCAGGATATAAAAGATGAGACGTGGAACCGATAGCATTGAGATGAGTTGGAGTAACTCCACCAAATTTAGAGAGAGCTCTTCTCAGTGAAGTAAATGGGCAATTTGTCCTTGACTTAAAAAACCTCAGGATGCTACCCGGTGAATTTATTTGGACCGACAGCAGTGTAAATGAAATTAAAATATGGCTAGTTTTAGGCTGTGGAATAATAGAGAATGAGCTGGAGTCACTAGTTTCCCAAATTTTACAAGGTGAATTGTGCAGGCAGGTAAACCACATGAGCTGTAAGAGAACATGACAGCTTAGGGCCTCAGACTTTCCAAGTAATTCATTGATTACTTTACTTTTCCTTGGAAAACATATCTTTTTCTAGTGGGACCTGGATTCTTAATGATGCTTCCCAAATGAACTAATTAATTGCATTAGTATGTGTTCAACAAATTTAAAAAAAGAAAATCAACTTAAGGTAGTACCAAGGCTGGACTACTTGATTTCTGTGTTTGCAAGTTGCTGTTTCCAGAATACTGCTAAGTTATCTTGGGGAAGCTTTACCTGATTAAAAACCTTTTCTTTATTGATTTTCTTCAGCCATAGGATTAATTCTAAGTCTTGACTTCAAGTCACAGTTTGTGAATTTCTGTTTTGTAAGTCTTACTTGTCGAATTCATGTAGGCTTTACCACTGGGACAACGTCATATCCCAAGTAAAATGTAGGGAGAGACCTAAGGTTACATTTCTGGTGTTTGAATCTGATATCTGTTCACGAAATTTGCTAAAGTACTTAAAACTTCAACGAAAAAGTATGTTTCATAATTTTACCTCACACCTCCATTTAATTCGGCTTGCTCATTATGGAGAAAGATTTTAATCAGTGAAGTTAGTGAACTGGCTAATCTGTCATTATTTTGCTTTTCATTACCCTCCAAGATCATTCCTGTGCAGCTCCAGTATATTTAACTAAAATGAGGATTTAGCATTCTAAGGCATCAGCTTGTAATGATTCATTATTTCTAATATATTCAGTTCATACCGGATAATTTAAAAGTAAATCCTTTTAACTAGTTCCCTCCAGTGGTCCTTATGTGAGCTGTTCTCAGAAGGACTTCTGGAATCACAATCCATTACAATGTCTTGTGGAACTGGGATTTTGCCTTAAAAAGAAAAAGCAAATTAGTGCTGTTTAATGAGGTCTGCTCTAAGTTCATTGACACTGAGTTCCCAACAATATATAACATCTCTGTCAGTCCCTATATTAACTGCATATTATGCCATTAAATGTCCTGTTGTTTTTTATGTAATGAGAATTTGTGCCTCTGGATTGTCTTTATTCAAATGTTAAAATGAACTGATAGAAAATAGATGATGAACATTTGATTCTCCAAAAAAAAAAAAAAGTAGTAAGTTATAAATGTAGGACTCAACAGCAGTTTCCTAATCTTTCCAAAATATTCATATATCTTTGGATTTGTGCAATTTGGGATGCAGGGGGAATTATCCAGCAAAACTCTAGAATGATAAAATAATAGGTTAAAGTCATCCCAAGGTCGCCCCTGTGCAATCAGATGGAATTTAGGGAGAATGTGTGGCTCTAGTTTTCCCTCCTGGGATGGCAGTAGGAAAGTTGGACATTTCCAAGGTATTCAGAAATAAAATTCATCTTCAAAAGAGAGAAAAGAAAATACAAGTTGTATTTTCTTTAAGACAGCACCATGGGAATTTGTTTTGAGAAATTAAGTTTTTCTAAATATTGAACATTTTAAGGAGGTTCTGTAGCTAGCTGAAAGCCATTTTTGGTTAATGTTTTTTGTCACCAAATGTAGTACATAGAGAAAGCTAGTTAGAAAAAGGTTAAATTCTGTGCCTACTGGACACAGTAGGTAGAATCGTTACTTTCCTAAATGTCCTCTCAGCTCAGAGTTTGCCTAAATCCTCCAATTGTCTCTAACACAAGTAACCTGCCTTCCTGTGGTCTCCTCTTTCCCTTACTTGATGCCAGTGCTATTTATCAGAGTAAAATCTGCAGCTATGTTAGATTTAATTAACATAATTTAAGTTCATAAATTACAAGTGTTTTTGGTTTGAGGGGTGTCCATTCCTCTCCTTAGCATTCTTTGGTTTAGGACTGGGCCCACAACTGGGATGGTTATATCCATCTTATTCAGTGAACCAGGTTCCAATGAAATCAGCTTATGGATTAGTCCAAAGTGCAAAGGAACCATAGAGGGAAAAAATACAAGTCTTCAGTGTGCAAAGGACTAGACCATTTAAACAACTGATATTACATAAATTTTATTATTTTCTTTTCCTCATTCATATTATGGAGTATTTTACTAAAGCAGACTTGGAAACAAAAGTACAATTTTATGAGTATTTCTCTGTAATATCGAAGGGTTTGGGTTTTTTCCCCATGAAAAATGTTGGTCTCTAGATGGTTCTGGTAACTAGGGGGAATATGGGAACTGCCCATTCAAGTCTTTTCTCTACATCAGATGGGAGAGGAACAGCCACCTACAGTTTCTACGTGTCAGCTGTGTGACTGTTGTGGTTTAACCCCAGCCAGCAGCCAAGCCCTACATAGCTGCTCCATCTCTCCCCCACCAGTGAGACTGCTGTAAGAATTAGAGGGGTAAAAGCTTATAAACTTGTGGGATGAGACAAAAGCAGTCTAATAGAGAGAGCAAAAGCCATGCAGGGAAGCAAAGAAAAACATGAAAATAATTTGCAATTTCCCATGGCCCGGCAGGTGTTCAGCCATCTCCAGGAGAGCAGGGCCCCGTTATGGTTACTCGGGAAGACAAATGCCATCACGCCAAATGCTCCACACTTCCAACTTCTTCCCCCCACTTTTTATACTGATCATGATGTAATAAGGTCTGGAATATCCCTTTGGTCAGCCTGGATCACCTGTCCCAGGTGTGTCTCCTCCCAGTTTCCCATGCACCCCCAGCCTCCTCACCAGTGTGGCAGTATGAAAAGCAGAAGAGGCCTTGGCTCTGCATGAGCCCTGCTCAGGAATATCAAAAACATCTCTTTATTGCCTTTACAGCACAAACCCAAAACATAAGCCTGTGCTCGATACTGTAAAGAAAATGAACTCTACCCCAGCCAAAATTTTATCTCTAATGTTCAGCCTCTTTTAAACCTCTCTTGTGGACAACACTCTGCATCTGAGTGAATCTAAGGACTCATTGGGTAAAATTACAGAGTTCTCTTCAGCCCACATAGTAGACCACTCACTCGGGAGGCAGCATGTCTGTCTTTAAAACATAGATCTTGAATGAGATCTCATCGAAGTACCAGATAATTAATTACACCAGTCTGCACTTCGTTCATCTTTCAGTTTGTTCAGATTTCTGCGGTTGCCAGCAGAGCTTCACTAGAAGCATTGCATTCTATTAGTCAGGGGGTTTGCTTAACCAGCATTTTCCAAAATAGAAGTCTTTTGCTGAAAATAACTTTTGAACAGAATTACTTATAGAATGAAAAGGTAAGCCAGCTACTAAAACAATTCCTTTAGCTCCTCAAAACATTTTAGAATAAAATTTAAAACTTGATTTTGAACCATAGATTCAAAATCTATACACCATGTAAAAAATGGTGTAAATATTGGTGTAAATATTAATTTACATGGTTTAAATATTAAATAGAGGAAAGAGAGTATCTTTGAATTAAATGTAATTTAAAATGTTGAAAGCAAAAAACATTTTGTAAGTGAAGCTTTTCTGTTATTGTTTTTTAATTGTTACCTCTGGCCCTGTAAAGTTCTCAGTAATCCAAATTAAATCATTCCCAAAAGACCTAATTAATTCTTTTCCAATAAAACATAGCACAAAAATGTCAAGAATAACTTCTGCAATATGTTGGGTAAAGGGCAAACACCCTTGTCAAAACAGGATACCTGGTCACAAACCACAGATCATTCAACACTCTCCTTTCACACACATTGCTGCCCAGATTAGAGATAGCCAGGAAGTGCGTGTTGTTTACTTGGAAGCTGGCATGAGAATTGCACTGATGTTCCAACTCCCCAGGATGGAGAGGGGATGTAATAAAGAATGCAGCAATCATCCACAACTTCCCTCCCTCATCCTCCATGACTTTTTTACCATTAACTTAGTTTACATTTAACAATGAGGGGAAAAAATAGTCATGTCATCCTAATCTTTTCTTTGTAATGGGCTTCAGTTTTGCTATGCTTGCTTGGGTGAATTTTTTGTTGTTTGATGGGGTTTCTTCTCAAGTTAAATTCTGTTTCTTTAGACTACTTTCCTCTGCCTCATAAAATGTTGTTCATTGGTGCTGCATTGTCAGGGGATCAGCATCCTGTTTTTAGAATTGGGTACAATGGCAGTGACAATGTGTGTCCTCTGTGAAATGATGGCAAAATTCTATATGAATTGTTTCATATATTCTCACACGTGGCCTATGCATTTACTCTGCAGAAAATGCTGCAGGCAGAGAAAAACCAGCCCTGCAATGGCCATGAAAATAACGTAGTCTATGGGGCTGGAAATCAAAGTCTTTGAAAGGCAAAGCTGCCCTTGATGGTCACTGCTGTGTGGTCTATTACTGTTCTGGAAGCTCAAGGGGAGCACAATGCTCTGGGCAAGCAGTCTTCACAAATGTTTTCCAACACAGCAGAACTGGACCTAAAAATAGTGTGCTTTTATCTCCTTGTGCTTCTGGGTTCTGTCTTTCTGATATGTCACCAAAATCACCCAACTGGGAATAAAAAAAGTGTCAGAAACATTTTCTTAGTTGTTATATTTACATGGAATAGACCCACAAGTTTGATGGTAGATCTATATAAACACTTGTAGAGCTAGTAATTTTGCTGTAATGGTCACTTTAAAGGAACTTTGAGGGAAAAAGCTGCCTCATGTCAAAATGCCAGTAACAACAGTTCCGTGAACACAAATCCACAAAGCACAACCTTGTGCTTTGAATGACTAAAATTACTGACTCTTCTAGAAGCTGCCACAGAATGATGCAAATAACCTGATTACAAATTTTCAGCTCTGAGAGCTATGACTGGAGCCGGAAAATACTTTAAAAGCTTTCACTCCACTGTTTCACTGACTGGACTCCAGTGAGACTCATGGCCCAAAGTCCTAGGGTAAGACTTTCAAGAGAGTCTTAGCCCAATGTCTTGTGATAGCAACAGAAGAGAGTCTGCTTTTGAGATCCTATCATACTTCTATTTTGCCCAGAGTTAAATAACAGAGTTGGTGCAATGCCAGTTACCTCATTTCTAAGTTTCTGACGCTAGAGTGGAAGAATACTAATAACATACAGAACCAGGGATGTCTGTCATGTAAAGCTTCAGCAGAAGACAACAGTTTGAACCCAGAATGTTCAAAACCTGTTTTTCTTTCATTTTCAACTCAGACTACTCAAGTCTTTCTTTCACTGAGGAAACTCAAGGAAAATATAAAAAATATTACATATTTTGAGCTATAACTCACAGACCAAAATGTACGTCTAGAATTTGGTTTTCTTTGGGTGGAAAAATACTAACCCAAAACCCATTAAATCTATTAAAAAACATTTATAGCAAAAAGTTGCCTTTATGCGCTAAAACACTAGTCATGATGAAGTATGTTCAAATCACCATGACACAAGGCGTTCAAATCATCTTTTGTGAAAATAAAAATCTTCAAATGTGCAAGATACTCTGCATTTCAGGTTGTGTGGTGCATATTCTTGGTTAGGCAAGCAAAGTGCCCTGGCAGCTTAGTGTTCATTAACGTGGAAACAATGTAGAGGACAATCTCAAAATCGAGTTTTAGCCTCATCCAAAGTGAGATATTGGTGCGATTTCCCTGCTTTGAACTTGTACATCAAGGGACATAAAGTAAAATAAAGGAATTTACATGTATTAACTATTCTCCAGGCAGCTTAAGTAAAACTGAAGATGGAATTTCAAAGCCAGCTCAAGTCTGTGCAAGTGTGTCTACACAAGAGATTAATGTGCCTTGAAGAGGAATTAAGATTAACTGTGAGAACAGAATCTGATACCTAAACTGGTGATCTAAGTACTTACTCTTTGTGCTGGAAACATGTAGTTACTTCCTTTAGTCTGTGATTAATGGGATTCAGTCAATCTGGCATAATAAAAATTGTTTGTATAAAGGCTGATTTCTTTTAACAGTGGACATGAAGGCAAATTTCTGAAAGTTTCTTTAGAATGTTTTATTTTTGAGGAGGTTAAAGTAAGTGTGATTTATCATGTCCCCATTATTTGAAATGTTCTTGGCTATATTACCAAGTATAACCTACTCAGGTTCTTCTTTCTACTTCAAAAGCTGCAAGGCATCTTAATGGGCGGATGAAATTTGGAATTGCAAGACCCGAGTTAGAAAACGTTAGTTCTCTGCTTTCTGTCTTCTCTTGATAAGATGATGGGAAAACAGGTACTTGGGAAGTATCAGGATCAGAAAATTATAAAGCTGACTTCAAGCCACATTTACTCATCAGGTCAGGAATATTATAAATAATTTCTAATCAAATTCTGAAAAATTTTTGAGACAATAACTCAGCTCTTTTTTCATACTACTGCAGAATTTTCTCTCCTAGTAAGGATACTAATGTCTTTCTTGGGTTTTTTTATGGTTTTCGGTTTTAATTGGTTTTATCTTTTAGTATAAAATCAAAACAGAATGAAATACCATAATGATTTCCACATAAGTAGTTTTGTTTTATTCTGATCACAAAGATTTATTTTTCTGTAAGAGCATTTTATAGCTCCTTTTCAAAAAGCACAAATAGTATTTCTCTCCAAACCAGTTGTCTAAAGGAACTTGAATAATGCGTAGGAAGGGAACTGTTTTTGATAAATAAACTAAATAATTCTTCTCACAAAAAAAGTCTCTACTATCAATATATTCTACCTTAATACTAAATAACAATTCCCGGAACAAGGAACACCGATTCTCTTCTTTAATTAGAAGACTTGTTTCTCATGCGCACTTGTGCTGATTTAAGAATACCTATTGTTCTTAATTTAACTACACATTCAGTTTTGCACAATGGAAGATATATATGCTCTGGCCTTGGTTCATTCAGTACACACACAAGATCTGAGCTTCTCTGTGTTTTACCGTTAAGCACCTAGCAGGTTCTTAATTCTAGAAACCCTCGAGCTACAATAAATATCATTTTATCCAGTAATTTACGCAGGAATTCTCTGAGGAATGGAGGGAGAAGCTTTCTGTTCTTTAAGTTGGTGATTGCCACGAAGTCTAATAAAGAGAGGGGTTAGTTTCAAGTGTTTTAGTCAGAGAAAGTTTAAATAAGCGTCTAAAACTCAGACGCAAAATTCTCCCATTATGAGCAATTATATAAACTTACTGAATAAAAGAGTAAGAGCAGGTTTTCAGCATGACTTGAATTTATTTATACCTTTTAGGTTTGTGACACAAAGTCTGCTAAAAACAAAGATGAGATACAGGGGTTAGGATTGTTCTTCACCCTCTCCCCCTCTCTTCTTGCTCTCCCCTGACCTCCTCTTCCCCTTCTTCCTCTCCTCATCTTCCCTCACTGTTAGTCTGTCTCTGGTCCATACAGGTGAAGGTTTACGAAATAAATACAATTTGATTCTTTAAAAAAAAGGTGTTTGTTTGCAGTTGAGGATGTCTTTGCTGTAAGCTTTTATAATTCTAGATAATAAATGTCAGGATCAACTACCATGTGCCTATTTCTTTGGGGCCAGTATTTTTAAGCTATGAAGAGGGAGAAGTATAGCTGTAAGATTATTTAAATATCTCAACTTATTTTAAACTTTGGGGTGAAACCTTTTTTCTGGTAAAGTTGCAAGAAGCTGCTAAGCAAAAATAATTTTGAAGCAATGTAGGCTTGGGTGCACCAATCAAAATGTTTCTGATGCATCATATGCATGATCAAAAGCGGGTGTGATTTGTCTATTAGAACACTCTGTAACTGCATTTTACTGTTTTTGTCGACACAGCTTACAATATTTGGTCTTCTTTGTGCATGAGATGACTCTAGATCATGATTTTCTCTTTACCACCCTAGTTAGGTTTGAGCAAAATTAAGTGTCAAACTTGATTAAGTTCAAACTCATCCTCACTGGTTTTGATTATAACATCCACAACTGAAATGTAGAACCCTTCTGAGAGTAATGCCTGCTTCAGATTCTCCATTTGCCTATTGGCACGGTGTTAGTTGAGGTGTGATTTGTGGACTGGGCATCTGATAGAGCCATTTGATCTACTTAGACCCTCTCCATCTTTGTCTGAGTGGAAGCTTAGATCAAGTGATGAAATAAGGCATGCTGCATCAGGAAAAATGAATAATGATGATATTTCTGTGAAATATTAAAGAAATATAACTTAGCAGAATAGAATCAGAGTCCCATGGAAATCAGCTACACATCTTGTGTCAATGTCATTCCTGATAGTTACATATCTCACCACTGGTGGGAAGATTGTAGATCTTCCTGCAACTTACTGCAAGGTTTTCCTTTCCTGCTGTTAGAAAGCTCTTCCCAATGCCCATCCCGAATTTTTCCTATGGAATTTTAGTTTGTATTAGGCACAGGGAATGAATTTTCCTTCTTTTATAGTAGCAGCCTTCTGTATGTTTGACAGCTTATCAACTCTGCTCCCTTCCCCCCCACCACCCCTCTTCCCTCTTTATTGAATCTTTCCTACAAGGTTGTGTTTTGAGACTCTCTTTTTCTTTTTCCCTCACTTGTTTTTTATGGTTCCTGAGTTGAAATTTGGGCACAGAAATTTGCTGTCACTTCACTCAGCACTGATGTAGCAGCAGCTGACAGAAACTGAGGGATGGCTTCCTATGTCTTGAAAATTGCTTTATATATGTCCCCCGGTATCATATTTACCTTTTTTTCTTCCAAACAACATGACACTGTTAACATGGCTTTTGAAGCACTATAAACCTCAAACCCTAAAGAAGCCCCATCTAATGAGCTACTCTTCCTATTACGATTATATAGTTATGCAGTTAATTACTCTTACTTAACTGTATATCCTCTTAGACTTACATCCTACATTTTTTAGGTAATTTTTCCAACTGGCAGGATCACTTTGGATCCTAATCCTGTCCTCCAAGGTCGTTACAATTCGTCCTAGCTCCATGCCACTTGGAAATTTAATAAGCACATTCCTGTAATATATATTGGTTATAAACAAAAAAAGCAGATTTTCCATAGTTGTGAATTATTGCTGACCTACCTATTCGTATGAATACTGCTGGGTTTTTTTCTTTAATTGCTGGAATTTCACTAATTAAAAAAATGCTGCTAAACAGGATTTGTTGTGGGTGGCATATTGGTCTAGAATTCCAGAATTCCTGAAATACAAGTTCAGATTTTACATCAAGTTTTTGTAAAAAGTACTGTATAACAGATTCTTAAATAGGGTAGCATTTTAGTTCTGTTTTCCTTGAACTGTCATTACCTGAGGTATTCAAAATTTAAATTGATTTGAGCTGAATCTTCTTCTTTTCCAGTTTCCAAATGGACGACAGTTTCTTTGCATGGAAATTAAATGTAATAATTCCTATCCTCCACAAAGAACCATTTTAGGCATTTGCAGTATTGCAGTTTCAGCAGGGACTTTGCTATTAAATGTAATATGGTACAGGAGTAATAACTGTTACTAGAAAACACTATAAAAATTCTTCCTGCATTTTGCTGATTATTCTTTCCAAAACAACAGCCTATCCATGAGTTATGATCCACTTCTCTGAGTGAATGCTGCTATTTGTTTTAGAAATCTACATCTATTTAAAACAAGCCTTAGCTCAGTTTGATTTACTGAGCATTTAAGCCCCAAAGGATGCATAGTCAATGCATTCCATTAAAGTACAGATACACAAATCTACTGACAATGGCCAGAATTTGCTTATTGCTTGTTACATTTACAGCACAGGTCTGGGCATTTGGGCCTTTGATTTCTGCTACTGACTGTGTGTGACTGTCTGTAAATTAGTTAACCTTTCTGTACTCAGGTTCCCTTAGCTGGGCATTTTACCAGCCTCAGAGGGGTATTACAAAATTGAACTAAGAACTGGCCTTTTGAGTTCCTCACATAAAAAGTGTTGTCTAGGTGCCAAGCAGTACAGAAAATCTGGAGGGACTGTGCTGACATTTAGGATGTAGTTCTCATTTTTCTTACTGTTGAGCTTCACTAACTTCAGCAGTTATTTCTGCTATTCAATTGCAGACAAGAATCACGTCCTTTGTATTTTAGGGGGAAGGAAGAACTGTTCTTCCAACAGGCCCATTCTGTCTGTAGGTAAAAAATGGGCAAGCCTTTTCTATTTGGTTTCCCAGTGAGGAAGAAACAGTCGTAACAAAGTATACACATTTTCCAATCCTATTCCAGTTTAAATTAAGACTTAAAGTACATCTTGAAGCAGAGATGGATCAGCAAGGACAAGGGCAGGCCCTACATTTTGAGTACCAATACCTTTACTCCTCTGCATTACCTTGGGCATAGGAACGATCTGCTAGAAGCAGCTGCTGAGGGCAAATTTGGGTACACTTTTATTTGACTCCTCTGGCTTTCTTCGGGACACTGAGCAGCAGAAGTGAAGGGCATGGCAGGCTGCTCTCCTTCACAGTGCCGTGCTCTCATGGAGAATTCTTTAGGAACCATACTCGGGAAGAGATTACCTCTTGGCAAGACTTGCAGCATTATCAGCTATAGCAAGTCAAGGCCTCATTTGAAATAAAATTACAGTATTTTTTTTCTTCCAAGATCATATGTTTATTAACTTCAGTCTCCCAGTAAGGTTTCACTTCTCATTTTCCACATCAGGTTAGAAGTACTTTTTCTTTTAAGCTCTTTGTGATTCTTCTTCTATAGTTTCTCCCCTCTTCTTTTACTTGTATGCAAACACCATGTAAATTTCTCCTGTAGTATTGTCCAACCACATTCTGGGAGAATCTAGTCACACATTTGCAACAATAAGATTTGCTGAAAAATTTCAAGAGTGTTTGATTTTGTTGCCTTTTATTTTAACAAAATTTGGGAAACAATGTGTCACCTTCAGTCTTCAGAAACTTTTGGATAAATGTGTACAATTTTTAGTTCTATATTATTTTATTTTTCTTGTAGTTCCACGATCTTTTTTAAAATTTGGGGAGAAAAAAAACAGATATGTGAAACCTGAGATTTTATTCAGCAAATCAGGAAATAATTGAAAGTTAACGTTATAATCACTGAATGTGACAGGGGTTTGTTCTTCTCGAAGACTTCTCCAGTCAGGTCAAGACATGAACCCGTTCGCTCTTTACTGTACAACAAACCAGTGAACACTTATTAGCATTTTTTTCAATCATGCCACTCAAAGCTATAGTGTTTCTGCCTCACACATCATCACAAAAATACTGTTGTCTGTATCCAACTAGATCATAAGTTACTTAACTTCTTTATAAATGTGTGTGATCTTGAACTCGTTATTGGAAATCAGAACCCAGAATAGCAGCAACATGCCTTCTTGGGTAAAAGAAGTATGAAAGAAAGTATAAAAGAAGTTGAGAGTAGGGAAGGAGACAAACTTTTTCACCAATTAGAGAAGAATTTTTCAATAAGTTGCATTCTGTTTAGTTGTGTGTGTTATTTGATCCAGGCTGGTGCCATTTTCTTAGCAATTGAAATGCTAGATTGATTGGATCAAGGCTAATAGTACGCTCGTTTATATAAACATATCCTCAGCATTATTCACTGTCATTTTTTAATGCTTCTGAGCTAAACCAGGAGTTTTTAGAGGCAATAAAATACATGGCTTGCCTAAAGAGTGCAGTTAACTTTCAAAAGAGTTGACCAAAAATTAATAATTTATTTTGTTTACAGTGAATTCTAGAAAAAGATATCAAACCAATTATTTTTGGGAGCTGACATTCAGATACTCAGAGACATTAGCATTGACAAAGAGCTAAAACTTAGTTTAAATATAAGTTTAAATATAAAGTAGCCAAGATTTTCTGTTCTCCACAGCTCCAAACAGACCAGTTTTTTCACTATGATGTCATGTACCGTTTAACAACTTATGAAATAACTGCAGTATCCTTGAGGAATTGCAATATCATACACTACAGAGAATAATCATGAATGTTACCACTGACAGGATTCCCTATGCACATTCTTTATTATTGGGACAGAATCTGTGCATTTTTTTTAATATTGACTGTGTTTTCTACCTGCTTACCATTTACTTCTAGTTGTTCTGTGTTAAATTGCCCTAACATCAGATTTTTTTTGAACACAGTACTTGCCACAAAAAAATCAAAGTATTCTTACTTCATGTGGAAAATCTTCTTACTTCACATGAATACACACCAGTAAATTGAACTATAGAAGTAATCTCTGTGTCCCTACAGATTTTAAGATTACCAGACAGAAAAAAAAAAAGTATTAACTCATTTCAGCCTCATTTTTTTATCCTCAACCTTCAGAAGCATTTCTCACATCAAAAACTGCTAATAAATGCAGGCAATGACCTTGCTTCAAATTAACTTACAGGGAGTCCTGGTTGAAAACTCTGGCTCATTTTTGTCACATGGAGTATCAGTGACTTGATTAGTCTTCGATAAACCTTTTTAGGATTTAGGAAAGATGAGCTGAGTGATACAAAGGAAAAGCAGTCGAGTTAAGCAGCAGCTCAGATGGGAGAACTGTAACAGCCCGTGCTAGAGGAGACTGGCTGTGCAGGCTGTGAGAAGGGCTTACGAAACTGCATCCACTGCGCCGATTCTCCCATCCACTGAGCTGTGATTAACACAGTTCCATATGAAGCTGGGGAAAAAAACAGGATTTAGTAATATCTGCAAAACATATTGTTCTGAAGGAAAAATAGTCTCGTTTGGCTGGTGAGTCTAGGGTAGGTGCCAAGACAGCTAAATCATCAGCTCTCAGGCACTCCCGGGAAAGAGTGTGGAAAGTCCCCTGATTTTATACAGTGTGTTAAAATAGTTCTTTTGTTTGCATCATGTTAAGGTTGAATAAGATACCATCTGTGCTGATTTTTACATCTTATGACAGGAATAATGACCATAATTGGTCTGTTATCAGCCACTTCTACTCATAAAAGAGAAATAAAGATGGGTACCATGGCAAAGCAGGCCTGGATGGGTGCCCAGTTTAGAGTCTTGCCTGTAAAGGTTCAAAAAATGCAGTAGGACTCTGCACAGATTGGAGGCAAGAAGCAATTGTCTCTAAGAATCCGTTCAAATCTTTCTAATTCAAAAAGAATTAGAAAGACTTTGAGAATAGTAACACTTCTTTCACATGGTAAGAAGGCACAAATAATCACAGCTAATGTACATATGAGTCAATTAAATGTCCCCAGGATTTGCTTTGAGACCAAATGTCATGAAAGAACCTGTCCATACTATTAAATTCTCTGATTCTCCAAATCAGGTGCCTGCATCCAAACTGCCATTAGGAATGTTCCCTGGCCAGTATCAACTTCTGAATGGAGCCCAGGACTTTTTCAAGATGGGCTATCAGCCTTGGGCCATAACTGTGCCTGGAAAAATTACAAGTTAACAGTGTGGATGACTGAACAGGACTGTTCCTGGCCCTGCTGCATTTATTGCTGTAGATGTAGTCTCTGTGCTTAGGTATCACTCTGCTTATGTGTCCTCCATGTCTGACATATGAACCCCATCAATCTAAAATTTGATGTAGAGGTAGAAAGATTGACCACACCAGGTGCCACAAGGATGGCAATGAAAAAAGAAAAAATAGTGTTTGAGAGACAAAACCCACAGTGTGAGTAATACTTCACATATATTCTAATACTCTTTCTCTCTCTATGTCTTTCTAGTTTGGGCTTTTCCATTATTATTGGCTGTACTGCTAAGACTGTTCATGAGCATAATTTTTCATTCAGAAGGTTCTTTCACTAATGCCAGAAAAGCAATAAGTGAAAATCATACTCTTAGTGCATGTCTTCACCCCCTCAAAAATTTGTTACTGCAAATATCTCACCTTGTTCCTGCTTTTGAGCTACTTGAGTACTTAGAAACTGAATTCACCACGCTGTAGCTTAGTCCTCATATCAGTATACAGAAATCATGATGACACACCCCTACTAACCTCTGAAGTCCCTTTTGCAGTTGTGTGTTTGGATTTTCTGCTAGTTTAAGTAGTTTAATTTCAGCAAGTATCTTGCACATGGCTGAAAAGGGCAGGGTCACGTTAGTCAGAGCCTGCTTAGGACTCTGAGTAGAAAGCTACATTCACATGGCAGTGGTACAGGGAAGAAACAGGCAAAACTGTGGCAGGGGGATCAGGTAGTTTGGCCACAGGAAATTACTGCCTTATGTAAAGCAATAGGCGAACAGGCTTTTATTGGTACTGGTCAGTTTTGCTTAAAATGTGATTGTCCTTGAAAAGTTACCCCCACATTACTTAGCGTTTTCAAAGCTGTACGAAAGCACTGCAGGGAGTTGTATCAGGGAACACATTTCCAAATAAGCTTTGTGCTGGCAGGGGGATGGTGCTGGAGCCCCAAGCGTTGCAGAGATGTGGAGGCTGCCCAGGCACTACGTTCTGCCTCTTCCAAGCATGAGAGCAACCTGAACAGCAAAAGTGAAGCGCATTGTTCAAGAGACAAATGTGTGTTCCACACCAATGCTGACAGGAATCCTTCTGTTGTAGGTAATTCCATGTAATTCCCAGACTACAGCAGTATCTGTTCCATCTCAGTTCTGAATACTTATACTTCTACTGGAACTCTTTCCCAGATGGGAGACAGAGGAACAGGAAGCCCACGATTTGTCTGAGTAGTATGGACCATCTGTACCAAAACAGGAAATTAACTGGGTCTCCAGAGCTCCAGAACAACGCTGTCATCATAGGGTCATCTATTTTCCCTGTGCCACTATGCTTCTTGTGAAATAAAATGCCTTTCTCTGCTCCCCTGGGAATCTGATTCTGTGTACTGAATAAATAAAACAGTGAAAGCAGGAACAGGAATAATTTTCTTTCCATTTAAAGAGTTTGCAGGCTAATTTATTCTGTGTTCGTATTTCACTTTTCTCTATCGACCTTGCACATTTTCTGTATTTTCATCCATGTTTAAAACACGCTGTCTGTTTCACATGTCATTCTTTCTTAACAATATAATACTTGACATAATCTGCCCTCTGGATCCTTTCTGTGGTGTAATTATATTATCTTTGTTGTTATTGATTTCTGTTGCTAGGGGATGAGGTTGTGCCACTTCTGGACAGTTCCTCTTTGCAGTTCAGCTGTATACTTTTAACTCTTAAAGATTTTCCTCCTGAGAATACTGAGTGCCAAGTTTTTGAAGTCCTAAAAAATGCCAGCAATCTCAGAAGATGATTTTTTTCTGAGCAAAGATTGCAAGATTTAATTATAAAATAGGAAAACAGATAGCAATTGGGAGAGATTCTGATCTTAGCTGTTCTTCTCTGAGATCAGGATTTGGCCAATGAACTTTGATTTATTTCTTCAGCCTTGCAATGTTATTTTTCAACAGTTTGAATGCTTCCAAGTTAAAGTATTATAGGATTTCTTTATCAGTTGCACACTTCCAATTGAATTTCTTTTTTCTTTTTTTTGGAAGGGGCATGTCCTTTTGAAATACTTAAACTACTTTTGCTCTTCACTGCTTTTTTGCTGAACCTACATTCCACTTTCCTTGCAGAACAGAAATTTGGTTCCACAAGATTAAAGGACTGATGCAGAATTTTAAAGATTTGAATAATAGTTGAAACCAAAGGAAAGGGTGAAACAGCTGAAGGAGGCTTTTTAAAACAAAATTGCTACTTTCCATATAAACTGGGATTTATTTTTGGCTGGTTGGTTGGTTTCTTAAGGCAACCTCAGACTGTGCTGTGCTGTGCTCCTGGGTGAGACTTTCATATACTCTTGGGATAAAATCTTAGGCTTCAGGCTTCCCAATTAATCTCTCACAATCTCACTGCAGCATTTCCCTGTGTACTTTGACTTCTGCCTGCCTCTCTGAGAGCCCACAGTACCACCTGAGGATTTTGGAAGATGGCAGCTCAGCTATGCAGCCTACAAATGGTGGCTTGCTTATTTATGATGTGCCAGGAGGTGAAGACAGGCTAAGCCTGACCCTCCTCCCTGGCCTACTTCAGCCTGCTCTGGGCTTTGCAGCTGGGTGGGCTGCTGACCCCAGCTGATGAGTTTTGTGGTTGGACAGGTCTGCCATACATCATGGCAGACTCTGCAGATACCTAAAATTGTTTATGTCACAGCTTCAGAAAATACTGAGATATAATGGCAGACTATTTTAGAGGAGTTTTAACACACTGTTTGTCTGTATTTTGTCTATTGTTTGCTCTTTTTGCATGAGGCTGCCAGATTCTACCCGGTATGCAGTAATTTTAACACTTGAGATTCTGTAAATAAAAACAACTAATTTGATCTGTAGAAGAAGGTGGAAGATCCTATTTCTAAACTTTTATTTCTGTTTGCCCTTAAAATTTGGGTGTTACAGAGCTATCTCTTGGAGAGGTTCTCAGAATTATGTTTTCTTATACAAAATAAATGTCCAGCTGGTAATGAATCTGGTATCAGAATCTGCAGTTACACTGAGGTCTGTATCTGTTCCTGGCTTAAGCAGGGAAACATCTATCTGTTCCCTTTACCTAAGACCACTTTTCTTGTAAGAAATACCCTTGTGCTTTCATTATGGGTATGCTTTTCAGCCTGCTCTTCTCACTTTGGTAATGAACACGTAGGTGAAAACAGCAAATGTATCTGCCATTAAATTGCATACTCCAAGGGGGAGTAGTCTCCTACCGAACTTTTAAACTCAAAGTGTTTGCACCAGATGCTTTTTCTTATTCTAACCTAGCCTGAAATGTGTCCTAAGCCGAAAGCACTGGTGCTAAGGCAAAATGCACTAGTTACAGCTTGCGTGGCTCTTGAGTGCATCACGAGCATTACGTCCTTGGGTGCAGAGTCCTGCTCTGTACGTACGCTCACACATACGCACACACTGCTTCCCTGTGAAGAGACACTGGTTCCTGCAGCAAGTCACAGCGTGGCCCAGGTTTGAAAGCTGGGTAGCAATGACATGGCTGGGCACATGAAGGATAAGTGTATGAACACCATCACTTCATTCCTGGCAATCCAGCAACAACAAGCCAAATGGATACACCTTTTTTTTGCCCCCCTGAGTTTCACTGTTCCCAAATCTTTTCTGTCTGTCTGCCCTATGTGGTCTAGACCTCGTGTTTAGTCAGACAGCCAGCAAGGGAGATCATCTATTCTAGGTGCTTGTCCTCTTGCAAGTACATGTAGAACATGTATATGCTACATGAGGTAGAAGCAAACTATTACTGAGAAGATGATTCATGATGACATCTCCTAAAAGCATGACACAAAAGAATTGGTGGGCAATTTTTATGTAAGCAAAAATATGTCAAATTCTTGTGAGAGGAGCAGGGGAAAGCATTAATGTCTGCAGAGGGCTCTGTCTTTTGAAAATGCAAAGAGTTGCATAGTAAATAGCACTTTTTTGAAACCTCATAAAACTGAAGTCTTACTTTCTCTTAGAAGATTCCTGTGGTAATGCCAGCCATGCTTTATAAGAACTGTAGGAACACCATCTTTAGTTACAGCTGTCAGAGGCAGACTCTTCTCTGCCTCCTCCTTCTCCTGCTGGCAGAGTTCCCAGATTGCATCCGTTTGCTATCAAGTTGTTCTCCCGCCTCAGCCAATGGAGCGCAAAGGCATCCCAGAGGACTTGATTCCCATCTCCTCAAGGTGAGAGTAGCTCCGTGACAGACACTCAGCACGCAGTGTCTTTCAGCACCAGGGGGTGCGAGTGTAAGATTCCCCTTCACACCGTGCGGCGTCACACACAGCTCCTGACACAGTCTGCAGTGAGGATGCCCTCCGGCTGCCTCCTTAGTGCTGGAGCCAGCCAAACCATTGAGCACGCACTTCAGCGATTTCTGCTCCTTATGAGCTTAATCCTAAGCAACTGAACATTTTTTTCCCACATGTAATATAATAAATGCAAACAAGTGATGTGCATGGGAGGAAATGGGGTGAAGCAGAACGGTATACATATTTGTAAAATGCTTATTTAATCTACTTAAGTTCTCTTATTTAGAATGATCTCATTTGTTTCAGATCAACAGTATAAATATAATTCTGCTCGCTGATGCTATGATTTGAGTCTTCAAGCAAGCCCTTTGAAGAAGGATTTACACCCTGAGCACTCTTGGTTATATATCCATTACCTCTTACACCTTAATTTACACCCATAGTTTATACAGCAATAAGAAAGTTTTATAATATAAAATCTACATCCTCGGGTAATCCACTAAAAACACTTATTTACAGTGAGAGCAATACAGAAGGGGATTACTAATAGCTTTCCTTTCCCTCCTGCTGCTGCAGGCAGCAGAACAATGGAATTAAATTTAGCTTTATGTGCTGTCTAATCAGATGATTCCAGGATTACTGACTCTCTCTGGCTGCTATGGCTATGAATACATAAAACTGGTCAGTTCTGCAGTGTTGCATTTGTACTTCTGCCATTGAATTAGCTCAAGACAAGCTTTGTGAGGTGGGAAGAATAGGACTGCAAAGGGTTAGGAGTCAAGGGAAGGATGTTGGACAGCTGGGGTTGATTTGGATTGGTACAATTCCATTGGAGTCAATAAGACTGTCTGAGTAATGACTCAATACAAAATTTGGCCATAACATTTAGATCCAAGAAAAACGGTGTCCGTAGTTCTGTGGAGACTGAGCAGGGTCACACATGGTTACTTTTTTGAACATTATCATTCTCTTTCTGGGAGAGCTTTTGGCATGATATTATGTTTTAGTAGAACCAATCTGCTTTGTGCAGATCCTATACCTGTAGGTAAAAGCAGTCATCTGTTTTATTGTAATTGTATAGTGTTCGATAGTTTCAATGAAAGCTTTGCAAACCCAGTCCTTGGACTTAATGAATCAGGCATTGAATTCACTGAGGTAGGTGATATAGGCATTTGGATTACATCCTTGGGCAACTGCTTTGCAGAATGCATCTCCAGTCTGATTGGGAATCCTGCAGTGTGCTCAGCATGGTAGAGGAGATGTATGTGTACAGCCTTGTGCTTCGCAGTGATTTTGAAGAGAGGAATCTGTCAAAATTGTAAATGGCTCTATTTTAACTTTGCAACCACCTGGCTGCAACTGCCCAGCCCCAGTGTTTGTCTCAATTCCACAGGGTTTTAGCAGTTCTGTTGTAGAATCCTGATTCTATGCCTACTGAAGTCCTCCTGCCTGAGCTGGCAATGGGAAGTGCTAAGGGGTAATTTCTTTTTATTCTCTGTGCTCTTTTGGTCACTTGGGATTACACGGAAGGCATTGACCTAATCATCAAAGACCCAGTCTTCAAGCCCTTCCTTAATTTCTGCTCATTACTTACTCAGGCAAGGATCCAGTTGACTTCCTTGAGTTCAGCCTCAGCAAAAAAACAAATTAAGGACTTGGCCTCAGGTCTGATGTCATACTCCATTTCCTTTCACATTAACTCTTCCTTTTACCAAGTAGGGAAACTGAACTAGAAAAGGCAGAGAGGGATTGTTTTGATCACGGATTCTTCAAGTTACCAAGCATTCCTGCTGGGGTTTTTTTCCGAAACACAAGGTAGATGTCAGGTGTTGAGATATCTCCGAGAAAATGTCAGTGGTGTCACTGGCATGTAAGAATCGAGTGGGGAAATTAGTACTAGTTTCTCTGAATATGGAGCATATAAGCAGTTATTTGAACAACTGATTTCTCATAAAGGCTCTGATTACTCATAAAGACTCTGCAGCCCTCTTTAGAGCTTTTTATCTTATCTGCTGCAGGTCATGATGGCATTTCCTGGATCAAAGAGGACCCCAAAATGTCACAGGATAAGATAAGTGCTGTTTCCTGCCCTGGCACACCCAATGCTGCCTGTCATGCCCCCAAGGACAAGCAGACTTTGTCTCTCCATTCCATGGAGATATATATAGATATAGATACATGTAAACACACATATACATAAGTATATGTTTTTTGCAGTAGACAAGAGATCACTTCTTTACCACTGTTTGTTGATTCAGTTTATTCCCCATTTGAGAAAGAAATTGTAATGCAAATAAATTAATAATGCGGAGTGCCAATTCCATTTCCCCCCCTCTTTGTTGTCAGGGAGGCTTAGCTGACTCCAAGTTTTCCACTTTGAGGTCAGGGCCTTCGGCATGAGCAAAGCCTCCCTCGGGCTACGCTCTGTTCTTGCATATTTAGGCTCCAAAGAACAAGATAGAAAAAAACTTAAGTCTTCTAGATCTCCTACTCCCAACTGCTTCACGAGTGCTCTAAAAGGGCCTTGCCCTTTCCAATTCAAGTTGGCATTTTGGATTCAAAAGACCAGACAAATGCACGATTGTTCCATAGATACGTCTGCCTCAGTTGAATGTCATTACTGGAATGCTGTTAGAGTAGATATCCTGTAGTTTCTTTGAGACAGATTCATTCTGTCTGTGCCAAATATATTGGCAAACACACAAACACACACAAGCACACACTCATGCCAATACATTTGTGGAGAGTTCCCAAGCAGCATAGCTGCATGCAAATATGAAAGATAGCTAGGGAAGCAGGGCACTAAATAATCCTGGGCAACCCCAACAGATGACATTATGTAGATCCTGACAAAGAGTGGACACCAGTGAAATTCTCCAGGTCCCTCCACAGAAGTGGCACTGGCCTCTGTAAGAAAATAGCTTACAGCTGTAGGGCTCAGTGAGTGAGGTTTGGAGCAATGCGAAACTTGCACCTTCCCTTCAGCTAACAGGTTTCAGAGTGTTTTCAAGCTGAGTTAAATATTCACAGTCACAGACCTTTCAAGTTCCTTTTGTGCAAAAAAGCACTTTGGTAATTTCTAGTAGGCGTAAACCAAAATTTATGAAGAACAACCATGTGCTCTCAAATGAGTTGCTGCAGCTCTATTTTTGCATGTGTTTGAATTTTGATAGGAAATGCTCTAAATGGCCTTGGTTACCTCATTGGTATTTGCCACGTGTTGTTTTTTGCATCCTCTTTCACATTTTTCAGCTATTCATTAACTTTACTGAAGGACCAAACATGATGGGCTTCCCTCCACCCCAACTGCCCCATATATTATTTCATTATAACTCAGTTTTTCACAGCTCTTTCTTCCTTCAGCACAATCATCCATTTGGCTGTTGTCTTCTGTTCTCTTTTCACACTTTCCCCTGAGTACCTGCACATTCCCTGGGTACAAATAGAAAGTAGCTCAAAGGTTTTGGGCTTGCTCTGTGGCATATGGGCTCTGCCTTTCCTTCCAGTTTGCAAGAAATGTTTCAGCAGAAGAGCTTCAGCTGGTGTGAACTGCTGAAACTCCACTGCCCTTCAGTGGAGCTGCAATGGTGTATACCAGCAGAAGACCTGGTGGCCTTTAGCTTCTGCTTGGTTCTTCAGCTACTGAATCATCAGGAGACCTGTACTGGGACACAGATGAAGCGAGGAGCAGTATCTCGAGAGCCAAAAATTTCAGGATCCATTTTAACGAAACAGACTAGAACATCACTGTGATATTGTTATTAATCACACTGTAAATTTGGAGCTCAATCCCATCCTTCCTGTCATCAATCAGAGAAGTCTCCTGTAAACCAGAATCAGACCCTTCCTGAGGATGGGAATAAATACCAGTCCAATTCTTTAGTCAGTCTTCAGCTCATGAATTCTTAGTTTCACTGATGTCAGTGGTAATGATTGTATACTCGAGAACTCCGTCAGCAATGAACACAGCTCCCACTAAGTATGGGAGATTCATTGAAAAGTAGTTAATCTTCCTCACTAGAATTCCACCTTTAACTGGATGACTCAGCTTTTTAACAGAATTTAAGAACCCATGCTGTGCAAATAATAACTTTCATTTGTATTCAAAGGAAAACTCAAATCTACTTAATCCAGGCTTTTTTTATAGCCTACCTTGTTCCTTAGCAAACCCTAACAAGGAAACAAATAGGCTACCTAAATCACTTTTATGCTACTCATGTCCCTAACTGGGGAGAAGTCTATTTATATATCTATATATATGTTTGTATATATATATTTAGTTATATTTATCTATTTATATTTATGAATTGTGCACATGCACTAGCTGTCAGAGAAAGGAAATGGATGGATCACAGAAAAGGAAGGCGTATTTTCCATCAGCAATATAATGTAGATTTAAAATCTGTGGACTGCAGAATGTTTCAGGAAACAAAGACAGGCCAGAACTTTTTGAATGCTTATGTTTGGAGAAAGCTTAAAATTTGTATTCTCTTTCACCCAAACTGTTATTGATTGCAAATACTTTGCAGCCAGTGAGGAAATACTATATATTCCTTCCTTAGCTCCAACAAAGACAAGAATGGTATAACCTAACTCCAGAGAAAAGGAACAGTTTATTGAAACAGCTTCTTTTTCTAAAGCATCAGACCTCTGGCCATGGCTTACTTTGAAGGGTACTTACAGACTGGATCTTTCTTACTGTTACCTTTATGTAATACTTTGTTGATTCTGGCAGTACTCGGGCACAGATATCAGTAGGACATGGTTGTGGATAAGCTGGTTCTGTGCTGCATGCCGATCACCACCATGTCTGAAAATCCACCTTCTCTCTTTAGCAAAGTGACTGACACAAGTGGCTGCAGCACCAAGTCAGTCAAAAATCACAGGTTCTGTTGCCTTACCACAGGCCGTGACAGACAGGAACAAATGCATTCTAAAATAGCCTCAGGAATGCACAGCTTTGTTATTTTGTTTTCTTTTCTGAGCAAGAGAAGAATTTTTTTCTTAATTACTTGGCCACAATTGAAACTAAACTTCTCTGTTAAGTTTTTTGCAAAGTATGTCTCATAAGTAGTGCAGCATAGAGGCAGGATCAAGTTCTTCACCTCTGGGAATACTTTTAGAAACAAATAAATCGAACAAAAGTTTTGTGGATTCTTCAATTTGCAAGAAGCATCCTGTAGTGCTATATTGCTCTACCTTGTTTGCAGTAAACAATAGAACATCAAAAACTCTCTGAGAAGAAAAGAGTTTTTAGTTTCTCAAACACCAGCATTGTTTTTACTAAGTGGAGGCAGGGCTCATTTCAGTGGTTCCGTGCTGGAGTTCATATTTTATGGATTTCCATTTATCATAAGCATTCTAGCCATGTTACCAAGGGAACTTTATACCACACATAGCTGGTTTAGTTTCTTTAAGAAGTGTTTGCTTACTTAAAGAATACCATGTTCTGCGCCTACCTTTCACTCCACGTTCCTGTTACTTAGTTACTTAGTCTTACAAACTTCGTAGTTGAGCATCCAAGCTTTATCTTCTAGAAGTCTTTCAGTGGGAAGAGTAACGAGAGAGGCTATGTTCTTGTCTGAGGGACAATGCTCAGGTCCTTCTTCTTAGCTTTCACTTGTTCTCTGCCTTACAGTCAACACTTGGAAAAGTACAGGTGTTTCAGAATGTTGTTTAACTTCAACATAATTGAGGAAAAAAATATTTTGGTATCTGAGTGTTTGGAGATTGCAGAGACCAGTAGCTAAGGGTTGCCAATAGCCCAGATCACTTAGTATGTAGGTTTTAGACCAAAAAAATGTGAAACTCCAATTAGGAAAACAAGGCTCAAATTTTCCAAGTTAGTCTAAATAACTGTAAGAACTAGAATGCTCAGCCTTAGTGAATATACCAAATCAATTTCCACAAACCTCTGCTTTTACAGACAGTCCTGGTTACTACATCCAAACCCACAAGCTCTTTGTTATTTAAATCATAACTATCAAATTGTATTTCACTTTTTTGATAAAACCACAATAAGACACATGATCCTAACAAAGGGAAAAGCAGGTGGAGAATGAAGATAGAGCTAATTTTTACCACCTGGACTCACAGAACTCTTTCCTTACGAGATTTTTACGTGAATCAGGGCCACTGAAGAAATAACAGTCCGTAAAATTGAATCAACACTCATTAAATCCAGAAGGTGAAGTTAGTTTACATGTAAAATAATCTACAAAATCAATGACCTACACAGTTTCTCTATGGCTGTTTGTGTTAACTGCATTCATGGCTGGAGGAAAATTTATCTCTGGGTAGGTCAATATAATTTCCTAGAAGTTAACTGAGCTGAAATTGGTCCTTTATGTTTTGAATGTTAGTGGTTCAAACTGTAGTCTGGAAAGTATTGGTAGCTACAACAAGGATTTTCCATTTTGCATGTTGCTGTTCTGCCTCCTAGCCTACACAATTGATAAGAATAGCATCTGATAGAACCCATCTGTGACTCTGAGGTCTGAGCTTGCCGAGGAGCTGTAGTGCAGGAAAAGCCCCGGGGAGAGTTCTGGCTGACTCAGTCAGGAAATCAGCCGTGTGTGCTGCAACGTTCGTTCTGCATCCAGCACGTACGCTATGGACACCGTATATCCCACTTGCACGCCAGGAGCCTGCATCCACTGTACTGCAAGGTAGGGAAATCCCAAAGCTGCTCCTCAGCTTATGGAGAAAATCCTCACAAGCTGGCAGAGGCTATCCAGCCTTAAGCTTTCACAGGGAAAGTATCTGTGAAATCAGTGGGTGAAATGGACTGTTATGTGATAGTATGGCACAGCAATATTTTTTAGAGTATCATGCATTTATACCGGCATTTTTCAGTTGTGGACTGCAGAAGAAAAAGAATATTAAATGGATGGTATGAAAGGTTCTTCATTGACACATCTCTACATTTCCATTGTCACCACTGTCCAATCTCATGAGCTTCTAAATGCTTTCTGTGCCCTCTTTTCTTTTATCACTCCTTAGATGATCCAAAAAGTGTCTGGGTAATAGCACTAGTGACCTGTGGCAGAAGGGAGGTATGTATATCTGTAACTTCTTGATCTGTTCCTAAAGCAGAAATTGCTACAAACCACTCCACACCAATGGTTTAGATGCCAGTATGGAACAAAAAGACATGGGTCAAATTTTTCTTCACTTGTCAGTATGAGGATTGCCTATAAAGAAGAAAGCCCTTTGAAGGAAATGAGCAAAATCAGCAGCAGTGGTAAATATAGAGCGTGCAAGCACATTCTCTCATGAAAATTTATTTTTTAAAGATGAAATGCCCAACATCCATCAAAGTTCATCTCAGTTAGTCTAATCACAGGGTACAGAATATTTCAGTTGTTAACTGTATTGGCACATATGATTATGTGTGATAATTTTCTGCCGCCTCAGCACTGTGGCATAGTTTTTATGCATCCTTCCCCTATTTGCTTCTCTTTTCCTTGCTACTTACAAATTGTTTTAAACTAATGTATTTCATCAGGTACCTCCTCTCCAAAGGAATTAATGTGCAGCTGGAGCAGCTGAGGCAATAGGACAAGCAGTAGGACTCGAAGAGACTGCATTGCAAATAACAAGAGGCCTGTATTGACAGATTGCTCAGGGCTTTGACCTACCAGATATGCTCCTTCTTTACTGCTTAATTATCCTCATGGAAATTTACTTTTTCATTATCCAAGAAAAATCACCTGATTCTGATTTATGATTGTTGTCTTATTCTGCCACTATTCACCTCAGCAAAGAGCCTGAGTGTCTGTGCTCAGTCACCTCTGTAGGTCCTGGGGCAGCAGGTACCTGAAGCCATCCCATCCCCAGGCTGAAACAGCCCCAGTCCCTCAGCCTCTCCTCACAAGACAGGTGCTTTAGCCTCGGCCACCTCAGGAACTCTCTGCTGAACTGCAGTTTATTGACAGCCTTCGTGTACTCAGCAGCCCAGAGATGAACCCAGTATTCCAGAGATAGCCAAACAAATGCCTGGCAAAAAGGAGCAACTGTTTCCCCCTTTGCTGGCTGTGCTCCTGCTGACACAGCCCAGGGCACTCAGCCTGCATCCCTGCCAGGATTCTGCTGGCTCAGCTTCAGCCAGATGTGCCCCAGGACCTCAGACCCTGCTCCACAGAGCTGCTCCCCAGCCAGGCGATCCCAGCCTGTTTCCTGCTGGGTGTCAGTCTGCCCCAGACACAGGGCAGGGCAGGTGTCCTGACTGGATTTAATGAAGTTTACTGTCAGTTCATTTCTGCCGTCCAGCTCCTTCTGAAAGGCAGCCCTGCCCTTGAGCGTATCAGCTGCATCCCCCCACATGCCCCTCCCCTACAGGTCGTTGCAAACTTGATGAGGATAATTCTCTCTCCTTCTGCAGACCCAGGCCAGGGCCCCTGAGCAAGGCCCCTTGTAACCATTTACAAACACTTGCGTCTAACTTTTTTCCATCCATTCTTAATTACAAGCTAAAATTGTTGCAAGTATTGCACAAAAAAAACCCCTTGAACAGTAAATCTGTCCAAACATGATGTTTCCAGCAAACTTGTTGCAAGATGGTCTAAAGAAAATAAAATTAGTCTGCCAAGATATTTTGGAAGGCAGCAGGAACTGATGGAGTCATTTTTCACGTTATTCTGTCATTTTCCTATCTGACAAATTTATGGGGCTGGTGAGAAGTGACTTAGACTTCACCTATGGCTTAATTCTAAAGTATCTCCAGAAACAAATATTGAGGATCTTCAGCATGCCCACAATTGAAGACCTGTATAACAAAAAGGAAAACGTGTGAGTGGCAGGACAGTGTTTGGGGAGAAAAAATCACTCTGGTCAAATTGTATTTTTATTTATTTTCGAGCTCAACTCTTTGATGCCCATGTGGGCCCGATTTCAGACATTTTTAGCAGGGTATTTTATTGGAAAAAAAGCAGAATAAGACGTTCTTTAAAGTTAGAATCTCTTTACACTACTAAAACACACACACACACAGAAAGAGGCAAAATGCCAAAAATGCCATATTTAAAGCACAAAAGATGCAGAGCCAGAAATTCTCTGGCTTCATTAGAGGTGTGAATATTGCTATGTAGTTTTTGCTCTGAGTTTTGGCTCAGTTCTTAGTTGTCATCTTTATTCATAAGCTCAGAAATTCTGCTGAGTGTGTCAACAAGCATCTTTGCTGCTGTGGCCAAATGTGTTTTCTTCTGGTTTAGAATATTTCTTGCAGATCTTCTCTCTGGCAATATGTTCTTGTTCATTTGTTGGCTTGATTTTACTAAAAGGATGGGACAGGTAGGCTTGAGAAAGTAAGGAATTCTTTCTCTTAACTTTTCCATAGTTTTGCATTTGCCATTTTGCATGTATGATTAACAGGTTAGCTGATATGATAGTTTTTCCTTTTTTAATAGCTCCAGTGAGAAATTTGTGATTTTGTCCAACTAATCCCACTTGAGTCTGTCCTCTTCAGTGCAGCTCTCTGGGTTTGTATTCCATGGGATAAACTACTGTGTTAGAGGTACTTGGCTACCCTGAGTGACTTCATTTGTACACATAACACAGCTCAAATTCCAGCAGACACTAACTTCAGAAATGGAAGCAGCAGAGCTACATCAACCCAGAACTAAACCCAGGCTAATTAACCTCCCTGCAAAGCTCACCACATTACCTAAATCTTTACAGAATCTTAGGTCCTTGTTTTTCCTCCACTTGAATACATGGTATGGCTTCTTGAAGTGTGCCCCCACTAATTGTATGGAACTGGGAATACCTTCATGACCATTGTAATAAAGTTTCCCATTCCTAAATTCCCTTTCCTTTGGCTCGAATGAGCCAGTGTAGTTAGGCAGCAGGATAGCGACGCACTAAAGCAGTTTTCAAAAGCAAAACAAGAACGGCTCCGTTATCTGTAGACTTGAATGGGAAAAGTACAACACTGCTTAGAGAGAGAGGCACTACACAACGTGGCAAAACTACCTTTGAAGATGCTATCAGCACAAGCTCATCAGCTTGTACGCTCTGTCTTACAAGCATAAAAATGATGCTTGAAGCCCAGAGAACTTTTAAAACCTGTAAAGATGGCTCATATTGCTGCCTTTGTTCTGATGTTTTGAAGACTGTCATTGAATTTTGATACCCACCAGGGAAGAGGTAGCTCCAGGTCACAGCACCCAGACAGGGTCCAAGAGGCCTCCCTAGCTCTGAGCACAACCAGTCTCTCTCCCAAACCAGCCATGTGAGCCCACAGTATCCAAACTGCACACGGCTGGTGAAGATTTATATTGTTCATTTAAATTAGAGGAGGTAATGTGATGCTTACTAGCTCTGGATCGAGCCTCCAGACTCAGTGGAGGATTTTACTAAAATTAGAAACACCAGGTGTGTTACTGATGTATCTCCAAGTTGCTTGCAAATAGGTGGCAGATGTTAAAACATTCATGACTTGCAGTATCTGAGCTTAAGGTCCACATACCCACCATGATGTCAAAAGTAGGATAGGAGGAGGACAAAACTGGGGCGTCCAGTACGCTTATTGAAAAAGAAAATATTACTGAGGAAAGGATTCAGGGAAAAGTGAAACATAGAAATGGCATAGGAATTGTATGACCTTTGATGGGAGAGAGACTTATCTTTGAAACAAGGCATTTAGCTTGCTTAGCAAGTACAGTGCTGCAGTGGCAGAAGCAGCCTCCAGTTTTAACTTATTATCAGCTCTTTAAAAATGTTTAGGGTGAGCAGACACGGTACTTCCTTAAATACTGCATAAGATACCATTTATCAGAAAGAAATAGGTGCCGTTTGGCACCTGCTGTAATTGCTATGATGGAAATAGCAATACATAAGTATCAGAAGAATGGGTGCCACATTTTTTAACAGCTTACAGCTATTTTATGTATTTCTAATGGCCAATGAATAAATGATGCAACATACATTTTACATACCTGTGGAGTAATGAATCTGAGATTAAATCATGCATAATGATTTTTAGGTGCCAGATACATTTAATATACTGAAGGAAAAAATTTATTTGATGTGAAGCATGAATATAATTACAAGTATGTTGGAGAGTTTGTGGGAGTTCTTTCTATACCTGTAGAAAATGTTGTGGCTCTAGCAGTAGACCCACCATAATATATGAAGAGCAGACCCACAGACCTCACCCCAGCTGCTTAGGTCATCTAAACCTCCAGTCTTTAAAATCAAGTGCTAAATAGTCTTGTTTTAACAGATCCTGCCCCTGCTTGCTACTGTACTCTTCAACGTGAGCCACTAAAAGACACATGAACACAGCTGAGCATAAATGAGTGGTGAGGAATTTAAAAATTAATAATAATGAAAAAATTACACGACCTTCTTCCTCCAAGAGAACACCCCTCTCTTTAATAGTTACAAATGTTGTTCAAATAGTAAGAAAAAAAATTATCTTTTGTTCCAAACAAAATGTCTGAATTTTTTTTTACTCACTGGAAGGAAATGAGATAATCTTTAAATAATGGAATTTTTCAGTCATTTTTTGACTCTTAAGGCAAAAGTACATTGTCTGCCAGGCAGACGAATCTTTCATCAAAGAATTTCAGATGTGATTTTTTTTTCCTTAATGTAATAAGACACTATGCATTTTGTCCTCAGTTCTCTGGAAGAGATCTCAAAGAACCAATTAATATCAAACTGAATGACTGACCAACCATCTGCCAGTTCCAGCACATTCAATACAACTGATGCTTTATTCAAATACACAGTACAGACTCTGCCACCAGAAGAATTGATTTAGGTCAGATGAGAAGGGAAGAATAATATGTAATTATACATACAGTGAGACCTGCTCATATAAGACTTTGATGCAGTAAAAGTGTTTTTCTGCTACAGTAAAGGAGAAAAGATAACAGGAAACTTTCAGTATATTGCAACACGTAAGATTCAAGACAAGTCATACTGAATCATTACCTGTCTTGAAGTTGTCTGGTGAAGAGGTGGAGTTGCCTCATTACAGAAGATTTTGCTGTTTAAACCCACATATTCAGAGATGTTAAAAGGATTAAACATTCAAATCTGATTTATTTTGGTGGACTTGGGCAACATAATCCTCAGGCAACATTTAAGTCTCATGTTTTGACATCACAGAAGGCAGCTGCAGGGACAGGAAGCCATCCAACAAAGGGAGAGGAAATCCTGAGTTGTTTGGTTCAACAGAATATAAATGAAGAAGACATTATACTGAATAAGGAATCAATGCTTGCAGAAGACATTTTGTGTCAGCTTCTGACCACTGATTTGGTGACAGCCTATAAATCAACTCCAAAGTCAGCTGCAAAGCCATGTGAGGTTTTCTACAACCTTGGGACCTATGGGTCTGCACTATATTTTTCCTCAGTTGATTTGCTTAGCTGCTGAGGAACGTGTTAGAATTTTTTCTAGAAACAAAGAGACAAAACCTTCACATATGTTAGCATTTCTGAATTTACACAGAAAACATCCTCAAGTCACTCTGCAGGATGTGAGGGGAAGTTAGAGGAAACACAATTTCTCAAAGCAGGATTTTTGTGGCTGGTTGTACAGATCCTAGGTTTTTGCAGAGAAAAAAAATCATTATAGTAGTCAAAATTAAAAAGGATTGTTCAGAGAATACCTACCATTTCCTTTCTTTTTTAAGATTTTTCTCTGTGAAAATAATGCTGCTCTGCTACGTGACATGGACAGCAATCAGGAAGGGTCATATCAACCAGGCTTATCTATACAGCATGGAATTCTGAAAACAGGCAAAAAGTACTCCAACTTTCACAGAAGTGAAAGTGCCAGCTTATTTATTCTTGAGACTCTTAGAACCTCTGCTTTGATATTGCACAGAGCCGGTTGTTCAGAAGAAGTGGATTGTGAGTCACCAACAAGTCTATGATATGAGTAAGTTGCAGCTCAGGACTTTTATAAGTTTGGAAACAGAACTTGCTTCTTGACCCGAACGCTTGGGCCTTAGGATTAGCTAGGTGCTTGCATTGTTCACCTATTGACTCCTATGCGAAGCACCTACAGAAAATACACCGTCTGCACACTTCAGGTATCACAGATAGTCAATGCTTTCTCCTGAAAAATACTTCTGAACTCAGCTATTCACACAATGCATCCTTTGCCTTTAATAAAAATTGGATCTAATTAACAGCATGTGAAAATAATTGCTAACAATTAAATCCCAGTTCATATAGCCAGGCACATTTTAAAGACAGTATAGCAGGTTTCCTGTGGTCACCTATAGAAAACTTGTGCATTCATTTTTAATTGCCTACTAGTGCTTAAATCAGACCTTTGCCTGTTATGCTTTGTATTTCACAGGTCAGTGATGATTTATTTATTTGCTCGCTTAAAATAAGAAAAATTAATTGACATTAATTTTCAATCTCATTGAGTTAATTTGGTGGGAAGGAAGGAAACTTTTTGCTTCTAAGGAAACATTAACAGCTTTTATGTAATCTGACACTCTTGCTGTATCTGCCATCTCTTAAAATATTGCTGCTGACATTTGTCACACTAGTGAGTGCAAGGAAGTGAAATTTAGTGAACTTAAAATAATTCAGATTCTTTAGCAAAAATTATGCCTGCTGCTATTTTCTGCCACTATTGGGGAAAAGGGTAAAAGACCTCTAGCCTAGAGTCAAGCTTGTCTGCAGCCAAGCTTTCTCCTTGTTAGAGGTTCTCCCTCTGTGCATTCCATCAAGCTTCACCTCCAAACTGGCCTGCAGCTAATGACACCGTGGGAAAGTTGGTTATGAGTCCTTGACATCAAACTTTGCTAACCCTTGCGTGCAGCTGCTACAGAGAGAAGCTCTGTTTTGCCTTCCTCGGCACCTTCCAGGGGCAGCTGTAGGCCCTGTGCTTAACGACCTCGCCACAGTGGCTGTGATGGCTTTGATGGCTGTTTACAGGGGCTGAGGCGATTCTGTTTCCCTCTATTTCTGTTTCCTTCTGCCTGTTGTCGAGCATTTTATCTCAACAACATAGAGTATCAAAAGGCCAAGTTTTAGCCCAGTGTGCTGGTTCTTTAGGCTGCCCTGCTCTGTTCTAACGTTGAGACCTGTCTTGACTGAAGGACAGCCCCTGTCCCAGTCAAACCACAGCACTTCCATCCTGTCACCCCAAAAGGATTTGCTGTCTTGGAGGGAAACAAGGGCACAGGCACATCTTCTGCCTACTTTCACTTACATTAAGAAGTGAGCTGAAATGCAAACAGATTCCTCTGCACCAATTTCTTTCCAGCAGCAGAAAGTTCTACGAAGACTTACTGATTCAGCTGCTTGCTGAGATGCATAATACATGCAGCTATGTCCCAAAAGATTTCTGCCCTAAAACTTATCTTTTCCATTTCATTCTTTTCATTGTTATGCCACCTAACATGAAAGTAGAAAGGACAAAAGTAATTTTTTTAAAGACATTTCTTACTGCAGATGTGAAACTCTTAGCGGCCCTTGTAAGTTAATATGTATTAAAATACATGATCAGACCATCAGACCCTGAGTATCCCAGGAACAGATGGTGTATTGACTGCTAAGGGCTAATCTTCATTTAAGGTACTCTGATTGCAGCTGAATCTAATGAAAAGGTATGACTCTCAAACCCCCTGCTGCTTAAATTGTTCTGTTTTATTCCTGCTACTATACTTCTTTTCCTTTTTTTCAAGACTGGGAAGATTAAAAGATGAATGAGATCTCAAAATTGAAAGACAATGTGTAGCTTCATGAAAATTAGATTTTTATTTCTTCCTGATAGCACTAAAGTTAAAAATTATTAGTCTTGTATTCCAGTTCCCTTCTCAGGGTTTCCAAATCTGTGTTATTTATTATGAATCTTTGTTTAATAAAATATGAAGTCCTGTAACTCCTTCATCTACAGTGAAGCTTAGTCTTTTCTGATAATAAAAAATAGAAACCATTTTTACAAGACGAATAACTAAATACCTCCGTATTAATGCAAACCAAATTGTATTATATATTTCTTAGAGCTGTGAGTTGTAAGAGATAAATTTTTACTTCAAAAAATGCAATTTATTTTTTAAAAATATGATCATTAACAGTGGTATTTTTTCTATATTAAACAGTTGTATTTAAGTAACACACTGACTACTACTTCCTTTTATGGACTTTTCCTCAGGATGCATTCTTATATTAGTATTTCCCATGCTTATAGGGCATGTCTGTAAGTGGTTTTAATGTTTTTTAATCCCTTTTTAGTCCTTCTACTTTACTTTATTCTCTAATTTTTAACCAAGTATTTTAAATGGAACTTTTAAATATTTTCGGTGCTTCTGCAAGGATTTGATCAAAAGTTTTTGCCAAACTTTGTGACTAGTAGAATACTCTCAGTAGTGTCATTGTTATTTTTCTTTGATAAATTAATTACTCACAAGAAATAAAAATTATGTCATTCTTGGGGCTATCCTGTGCAGGCCCAGAAGCTAGACTTTGATGATTCTTGTAGACCCCTTCCAATTCAGGATATTCTATGATTCTATGATAAAAAAATGGTTTTTAGTTCTTTACAAGGACTTCTTTGTATTAAATACAACAGAAATGCAGAGAATGACTTGTGTGAACTTGGTGATCCTGAATGTTCACTAACAAGGGAACATAAAAACCAGAATTGTTTCAATGGTTTATATGTAAAATGGATCTCGAGGTTACAATGAGAAAATAATAGCAATATTATTTCATCACAAAAGGAAATACCACTGTAGGAAATGAGAAACCATGCAGACAAATGATAAAGTCAGTGCAGGAATGTTTTGCTATAATGGAATTGTAAGGCTGAATACATTTTAAAATATTACTTTTTTTATTTAATTGAGTGTTGTGGTTACTGTTTCACAGTCAATACCACAGAAAAGACTGTACAGGCTGTATCTGTACATGATTTGAAAATGCAAACATTCACCACTTACTTTTCAGGCTTGAAAACATGAAAAAAACCTCAGGTGTCTTCTAAAGAAATATGTAAATGTAAAAAATTTCATACAACCTCTTTTCTGGTTCAGACTCACCGTAAATGTAAAAAAAAAAAAAGTAATTTCCAGTGAAGTACAGTTGTGTGTTCAGTCTCTTCTGTATTTAGGTCAATAGCATCTGAGATATGGGGAGAGAAGACAAGGCAAGTAATTGCTCTTTGGTCTTACCTCAGAACCCTTAGTCCAAGTCTGTCCGAAACATAGTCTGCTGCTCTAGCAGCGTTTTCAGGACTTCATGCAGTATTTGGCACTAGAGTAGCTTAGTTTGGATTGCAGCTTTCAGGGGTTTGTTGCAAGAATTGTGAAAAGTAACGCTTGGACTCATCTATCTTAGAGATCTTTTCCAACTGTAATGGTTCGATGATTGTGTACAAGATCCCAGCTGACAGCTCTGTACAGTGAGCTCTTCTGTTAATCGATCCACAGAAAAAGCGCAGGAGCTGATACGCGGTCTCTGCACTTCAGAACCACCAACCTGAAGAACTGCTTGGGGGAGCAGGAGGAAGAATCTCATTTCTCTGCATGTACCACCGCTGGGATTAAAGGTATTGGCAGTTACCCTTGTGTAAAAGCCTTCTGTGCGCATAAAAGGAGAGCAAAGTGCTGAAGCAAAGGCACCAGAAATGATATATGCCTTAGCAAAGGTGCTTTTTAAATGAAAGCAATTTGGCTTCAGTGTGAACAGCAGTAAATTACAGCACAACACTCTGCAAGAATGTTATAGTTAGCAGAAAGGTATTTATACATGGATTTTTTTTTTTAAAGCCTAGAGAATTCAGAGTTAAGATTAAATTCACAAGCCATCAAACACCTGAAAGTTTGAAAATTCATAGTTAGGGTCCAGAAATTTACTTGGCTTGCTCCCATGGATGATACCTGTCTTCCCAAATTGTCTTTTATCTCTCTTGTAGTAAATAGCATTTTTTTGATCAAGGATTTTTAAAATTCTTTAAGAAGTCAGCAAATTTGAAAACATTGTACTTTACTTGCACAGAAAATTCAGGAAGGGATCAAAGTGTGTGTATGGTTTTGGTTTTGGCTGTCCCTTCTCTGTCCCTGAGTTGCTGATGAGCTAATATTAGAACATCAGGATGGATTGCTAGGAAATCACTAATAAACTCTGGATGTGTGAGCTTAACTCTGACTAATATATCCATTGAATCATGATGGATAGATTTTTTTGTCATGTTTTTTTTTTGTCATGTTTTTGCCATGAGAGGGCAAAAATTGAGGAAGTGTTGGATTTTGGTTTTGTCTCATAAATGATGAAAAATCTGCAAAAAATCTAAATCTAAAAAACTTTTGAATTCCTGGAAGGTTCCAAATATTGCAATGATTATTACATTCTCTTTTCTACAAAACAACAAGCTGAGGGGAAATTGTATCTTAGTCCTGGCTTTGAAACTTGACTTGTGAGGGAATGCGGGAGCAAGTTTTAGAATTAGAATAAAATTACTGATAGCTATGAAATTTGTAGGTGAAGCATCATCAATGTATGGTGTCGAGGAGTATATAGGAATGCGGAATATATTATGTGTGTTAAACACAGAACTGTTATCCTTGCATAAATATTTCATGCAGTTTAGTGGTGAGCTTTTCAGTTCCAATACCTGTGTGTCGTTTGAGAGTTACTAAGCCTGTATCTTTTGTACAAATCCCAAAGTAACAGAGGCACTGCAGAGTTCAGGGCAGAGCTTCCAGAAGCTTAAGCAATGTCAGACTTCACTGATGCCCTTTCCAGTCATGTGCATCCTGCTAGCTTGGCTTCTGCATACAAGTCAAATACAGCTGTCTGTAGAAGTAATGCAGAAATACATTATCAGTGTTTGGTTTTAATTCTCCTTGTGACCTGGACAGCTTATGAACAAAGTTGAAAGCCTAATTAAAATAATGCATTGAAAGCTGTCACTGGATTTGAACAGAGTGAGGAAGTAGCGACACTTTTTTTGATTTAAAAACAAAGCAATTTGGGAATCAGAGTGAAATATAAAACCCTCTTTATTTGATGGCTCTCGGGAATTAAAATGATTAAACAGTGGAGACGTTTGGGGAAGTCTCAGTTTTTCCATTCCTCCTCCTTGTGCATTGCAAATACTGTTACAAAAGAACCACAGGTAATATTGGCTCTGTGAAGCAAATGGCTGGCAGATTTTCAGGCTAGCAGCAGAAAATCCCTTGCACTGCTCTTGGCTGGTGAGGAAGACCAAAGTGTTTTCAGTAGCTCACAGAGATAGCACTGTTTTGATTTAGAATCAGCACAGAGTATGCCATTCCCTGCTTATCTACAACAAGCATCTGTTTTAAGATTACAGTACTTTCTATAGAGCTGCAAAAATGTGTTGACATGTTGTAAGTTTAAGGGACATGGAGCTCACAGTATAATCACACAAGATACTGTTCCCACTGGAGCCCAAAGTAAAGCTTGCTGTGGCTTCATACAGTTCAAGGATTCAGTCCCAGCTTCTGAAACAAATACAGTGAAAAGACAAGGCAGAGAAAAAAAGGGCTGTGTTGTAGCTGAGTACTGAGTCAAGTACTTAAGAACAGTCAGTCAACCTCTGACCCTGGCCAGCCAGCAGTTCTTAAGTGGGTTAAGGCCAACAGGTTTCCACCCCTTCTGAGGAAAAGGAAATATGAATGTCAGTGTTTGGACCTGTAGCCTCCTCAGTGAAGTGAAAGCATGTGCATCATGATGCTGTTTGTTTGGCTGTGAGAGGACCTGTACGAACTATGAAATCCCACAACCACCAGCCCCTTGTAACTTTCTCAGAGATGTGTCTGTGTATTCATACTTCATTTTTTTCTGAAACAAAGATTTCTTATTTAACACCATCAAAATAACTTGCAGAAACATGCATACACACAAATATGCCAAGGAAGGAAATGTTCAGTGTGTGTTCTGTAACGTCCAAGATTAACTATTGTCTTCTACTGGAGTTATAAATACCTATTAAAGTTTTCCACTGTCTGATACTAGGATCTCCCATGCTTATCTGTCTACCGACATATTGCAGTGCAATTTGTGTTTCTCTTGTGATATTTTAACAGAATTAAGGCTTTGGATTGTATAAAAGAAACCTTGAGGAAAAATTTAATAGCCTTTTTTTTTTCTTAAATCACCAGGTTAAATTTAATGGCAGTTAGAGCTTGGTGTTTCGTATGTGTTATTCCTTTAGAAATATCCATTGTCTTATATTTCCCTATTTCATCAGGATTATATTTTACACTTATTTTGTTTTTATAACCTTGCTTACCAAGAACATAACTGTGAATGCAGGGAAAATTTCTCAGCACAATTTTGTTCACATCTTTTGGAGGGTTGTGGGAATGTTGGACAGATTTAGTAGCATCTTTCAGTCACTGCAAACATAATCTCCTTAGTGTGATCCAATTTGATTATGTGCATTTGCATTCTTGTGTGCTTTGAGAATACCTGTAGAGGTGCTTCTGTAGGAGGTAAAGGTAAGTAGCAATGTGCCCTTTGTGAAGAGCCCATGCAATTTACATGGATTAATTTAAACAGGGAGGTCCTAACAGACACTACTATCAGTTGTAGTTTGTTACATAAATATTCATAGGATAGAGATAATAGAAAATAAATCTCCCATATTTTTCTTTCTTTAGTCTTTATGCCTAAAGACATTGAAAACAAAATCCGTAAAAAAAAGCGCTGGAATCTTTTTCCAATTCACAACTGAAAAATTTGTTCTCCTTCCAGCCAGGCCTAAACAAGCTCCCTAGTTAGGTGTTATCTCTTGAACTGAATTCCACATGAGCTTTAAAACCCTCTTGTCATTTTCCTCTTATGACTGAGGCTCTGTGAAGGCTGATGCAACTTTAGGAGGAGAGCTAACAAAGCAGTATCTGCTGGTGGCTTTGTGCTGCTGAGCACCTCTCAGACACCAGTGTCACACCCAGGAATTCTCTTCACTCGTGATTCCCCTCCTGTTGGGGGAACGTTGGAGATAATGGCTGCTCCTCAGGATTCAGTACCTCCAGTGTGGCACATTTGGCCTGCTGTCGTGAATGAGCATGAAGAGAGACGGCTATGGTTGATGGCAGCCACGGGTGAAGTGGTTTCCCTGGTGATCATGATCCCAGTCATGGGTTCTGAAATGCCTGACACAAATTAAGTATCCTTGTTATTTTCCTCTACAGCAAACAAGACATTTTGCCTCCATGCTTGATAGAGAGGAACATAATTGAAAGAGATTAGCATATTTATTGACTGATGTAACAGAAATCTGGGGGGGGAAATGTTGTAAATAACAGTCAATTATTACTTTCCTGACTGAAAATTGACGTAAGAATTGTTAAGGCAGATGTAAAATAGCAGATACTCTTACTGAGGCTGCCACAAATGTTTTGTGAGACTTGCTTGTTCCGATAAAGCAGTACAGGTGTGAGGAAAGCAGACAATGTCCATCAGAAAGACAAAAGAAAAAGAAAGGGGGCCTTCCCCCTATTAAGTTCACTGTATTTGGTTCTTTGAGGCTTGTTTCATATTAGCTTGGTGGTTCCACTCCTAATGTCTGTGTCATGACTAATCTCATAATTTAAAGTTTTAAGCCACTTAGGATATGGAATGGCAAAGCTCTTACAAAAGGATGACCAGCAATATATTAAACCCATGTTAATTACATTATTTGAATCAAAACCACTTGCATGTAAGCATTAGCTGGATACACAGCAAATTGCTGCTCTCTGTAAGTGTTAAACCAACCCTAGGAAATCTTCCACTGTTATGAAATTTTGTGATTTATATCAGCTATTAAGGAATATTAAAAGTCTTCATCTATGCAGAAGTGCACTATAGCTCGAGGGGATCTGGAGATGCTTGTATTGTGAAGTGATCCTTTATGAGAAAAGCTCTTCTTTACTTGACAGCTGCATTGTTCACCCTATGATATGCTTCCAAAATATTTCAAGTTGTGGATTAGCTGCACTGTTTTAATTACTAAATACAGGCTTTTTTAATCAACCATGCTTCTAATGCCTGAGGAATTTGCCCGATCCTCTGGTAAATGTTAAGTCTTTGTTAGCAAGAGGCATTTGAAGAATAGCTTAGTAGTCTGAAGGCTAAAGAAAATCCATATAAAACAAAGATATATTTTCATTTTTCTAGTTCTGAATATGAAAAAAATGCTGATATGCTATAAACTATGTAGCCTTCTGCTATTTTTCTAACCCTTGGGGAATGCAGTGCAGAATGGACACTTGTTCACTTACTAAAACTTCTTTTCAGCCTCACAAAGACTTGGCTTCCCAGCTTGATGAAAACATTCTTAGGAGTTTATATATAGCACTGACTCTTTGAGCAGTATTGTTTGGTGACAATAATAACATTATTGTTTTAGTTTCTCAAAAGCTCCCTTCACAGCAGTAATTGAATAGTAGCAGACTAAATGCTACAGTACACTCCTATGTGTTATACCATTTTCTTCTGTACCCACGACCATAGAAGATGCAGGTGTTGGCTTCTCTCACCAAATATTTTCTATTGTTTCGTAATGTCTATGGGCACAAAAGTGTTATTGCATGAACCACACCTTCACAAAATGTGAATATGGCTTCATGATTTGTAAAATAGAATGAAAGCAGTGATTTTTGGAGCAAGTCCCAGCTTATATCAATTAAATCAGATTTGTTGAAGTATTTCTTTTTTCAAATGCCTCTGTATAGTTTAAGGGAAACATTTTGGCACAGTCATTTTATCCTGGCTCGAGATTTGTCTGCCTAGAGAATTTGACAGCCTTTCCAGTGATATGAAGTCAATGCAGAAGCTGAGCACTTTTTTGCCCACCCCACCAGGATGCTTTCATTTAGAGGTAGACCTTTCTTCATTGCAGTATGCGTAATAGAATATTTGAAGTGTTTTTAAGGATTTTTTTTTCCAACTTCAAACATTAAGCCTAAGCTTCCAGAGCACCTCTAGAGAGATAAGAGAAAAGAGTCCTTGACTTGCTCAAGCAGTTTAACTGCATATTTGCTTGGTATATATTTGTGGTAACATAACTCATTTGTGTAACGGTAATTTATAAATCAGGAGATCTCTAGGTTTCTAATTTACTGTTCAGCACCCATTCTTGTAAAACTGCTATTTTGCTTAGCCAGAGCTGTGAGAAAACCCCATTCTCCCAGCCCCAGTTTTACATTATGCTCACAGATGTAGCATAACCTCATGTAATGGAGACAGTCCCTTGTGACATGTTATAATATAATAGGCCAGCTGGTAAAAGTGGAATAATGAAGAAACATAAGTAACTGTTGATGTCAAGATAGGACTGATGCAAACGTTGTGCTCTGGCCAAATCCCAAGTTAGGGCAGAAAATAGTCAGCTGAGATAGGTATGGTTTGAAGCAGCATTCAAAATGTTAGAATGCTGTAGCAATGAGCAAAAAGCTCACTAACTCACTTTCAGAGGAACTGAGGATTATCACCACCTCTGAAAGAGGCCCCTTCCTAAAGAATATTACAGGGTGAGGTCAGAATGCATGAGAAAAAGTACTTTGCAGAAATCCATCAGCAAGAATAGTGGTGCAATTTGCATCAGTCATAGCCATACTTTTACCATATATTTGGTAAAACTCAGGCTGTTGAGGGTGCAGGCACGTTCTGACAGCATTGCTCCAGAAACCTTCAGGCAAATCATATCGATAAAAAATGAGTTGTACTTGTTTGATTGTGCTCAAAGATACAGGATGCACATTGGCTAAAAAATCACTGTAAGATCCTTATCACACTGGACTTCTTGGGAACAGAGATATACTTGTATGTACAGATGACCAAAATTCCCTTTTTTATAAATGTTGACTTGACCACAAAAAAATTTAATTTCTTGTCCAGAATATTCCTGAAAGAAGGGAAAGCTCATTATCTAGAAAAAGAAATATTTTAAGAAAACTTTAAAAGAAAGACTCATGCTCCCCAAAATGCAGATTTTTTTTTCCGTTCCTCCCTTCCAGCCCCTATTTGCAAATATTTCTGGTTAATTAAAAATTTACTTTTTGATTTTTCTTTTGCGTTTTTTGATGTTCTGGCTCAGAACACACTAAGTCCTTCGCCTGCTGTACCGATAATATTACCTACACTGGAAGTTAGAGCAGCCTCCTGGGGACAGTAATTTCTGCTATTTTTCACTCAGTGTTTAGAAACAACCCTGACACCCAGGATATTTGAAGTTTTGCAGCTTCTTTGGGCTCGCTCCTGTGCTAGTCTTCTAAGGGAGTGTCTTGAGGTTTCAAGTTCAAGTTTAGCATCAATCTTGCAATATGGACAATTCTATAAGAGGCTAGTAAGCTTCTTTCACATTGTTAAACAAGTTTGAAATCTGACCAATAATGTTTGGTCATATTTTGAGCATGAATGAGCTCAGGAATATTACTCAGAGTTCAGAATTTTTTTGCTTTGAATTCAACAAATACAAGCTCTATCTGTTCAACACTCATTTTGTTCAAACTTCTGAAGGTTAGATGGTTTCTAATTTGGTACCAAATCGATCTTGTCAATGGAAATAACCAAGTGCTTAACATGTTCAAATAGGCTCTAGCTGCAAGAGATAAGGCTTTGTAAGCATTGAAAAATTGAAACTCTTATTCAGCTATAACGTATCCAAAGCACAACTTACTGACATAAATGTTTGCCACATCCCTCTGTTTCCAAGTGGAATGAGATGGCCAGCAAAGGACAGAAGTATCTTAACAGGGGATGTGGGAACAAGTAAGTTATTCAGATGGAAGACATAAGTTAATGATCAGGCACCCAAAGCTGTGTTCTTGTGTGGGAAAGGGTGAATATAAAGATACCTTAGAGGAAAGAGCAGTCTTCAGTTATTCTAATGCTGAACATGAATTCAGCCTCTGTTCATGTTGGTCATAACCAAAGAAGTTCCCTTCTGTAGAGCAGTCAAGGAAGGAGATGTTGTCAAAATACAAAAGTACGAAGATAACTGTGTGTTCCTTTCCATACCTGTCACATAAAATCAGAAATGTCTGAAAGTCCAGGAACAGGCTGAGATGGGAAGGGGAAGGAAGAATGCAAGGGCACATGTATTTTAAAGAAAATTGGAACATTGAAGACAAAATAATTTGAGAAAATTCAATTTCAATTGATGTCGAAGTCTTGATCCACATTTTTTCATGGCCATCAAGCAATTGCTTGGTTGTCCTTATTTGAGAGCTATAAAAGCCACTCAATTTTATGAGTTGAGACAGAAAAGAAACAAGAAAGAAAATAAAAACTTCTCCCTCAAATTTTCATATTGCCCAGATGTGATCTAGTGAAAATCCTCAATGAATACTGGTTTGAGGAACAGTGTGGTAGAGGACCGAACAAAACTAAATACAAGAATTCTCTAGTTCCAAATACATGCCTTTAAGGGAAAATCACTCAACTTACACAACTCATTACTTTTTCTGTGTAACTGAAGAAATATTTATCTACCTCAAAGGAATTTATGGATTGGATCCTGACTCTGTTTTTATAGTCACATAAATGGTTATTTTACCAATGAACATTTTGTCTGGTAAAAAGACAGATTAAAAAAGAGTCTTTTTTGAATAGTCTTTTGCAGGTGCAAAGCAGTAAGCATTAGTATTTCCTTAATAGAATTTGACACCACATAAAACTGTAAATAGTTCCCATCTCTTAAGATTCCAAAACCACTGTTAACAATGATGATACAAATAAAAGCTGGTTTATTTAGTGTTGTGTTTAGGCTATTAGCTCCATATGGAAATTCTAAAAAAATATAACCTTAGTGTAGCTACATTTTCACTACCTTGACAATAGTGTCTGGATTTGAAAGGAAATGCAATGCAAAGATATCAGAACAAAAGTTTGCACTCAAATCAGAATTAATGTGATGAGGTTCTAAGTTCCTTTTCTTCTGAGAGCGGATGTCAGAAGTACTGCTGACTTGCAGGTGCTTCAAACGTCTCTCCATGCCTGGTAAATTAGAAAAAATCACAGTTTGTCACATCTTCAAGCTTTAGGAGTCTAAACTACCACATCCTTGTCAATTTGATGCTTCCTCTCTTTCCTGCAAACTTGTATCCTTCTGGTTCTTTGTCGCAGGCCATGCTTGCTTTGCTGTACTTTTAGACATTTAGGATGGCATAAACAGAGACAGCTGCTCTGTACTTAGAGTAGATAGTTGTGTGCCTTGAAGTTGTTGGCTTCAGATATATGGACTCATAGAATCAAAGAATGGTTTGGCTTGGAAAGGACTTTAAACACCATCTAGCTCCAAGCTCCCTGCCGTAGGCAAGGACACCTCACACTGCGTTGGGTTGCTCAAATCTCCATCCAGCCTGACCTTGAACACCTCCAGAACAGAATAATAGTCAAGTCACTGCTCTGCCTCAAAGATTACTTTTGCTGTTTTATGAATTGTTTTCTCCCTGATGTCTTAGTGTATTCCCTTTTCATGAAAAGGTTAAAAATTGAAATTTAAAATGCTTCCTTTTCTCAGATTTTATGCTACTGGCAAAGGAGGGAAGACACTGTCAATAACATTGATGATGTTTTTAGTCAGACTTTTGAGCAAATGCAAACAAAATCACATAGGTCTCAACATAAAAAGCTTTACAGAATTTCCAGTTCCTTCACAGTCTCAATTCTAAAGTAAAATATTTGATTGCTTTGCACATTATAAATTATTGTGAAGGATATTTGCAAAAGTTCCTAACCTCTGATGTATTTAGGAGGACTAGTCATGACCATAGCTCCCTTCCCTACATTCATCCCCTAAAACAGAACCTGATGCTACCAGACTGTATTGTGCCAGCAGTTCTGTTACAGTAGGGGTACAAGCAGCTGTGCTGTAACTTCACAGAGGCCCAGAATCTGTCCAAAAAATTTTCTTGATCAAGAAGTCCAAAATTCAGATGAACATAGCAGACAGAATCCCTTGCACATAGAAGGAGTCCAAATGCAGCTGGTTATTGCTTCACTTTTTGAGTTCTTAATCTTTTGCACCAGTGCACTTGATTGGAGATGTGAAAGCTTCAGTACCTTTGAAACAGCTGCAGTTTGTCCTTACATCAAGAGATAAAAAATATTCAGCTGTAAATGTCTTATTCTGTTCAGTTGCAGTAAAATTGGTGCTGAAATTAGGGATTCTGGCTTTCAGATTACTTTAAAAAAAAAATCTGATAAAGTTGCATCAACTGTAACTTTTCTAGAGTCAAAATAAACATATTTGAATGGCAGAAAGTAACACATTTTCCTTTAAAAGGTTTTTCTAGAATTCACCTTCTGTTCACACAGTCTGCCTCACAGCATATACATCGCTTCCTGTTCCTGCTTTCTCTGGTTTACATGTGCATTGGTAAAAGGAGTATCTGAAACAGCTTTTTGTTTGTGTACTAAACTCCGTGTGGGACCATATGTACCAAATCATAAACGAAGTAATGGCAAAGTTTGTATACACTTTCCTCCTGCCTTTTTGTCTCTGTTGTAAAACAGCTCATTTTGGCTCAGGTTTACATGGCTACAATTAAAATCATCACATAAAATCAATTCTCTAAGAATTTGCAAAATACTAACCCTTTGTAAAACCAGACACTAAGGATTCACTAATTATACCTCTAATTCAAAACAATCTCTCATGGAGCTGTAAATAATTCATTTTATGTAATACGCCTGGGAAGAGTACACTCTCCTTTTTAGGGGAAAGGAGTCTGAGTTTTCTCTAAATGCTACCAAGTCAAGGATAGAAAATACAATTAAAAATGACATTTTGATCATAATCCTCCTTTCTAATATGGTATGTAAAAGAAAGCATATATTTAGTAATGGATCATTTCACAGAAAGGCTTAAAATGTCAATGCTGCTCATATTTTCTACCTTTGCTCTGTGTGTGTCGATAAGCCACCTACACACTGATAAAGCTTTAAGCCCCCTTCTCCAGGTGAAAGGATAATCCAGTGGTTAGACTTAAACTTGAATTTGATGAGCAGCTTTGCCATGAACCTATATCTGGTCACCTGCCACAAATCCCTTATTGCCATATGCAAACAAAAGGCAGTAAATGTTGCAAGTTTAGCTATTTTCTGGTATTTTCTGGCTTGTGCAGACTTACCAGGCCTAGTTGGGTTGGCGGGACACCTTTCCTAGAGAGAGCCACCCTGAAATGTGGGAACACTTAGTCTAGGGAACCAGGCTAACTCAAGTAAGAAGTAAATCACATAAAATGACTTGCACTGGATCCTTTGCATCACCTGCTTGATCTTCTATCATTCCACTGTGCTTATGAGTGGGACTGACTCCTGGCTGTTCCAGCGTCTCATCTTCCTGACTGTACACAGCACTGTCTGCTTGCTAGACCAATCCTGAAATTTTAGCTGGAATGGGATAACTAGGTCTCTGTCTGGATAAAATTAACAGGTACATAGGTTTTGAACAAAGATCGTTCTACAAAGCAGGAGGGTCTTCTGGTACTGGTCATCCAACCAGCCTGGTCAGTCTCCCACTGCCATTCCAGGAAGCATCAGATGGGCACACGACCTCCTGCAACAGCATACTGAGACTCATGCTTAGAGAAGCTTTAAAATGTACTTAAGATGTGTCAGCACAAAAGAGACACCACAAGGGACCTGGAGGAGAGATGGGATATTTATACCAATATTCCTAAATCTACGTCACAGGAGATAGGAGAGTTCACAACTATGATATTGGTCACCTGCAGGGATGTGGAGTGGCTGCATCTGGAGGGGTTTTAAAACAGCATTGAAATTAAATGTGATCTACACTAAGGTTCAAGGCAGGAAAGTGACATACTGAGCATAGGGCAGGCAGGTACTCTGCACGCAATGAGCCATGGGCTAGAAATGCCTTTGACAGAGGAAAAATGGAGGTGTGTGGGACAGCTGTGGAGCCAGGATTTGCAGTAAGTGGTGTGTAATATGGAACTGACTGGCTAGTGCTGGGTGTGGATAGGCAAAGCAGTGACAACATGGGCTACTCTGGACACCTTGGCTAAGGCAAAGCACCCACCCATGGGTGGAAACCGCAAAAATGAGAAACTTACACACTTCAGTTCCCCAGTGTCAAAATGAATATTTCACTAACGTGTGCGTTACAAAATGAATATTTCAGAGACACTTGGACATTATTAATGAGAGTTGTGTAAGCAAGAACTAGGTATGCAGTGAATAACTATTGACCCTTGAGTTAACAACATTTATACATTCTGCTAAACCAGGAAGAATTTAAATAACAGCACAAGGTCAGAGTCCCTGTTTTGTTACTTTTTTCTCTTTGCTTTAGACCTAACAGCATCTGCTGCACTGCATCATCCTGCTAAACACACCAAAATAGTCAAGACAACATTTCTGAAAAAGCCAGTTGTTATTTCATGCTAATTTCCTGACAGGAATGAAGCTAAATTGGTTAGCACTTTTTTTTTAAGGAGCATCAGCATTTGGCAAATAAGGATGCATAAAACTAATTGAATACACTATACATTTCAGTAGAACAGGCTTGAATAGTTCCTGCACTAAATTACATATGTGGATCCCACTGTTTCATCTGAGATCATCTCAGCAGGGATGACTATGGAAATGCAAATTTACGCTGCTGCTGAGTCCTTGCAGATTTTACACTGTGTGTCAATGATTCACTTAAGGATCTTGGCACGGTTTGTATTCTTTCTTAACATTTAGCAACTCAAACATTCTGCTCTCCAAATTAGATGAAATTATTTAAATAATAATAGTATTTTCAATATCTGATCTGGGCCTCTTTTTGCATGCCACAAGAATTCCACGTTTCCCTATTTCTCCTTTGTGCAAGGTATGAGTATGTCCATTACCTCATCTAAAATATGGAGGGGACTTCGTGATAATGATCTTTCATAAAATTACAAAATATTCATTTTTCTTATAATTTTCTAGTTTACCCAAACCAGAGTCAACATGGTTGACAATTTTGCTGTTTGCACAAAATCCTACAGTTATTCTGCCACCTATTGTTTTTACACAGCTTCCTTCAAATTCACTGGAAGCTATGCCAAGGTAATGACTGATGAAGCATTCCCTGTATGGAGGTGTTAGATATCTTGTTAGACTGACTGATAGAATTCTTAAAAGATAGCCAAGTTCTTGCCTGCGCAAGCTGTTTTCACATAGTCTCACACAGACTATCCCAGCCAGTCTCACTCCCAAGTCTGTAACTATCCAAAACTGGTAAACTCCTAATTCCATTAACCCTACTAAAGAAGAAGCAGTAAATGACCAGAGCTGGTTTGTTAAAAGTTAGGAAAGAAACTACATCTTCTAATAGCATTGTCTTGCTTTCGTCCATTAGAAAAAAATCAGCTCTACTGTAAGCATCAAAGGAAGAAAACTTACTTTCCTGTGAATTTCTTTGGTCCTTGACTTCATTTCCTAAGAGGGGAGGATTTGCTTAAGCCTCACCAACAGTGGAGTCATTAAGAGGGGTTTTTGTTATCGCAAAATTCGTGGTATCCTATAAACACTGCACTTTTTTCCCTCGTGGGAGGCACTGATAGCCTGACTCTACCCAGCCTTCATGGAACTTAGGAACTTAATGTCGCTGAAACTGCCGTCACTCCGCCGCGCTTGCTCGAGCATATTATTGGGAACTGAATGGACAGATAAGCAGAACACTTAACAAGTCACAGGAGGGTAGGTACCTTACTAACAAGTGTAGAAAACTGTGTTGCTTGTAGCTAGGCTACTCAAACTCACATTTTGGGACGTACCTGATTGTCAAGGGATTGTTAACTTTCTTCCAGTTTACAGTAAGACTCTGATACAAGCTTCTCCATCTGCTGAAATTCAGTTGCAGGACAAATTTAGGGATGTTTAAAACAAGAAAAAAAAAACAGTCATTCTGAAAAGTAAACTGCATTTGGAAGAATTCTCAGTATAAACTGGTCTTTCTGTTACCTCTGCTCTTTAGAGCTGTTTCTGAGAGCAAAGATTTTTGGCAGTCACAGTGAAAAGGATAGCACACTTATGTGGCAGTGCTGAAGGTGCTTTTATCTTGAAACTAGTGGTATTCCTTGAAATGAGAGATGCGTGGGAAATGTGCTTGGAGGCCTGACTGACTGGAGCATGCTGCTCTGGGTGCCTTAGCTATGGCTGTGTTTTCTTGCTGGTCAAAGAACAGGAGGAAGTCTAGTATGACAGAATTTCTAGCCATCCCAAGAATAGAATGGGTTGGATATTCTCCAGTCAAACCATCCTTTTTCCTTTTTTTTTTTTTTTTTTTTCCTCAGAAAATGGTGACTATCACATCTGGAATGATTTGCGGAATTCTGTCAGTTTAGCAAACTGACAGAGAGCTGTAAGGAGGTTTTCATCATTGCCCGCTGTTTGCCTGGCAGGAGGTTGTAGAGCCCAGCAACAATCACTTCTTCAGCACCACAGGACTTCTCTGGGGTTTTATGGCTGTCAGGATCTCTCTCAGGCATTTAGAGGCCAGAAGCCTAAGGAGCCTATGGTCCACTTGGAGTTTGGCCCACTGTTGTGCAGCAGCTGAGAGATCATGCTGGGAACCCCTCTCAGGGCTTTCATGCAGACACTGTTGAAATTTTCCAGAAATAAACTGCCTCTCTTTTTTTTATGAAAAAATAGCTGTTTATATCCGTACAAGAATCTTACAAATACTTTGAGTGAAAAAGAAAGTCAACACATTTCTTTCTTAAAATGACCTAAAATTAAATTGTAAAAATACCAAAACCCACCACAAATCCTTGAACTACAGCATTTCATTCTGCCTAGAACACTCTTGCTTTCATATTTGGAAGAAAGAGAGGCTGAGACATTGTTTTCTAGTTTTTGATGGTGGTTCATGTAGAAAGCAGGACTTAAGTAAGCCAACTTAAAATCCTGCTCTGTGTGAAACCCTGTTCTAAACACTTTTGCCTATGAGCTGGAATGCTGATTCCCGTGTTCCTCATCTGCTGCCTCACTCATGGACTCTTGGGGCCTTGACTCCCTTTTGCTACACTAGGAGCTGGGCATTAAGAAAGAGTCTGTCACAGTCTCCAGTTTCAGTGTCATTTTAGCTATTTTGAAACAAAATATTTGGGAATTTCTCACTTCCATAGGAAACTCTTGAAATGTCTATATTTTTGTTCCATAGAGGGAAAAAAGAAGTCTAGGATTTCCTACAGAGAAGAAATGCCAGCTCTTAATGTGTTCACCTCAGAAACATCCTTGCTAGAGGCCACAGCACTGCAGCTTTAGGAGCAATAGAAGCTGGGTAAAATAGCTGGAGGCAATCTGAACTGTCTGTTTTGTGTGATGTCATTTTATTTATATCCACAACAGCAGAGTGCTAATGCTTTGACAGCCAAAATCACAATAAGCTCTAGCTCTAATGAGTGTAGGGATGCAGGCTTGCCTGCAAATCATAAGAGGTGTGAGTTTTGGATGCAGTCCTCTGTACTGCCAAACCTTACCCACATGTTGCTCTGCTCTCTCATTGGGATTTTTCTGCTGTTAGTGTACAATTAAGAAATAGCATTGCTCTCAGAAATTGCAGAAAGTGACGCCTGTCACCCTCTCCCCAACATCCCATTGTCACCTTTTCCTTCCATAAATGGCTTGGAATAATTAGAGCTTTTTAACAAATGAGTTTATCAGTGAGTGACTCTACAGCCCTTCAACAGCAATTATTAGCAGGGGGACATTGATTAGCCAATCACCCACAGATTCTCTCCTTTCTCAAGCTTGGAAAATGATCATGGTGAGATTAAAATTACATTGAATATCCTGTTTGTTTAAGAACAGCCTTTTGACTCTATGGAATAAGATATGCCTCTTTCACTGTGCTGTCAAAGCATGTCCTCTACACTTCCAAATTAGTATGAGTCATTTCTGAGAGCACTGAAAATTTGTCTGCTAGTGAGGCTGCAGGTGTTGGGTGTTATTCCCAAAGTTCTCTTCACATTCCATGCTTGCTATTGTGTTCCCCAGCACTACCCTTCCCTCTTTGCTTGTTTGACTGAAACTTGCATTCAATTCCTTGCTAGGCCTTTGTTGCAGGGAAGCATTGATCAAGATTTTTTACAGTAATTTCTGACACTAGAGGTGTCTGCATGCTTTTTGAAAGCAACCACCAACTTGAAGGGAGAGGCCATTGTTTGCATTAGACCAGCTGAAGCACTTGGAGAACAAAGTCTTCATGCATGCAAACGTTTCCTCTGGCCTGAAGGGAAAGTAACAGGCAGATTCAAACTAGTATTGCTCATGGCTACAAAAACACCACGACTGTCATATTGTAATGCTGTTTGTAAAGATGCCAGAGAAACAGAAAATAGAAAGCTGGGGAGGGCTACTTTAAATTTTTGGTGTTCTGCATGAGAAACAGCTCCCCAAACTGAAATAACTTTGTTTGGCATTTTTCCTAGATTTGTACTTGCACAAATCTGACTCTAGAGCAAATACAATCACTTAACAGTCACAAAAATATTTATCAGCTGGCATCTTTAAGATTGTCTTCCTCTCTTTTGCCTTGTTTCAGTCATCAGGCCATATTCCCTCAGCCCTGCAGTGCTTCATTTTCCTTCCAGCCTGAAGGATGGTTCTCAGGTGTTTATTCACATACGTAGTAATGTCTTATGTCTCAAAATATCAGGACCAAGCATGAGACTTTTCAGTTTGTAAATAAGAGCAAAATCTATCAGGTGCACAAGGAAGCAAGAATTCATCAGTTAAACAAAGCATTAGAAACAGTGGTACAAAAAGGTGCTTGAAACTGTATCCTGCATTAAAAGGAAAATAGACTCTTTACTCACCAGAATTTACTTTTTTTTTTTCCTCTCGTGTAGGAAGTGGGCTTCAGCACAAGGATCATACTAATTACATCTTAAACTTATCTATCTTAATCTCACCTTTTAATCTACATGAATTATTTTAGATCTCTCTGGAGATGGAGGAACAGAGACAGGCAGCTTCTGAGACTCATTCGACCCAACTCTCTTAAGAGAGAATGAGTAGTCCTGTCTGACTGGCTTGGATTGCCTGTCTTCAAGGTAGCTAAAGCTGGCTGAGATGAGCCCTGTTTCCCAAAATGAAACCCTAGATTTTTCCCCATCCCCTCATCCTATTAATTGATATGTTTTTCTCAGAAGCACTAAAGCGAGAAAGAGTAGATATGGAGTCAGTTGGCAGGATCCTTGCAGGATGATGCTTCTCTTCTAATCATATATATATTTAAAAAACCAAAAAGCTCTAGCTATATTATACAATCTATAAAGAGTTCTGTACTTTTGGCAGAAATAAAATGTAAAACATTTATGCCTATATTGGAAAGGGCCCTAGAGCTGCAGTAATCAACACTTAACAGCTAAAGTGGTGTTCTAGGAGTTGTGCTGTAGAGCAGAGCCAGACTCAGTGGCGATGCGATCCTGTGTCTGTGGTGATTTTGATAAAGAAGGAAAAGTGGAGATCATTGTTCCACAAGGAGGTCTGGATAGCTTAATCCTGGGAATCCTAGTGCTAAATGCAATATGGTTGGAGAAAGTTATAGTTATATTAAAGCCTAGAGAGCATTCTCCATGCTGATGGAACTCATGGTAGACAAGGAGGCTTGTATTTTGCAGAATCAATCCCTTATTTATTGTTCTACTTTGTAAAGAAAATGAGAAAAAATTCAATTTCAAGACCAGTGAAATATGACCAGAACAGTCCACTTTGAGGGGGGTCTTTAAGTTCCCAAAAGTGTTTACTCTAGTGTGGCCAGCCCGCAAAGTGAGCTGGGGAGCAGTGGCCCCTCAAACTGTGTGGAGCTCCCCTATGTAGAGTTCCTGTGTGATCTCTCCGAAGTGGATCTCATTGCCACCCATCTGTGGGACTCTGCAAAAATGTTTCCAGCTAATATACAGTAACAACGTTTACTGGAGAGAGATACAGTTTTGCAGATTCCATCAGAAGACTCTTTCCTTCAGCTTTTATCAGAACTGCGGACTGACTCATTTCAGTACTGAAGTGGAGTCTACTTTGCATCTCACAGGCATCTAACCACTTTCCAGGAGCCTCAAAACCCACAAAAGAGATTTCTGGGTAAACCTTAACCTAGACGTGTTAAAGCAGATGTGGTTTTTTTCCCCCCCAAAAAATTGGTTATTCCACTTTACCTTTGCATTTCTATTTTCCTTAGACAAGTCTGTGACTTCAATAACTAAACTGAGGCTTTTAAGAATAAGTTTACCTAAAGCCACTTCTAGAAAGAGGAAGTCATTAGACTGCAGCCTTTGCTTCAGATTTTGCCAGGAAGCCACTTCTTACAGTCATCTCCATGCAGGCAAACCCAAACATGTCATACAGACGTGTTCTGCATCTGGATGGAGTGCTTGGACCATTTATGAGTTTTGGGCCAAATCTCATATTCAGTGGTTACCTCATGTCTCTCTATTCACTCTAATGAATTTGAAGTGAAAACAAATTGACTGGATAGACGCTCAACCTGTGCTTTCAAATAGGACTGCTGGCAATGTATCCAAAGCACAATTCTTTACTGTATACTGATAAAGCAAATGTCTTGGTACCAAAAATATGTAGTGTGCTTAAATGAGCAAGACTAATAGGCTAAGGTGTGCATGGTTCATTACAAACAATTGCATCTTATACTGGCAAAGCATTACTTGTAGAATAAGAAATTCAAATTCAGGTAAATAGGCACCAATTTTGTTATACTCTGTAATTATACAGCAGCAGAAAAGGAAGAAAAGTGCTATCCTCTGAAATGTTCAGCACTAGTCCTGCTAAATTTCAAGCACTCTGATCCCACAAAATAGACAAACTCCATTGCAAATCTGTGAGTAGTGACATGGAATTATTAGCTCCATTACATTTCTTTCAGACGGGTAATCGAACCTAAACTTGCAGGTTTTTTACTGGCTGACAGATTGCACCTAAGTAAGAGCCTGTCTGCAGAGGTGCTTAAGGTCTTCCAGAAGGCCAATCACCTAATACAGGTGGCGAATACGCTTCTAATTCTGGGTCCTCACTTAAATGCCTGGATTTGGGTTGAAATAAAGCCAGCTATAGCCTTTTCAGGAGGATAACAAAAGCCAACTGCATGTAGTCAAGAGGCAAATCTCATGGTGTCCAAAGTAGGTGTGGAAAGCACAGTGACAGAGCATGAGTGTATATGACATGCCCTTGAAATTTCGCATCCAGAAACACCATCTGTTTCTGAAGAGGGGAATGGTGCTGGGCAGCAAGGCTGCAAAACTACGTGGCTGAAAGAAGCAGTTAAGCTGCCGTGTTGACTGAAAGGCATTTGGGAAAGAATGAAATGGGGATGCCTGAGTGTTAAGTGTGAAGTTTTACAATTGCAAGAGGAAGGAAAATAGACTCTGTAAATATCTCCACTAAGATGGAAACACATGTAAGAGGAGGCCAGTTTTCTGGAAGATGGTCATTTGAAACTCATTCTTGATATGCATCTGCTCATTTGAACTTTACTTTCCCTTTGCTTCCTGAAATAAGTGAAGTTAGATTCCAAAATAGAAGATGGGAAAAGAGCTCTGAAAATCTCCTGTCATTTGGTTCTTTTCACTGGTAGATCTATTGTTATATAATCCATATAGGGACAGAGAAAAAAATCACATGGGGAAGAGACCCTTGGAAGTATTCTGATTAAACTATTGCTCAAAAAAAAGCTAACGAAAAATTTCACAATTTCTAACTTCAAAATCTTTGCTGGCAGTACCATAAACTGTGTTCTTTGATTTCGGTCACTGTGGTTAGTGTAGAAACTGATGAAAGAGAGAGATTTTTAAAAAACTCTTTGATTTTCCTGTATTTTTGTGCTCCTAGGTCTGACTGGCTCCCACTGTAAATTGAGACCTCTCTAAAGTGTGTTTTGTTAATGGGCCACGAGAAAGAAAATACAGATTTAGCACTCCCTCCTCTGCCTGTGTCTTTTGTTCCCATTTTAGAGGACTGCCATTTCAGAGGGAGCTGAGCGAAGAGCTGTAACAGGGTCATTGCCACAACCTGTGCTGATGGGGGAGGCTCTTTCGCCTGGTCCTGCAGTACCTTTCATGCTGAAAGATAAAATGTATACCTTTTTAACATCTTTTGCTGTACTCCATGAGACAGTACAAAGGACCCATACATTTAGGTTTCAAATAACTGTGTTTGCTAATACACAGGGCCCAGTGGCATACAAACCTCTGCTGTTCGGGGAGAGTTGGAATACACCCACTTCTGCTGAATTTCAAATTGGCACTTCATGTATCTCTCAGAAAAGCAATAAGAGGAACATAAAGAAATGAGATATACATTCCAGATCAGAATTTCCCTGTAATTAGGAATATTTCAAGTCCTCTTTTTCTATATCAGTTATATAAAGTGGAAAAACTCATCATAAGCAAAAAGCAAGAGATTTTCAATCTGCATGTGAGACGTCATTTATCATTAGGGGCTATGAGACCATGAACATTAATTTTTTCTCAAGTCTTTCATATCTTGTGATTTCTAACTCACTTTTGTGTTACGTTTTTAAATGAGAGTGTTCAATTCACTACTTAGGGATTGTTCTCAAACTCTTCAATATAATCCATATCCATACAATATTGAAGGATCTGAATTAAATGTACGGAAGAAGGGATATTCAAAGTTCTCTATTTTTTGAGTGTATCATTCATCTTCATCTGTCACATCAATGTTGCTTTGTACTGTAAGACTGTGGACTTATCTTGTCCATTCTAAATTACTTACATATCCTTGAAAAGCCAGAAAAAAAGATCAGAAACAGCGAGCATTTTATCATCAACTTCATGGAACCCAGAATTCAGCTTTTAAAATAAGGAGTCCTACTTTTAGGGAAGTCTCTGCTCAGTCACCACAGAAAACTAAGTATCACATGCGAGAGGCTAATGAAATGATGCTTTCATTAGTTACACAAATGTTGATCAAAACTATTTTGATTTAATGGATGATTTAACTCCATGGATTTTAATGGAGGTGCAGCAAGGCCGACAAGCTGCCAGACAAGAACCAGGTTCATTAAGTCTTAAGGGAGTCACTTCCACCAATTTTCCAGACGTTGCATTTTCCCGTATCATTGCAGGGTGAATGAAAAGCTATAAGCAGCAGTAAATAATAGAAGATAATGTGATAGAGTAGAGGGAAGGTTAAGGGCAACCTTCCTGTGGGCTGTTTTCCTGCCATGCATTGCTTTACCCTGCAGTCGGTTTGCCAGACCACAGAATGTCAAGCTGTTGCAGGGCTGTTTCAGCACATCTCAATTCTCCAACCGGTGTTTGCTTGATGCACTGAGAAGGCACAATTGCATGTGAACCGGAAATGTTGTTCATAGAGACCTTCAGTGGTCTGGCACCTTTGGAAACACAGTAAATCATCTGATATCTATGCACCACTTGTGCAGGAATTTGCTTCTGAGAACACTCTTTTGTACTAGAGTTTCAGTTTCAAAATTTATCCCTCATCAGAAGTAGGTTGTATAGTGTCTGCTACTTAGAGCAATCGTGCACTGTATATGCTCCAGAGAACATTTGCTTGCTTTTGGTGTAGTTTAAAAACAGATTTGCAGAACAGAATATAATCCAGTGTAACTCAGCAGTAGCAACCTGGTTAATTTTTAGAGCTTAAATACTTATTCCATTCCTTAAAGTGAAAAGATTTGACTCTCTTCACTACGTCTTCTCTCGTGGAGAAATGCTATGATGCATAGGTGATGATGTCTCTTAAGAGCTCTTTTAAATTAATTTATTACTATTTATTTTAGGCACTGTAATTATTAGAGCATTTTATTGAGCATTTTTGACTTTTTAGTTAATTTAAATAAGAAGACAGAATTTTCTTCTTCTTTGTGCTGCTGTAGCTCCATTGTTTTTAGTGTTTCAGGAGCCAGTACAAAGAAGACAGAATTTTCTTCTTCTTTGTGCTGCTGTAGCTCCATTGTTTTTAGTGTTTCAGGAGCCAGTACAAAGAAGACAGAATTTTCTTCTTCTTTGTGCTGCTGTAGCTCCATTGTTTTTAGTGTTTCAGGAGCCAGTACAATTTAGAGGATAATTGGACTTTTTTTTTCTATAAGTTCAAAATGAAGTTAATATAAAATTTCATTTCCATTTCCCTTATTCCCAAATAAGCTGTCATAAGAAAATGCATTTCAGAGGAGTACCATTTGGTCATGGCATATCTTAGTAATTCAAAATCTTGGATTTAAAGTGAAAAATAGTAACTGGAGGTGAGGGTTTTTTTACTATTCCCCAGTATGTCGCTGTTCTGCACTGGACACATGTGGGTTTTTAACATTCTAGTCTGGACACCTGCAGCTATTTTCTCTGTTAACAACTTTCAAGGCTCCAAACCCTCAGCAAGCAGAAATGTCTGACTGCAGAGCTGTGTCCCTGCTGCCCAGCTGGGAAAAGCTCTGCTTGACTTTACCATCTGCCTCCCTCCAGCACTTCTAAGAACACCGTGCAGTGGGGTGGAGCGCTCTTCTGGGAAGAGTTAGTACAAAATACAAGGAACCTGAAAAGAATGAACTCACTGTGTGGTTGGGGGGAGTGTGTGCGCATGAAATTCAAACCAAATGTCTTACAGAATTAAGACTGGTTTGCAGAGAGACCTCCTGTGTTAAGATTGTAAGCTGAGCATGTTCTGCCAACAGAAAGAGATGAAAAATGAGTGTTGTGGACCCTGCAGATTTGCACTCACCTGGGAACTTGGGCATGTGTGAAGCTTCTGACACATAAGCAGCCACATCGAAGTCAGTGCCCGTGATTAAACTTCTTCCTGAACTGGGACCTGGCTATGAATTATTGGGTTAGTTCTAATTGTTGCCACACAGGACTGCTTTTAATTCTAAATTCATTCATTAATGTTTATAAGGTGCACTGAGATCTTCCAATGTGCATGGCACTATTGAAATGTTCAGCGTTGTTACAACTCATGCTTGCAAAAGCAGCTGAAGACGAATTTACTTTACATGGCAGACAGTAATGGCTCACTTGGAACACTTACACATTCTATTGGGTAAATAACAGGACCGTTATAAATTGTAGCAGTGTTATGTTTACGTAATAGACAGTAACCACTCCAGAGGTACCGTAACAGTCAGGTTAATAATAGGCATTTTGAAAATTCTGTAAATACATCTATAAGTGAGGAAACAAAATGGCTGTAGGAGATAGAAAGCTGACAGTTACCAGTAAATACTGCATGTTTTCAGTGTTTTCAGCATTTTAATCTTTTTATGCAAACATGTCCATCTGGTAACCTAACATGATGGCAGAGCAGAGAAGGGGTTGAATTCCACAGGCTGCCACTAATGTATACACCAGTGCTGTTAGATGCGCTATAGATGGGCTAAACAGTGGGCTGCTGAGTTCGCAAGTCAGGCAGCGCTGCTAAAAGCTTTCAGGCACATTTGTTCCCCAGGACAGCTCCCTCCATCTCCTCACCCCCCTTTTGGCTGTGTGTCTTCACGTAAGCTTCCTCCCACACTTTAAAAAATGCAGCCACTTCATTTCTGCCAAGCACGTTGCCTGTCCTCCGACTGCTCTGTGCATCAGCGGAAAAAGTCCTCCCAGCTTAGTTCTCTGTCTCTGTGGCAGTTACCTGGTGGCTTCTCCCTTGTCTTGCCTTAATCTCTAATATTCTTGGTAGCAAAGTGCTGGTAAGGCACACTGCTTTATGAAACAGTGTGAAACCGTGTCTGCCATGTCCCATAACCACACTGTAATGGTTGTACTCACTATGTGTGGGGGGAAGTAACACCGTAGTATCAACTGTGAGAATGAAACCCTGCTCTTGACTGGAGCTGTTCTGTGGGTGTTTGAGAAACCCTTTTTTAACAAAAGCATTGGAAAAGCATATTTTGATTAAAATCATTCATTTTGGAAAAGGAAAAAGTAGGACCATATGAAAAAGACATAATTTTAATTGAAAAATTTTAGCAGGAAAATTATTATACAACTTTTTTTTCCCCAAAATATCCTGTCCAAAATGGTCATATTTATCTGTGTTATTCCATAGCCCTGATGATACATCTACCATTACGTATGTCATATCAGATATTTCCCCATAGTTCTTCCACCATTTTAAGAAAAATCACTCTGTATCACTCTCTTTGGTTTCCTTGTCTTTAAAAAAAAAAAAAAAAAGGAAGTCTCTAAAAAATTTTTAAGGATTAAGGACAAGATAAGAGCACTTTAAAACTTTTTTTTGTATTAAAACTATTTTTAGCACCCTAAAATAAAAAGCCTAAAGGGAGAAAAATTTGTCAGCAAGGAATTCTGTTAATCCTGTGCTGCAATGTCTGTATGACAGTCCAGGAGAACTGTATTCTTAGTAATAATCATGCTGGTCTTTCCATACTTATCTGGCTTCTGTTTCCCTGTAAGTCTGTGCAATTTGGACCCCCATGGCAGTTTTCCAGTGGGGCAAGCCCCATGAAGTGCAGAAATCAAGCAGCCTTGTCACATCAAAGCAGCACTCTGCAGGGACACAGCCTGGTGCTGTGGCTGCTGAGCCACACTGGTCTTTTGGTGTGTGCCAACATTCCAGCCAAGCTCATGCTGTGGGGGCACAGCAGAAAACCCTGTCACCTATGGGAGTCCTCTGGTCCTCCTTGCCCTGACTCACACAGAGAAAGTGATTCCTCCCATTGGGTCATCTGGGCTGACACTTGAGGAGGAAATCTGGTGGAGCTGGAGTAAGGCGCTTTGGAGGTGTAGCCCATGGACAAACTGGGATCAGTGTGTCAATTTTTATTTTTTTTAGCAGTAAAAAATGGAAACGTTGTCTTAGGGAGATTGGACTGGGGAAATGCTTCACTCCCCCAGAGCACTTATACATCCAGTTTATTCATTAAGCATGTCCCTTAATCAGAGGATGAACCTGGACTGCAGTTTTAATACACCCTTGCACCTCAGTCCCAGGGTATGCTCCTTGCTCCCTCCTCTCCACCATGAAGCTCTCAAGACTCTTCCACTGCACCTGTAGCAGGAAGCCAGAAAAGCTTTGGAACAAACACATCTGGGCATGAGCCCAGTGTCAAAGCTAAGCAAGTGGAGCAGCTTTGAAGATGATATGGCTTTCCATGTTCCTAATAAGGATTATTCAGATTTAGGCTAACACTTACTGTAGGGATTTGATTTATTTTTTAACTTACCCTTCAGTAGCATCTAGGAGCTAAAAAAATTTCTACCATTACCTAACTCAGTTGACTGTTTTAAAATCTGAGGTAATACTTTGATACAGATTTATCCTTGATTTTATAAATATACTTCCTTGAGAATTCTGTTACCAATTTACAAGTAACATTTCAGTGTTAGAGTAGGTGGCAGATCTAGAGGCTTGCAGTCAATAAAATGAAGCCCAGGAGAGGTGGAGAGTCTGGATTTCATTCTTATCTTTGTGGACAGAAACTGGGTTAAGATGAGGACATGCTCATAAGATTGATTTTCTTTTCCTGTAAACACAATGGAGGGATGAGTCTTTATAACTACAGAGAAACACACCCTGCCATAACAGGATCCCCACCCTGTCTCTGCTCAGTCCTTTTGATAAAAGGCCCATGCCGTGGGCAACAGAGCTTAGTTTTAGGTGAAGCAAATTGGAAAGGTTAAGGGGGCGTGGCGGGGTGTGTGTCCTCTGACTTACAATGCTGTCCATTCTGGTTTTCTAGGAAAATGCCTAGGACCCACATCTCATCTTATCCCAGCAATTGCTAAAAGCTCTGTGTCTCATCAATATTCAGTCCAGCTTTGGGACTGGGTCAGTTTCACTTTTTGTTTGGAATGGTCATATCTCTTCTTGGAAACATGATTTTAACTAAAATGTGGTGTTTACGGTATGCCTTTTCTCATTTATTTTGCAACATCAACTGTCATTTAAGAAAGAGATTTACAGGAAATATTAGGAGAAAAGGCAAAAGTACAAGAATTTGCATCAGCAAGACACTCACTGGGGAAGTGAGAGACACACAGGCCAAAAAGGAAAAGAGATATTACCAAGCAAACCTAGATGACAGGGACTGACATTATTCTTTCTAAAGTCAAAATGTCATGGCAGTAGAAAGGAATGATATGTATAGTATGATATTTTAACTGGGTTGATTTATGGTAGACTCACAAGAGTTGCACAGAAACAATCCCAGTGACAGATAAATTTTAATCAAGATGTAGGTCTTTCTCTTTCCCTCTTTATCTTTAAGACATATTATTAGCCTAAAGAGTGACTTTCTTATTCAAGCAGTAAGAGAAGCTAGATAGGAGGAAAAAAAATCTAATCTATAGAATAGGCTAAGTTCTTAAAGTTTAGATTTTGGACAATACATTTGAGAGTGCTAATTGGGGGACAAACTGTTAGAGTTTTTTCTTGCAATCCCTTTAAGATCCAACCCAGGAGCTCCAATCAGGCTGTTCTGAAGAACAGTTTCTCATAACCAGAGAGTCTCAGTATCTGGTGAGGAGTGGGTTTGGTTCGTGCACATTGCTTAAATGCTTCATCTGAATAATTAAAAATATATTTCTCTTTGCTGCCTTCCTAATGTCTTTTCCATGATGATGACCTGATTGTAGCCCAAATTTTGCTTGTAGCTTTTTTAGCTGAGAGATTTAAACCGTCTAGGCAAGTCTAATACTCCTTGCTACTGCAGTGCAGGGTTAACCGGGAATCATAACTATTTTTACTAGCTTCAAAAATCTGGTCTTTTATTTTTCCATCTGTTATTAATTTCTTTTAAGATATTTCATTTTTTGAGGTGTGAAAAAGGCAAACAGATTTTATTGGCTTTTTTTCCCTCTGCAACCTGATTAAAAAACATCTTTCTGTACGGTATACACTCAGCCTTTGACACTGTGGGTGTGGAACTCTTCTGAATCGTGATGTGACCGGAGATAGATTTAGTACATAATTCACATTTTAGTAAGAAACATATTTTTCTTTCCAAACTGTGGCTTCTTCTCATAATTTTGGTGACAGCATTAAAAGAATTATATGCATTACATGCATGCATATATGTGTGTGATTCTACCGTGTTAGGGAACATGGTGCTTTATACTATCTAAACGTATTGATGTCTGTGTTGTAAAATCTAAAAAGAAAGTAAGTTAGCCATTGTGACACGGAGGGGGCAGCTGAATAACTAAGTACTTTCTTGCCTGCCAACCTGTACAAGGGCAGCAGGGCTGGTGTGCTGTGAGCCTGGGTAGGACCCTGTGGTGGTGCTGCTTAGTTCCTTAGGTATCACTGTGTCTCATTCCCTTTACTTATTTCTGTGTTGAGTACTTCAGTTTCAAGTTTGGATATTTTGTCTTCTTCCTTTCAATTTTTAAAGGCATTTAAATAAGTTCCCTTTGAAGAAGCTCTTTGGCCTGGCTGCAGGAATTGTTGCTTAGAGGAAGACAGCCAGTAAAATACTCTAGAAACAAAAGAAGAAAATGAGAAAACCAGCCCTGATGGGAATGATTTACAGGCAATCTCGGCGAGATTAGCAAAAAGAATAAAAGCCAAGCCCACAAAAGGAGAAACGAGATACTGATCTCTCTGTAAGAGACACTGTCCCAAAATTCAGATCAGTTCAACTGAGCAGCAATAAACAAACAAACAAAAGCCAACAGAGCTTACAATATTTGGGATCACAAAAAGCTTAAAACCATTCTGAAAGTCATAGTAATACTAAGCCAACAAGAGAAACAGCAAAACTTTTGAGTTTTGAGTTACATGCTGGGCCTTGTTTCTGCTGGATTATTTCTAGTAGCCAATGCCTGTATCTGGTCACCATCCTCACCCCTACCTGAGAAACTTGTCCTCCAAATCCACACACTCAGGTCTGCTCTTGCAAGGTGGTTTGGAATCTTCCACCAATTTTTTTTTTAAATTTTATTTTTGTTAAAATTAATATTTCTCAGGATATTTTGTCATTTATGACAAAATTTTAATTGGAAAATGTTTTTCAGTTCCAGGAATTTGTGGTCCAAGTGTGAGAATAACATTGTTTCAGGCCAGGTTTCAGTGTGTCCCATTTGAAAGAGATGACTGGTTTTCCACATTTAAGGCATGACATTGGTTTTGGTGTCCCGATCTGTTAAAAGAATCTGACAATGGCATAGGAATAACAGGGAACACACTTTAGGCCTCTTTGTGTAAACTGTGAACATGAATGGATTACATATTAACAAAATGCAGTCAAGTCATCTAAAGCAGTATTCGGTGCAGCACCATGATGGATATTTCTCAGCTACCTTATTCTGTTCCAGATCTGGGCTGTCTTTGCTGCACTTTGCTGGGTCATGCAGCAAACATATGACAAGTTCAGGCTTTGTAGATTTTGCCGAGGTCCGTGTCTATTATGATCCAGATCAGATTTCTGTCCACACTAATACTTGCTGCCCACTGATTACTGCTGCAGCCAGCTCTTCAAGAGTTCTAGCAGTTTGCCCAGTCCCTATTCATAATCATGTAGGCAAACACTCCTTAGTTCAGTAAAAATAAAACAGATCCCCACTTTACAATCGGCACATCCATTTTATGTTTTAGGAACAGATCGTTCAGTGCAGCAAAGTGCTATTCATCATGGAGGCATTTCCCACACTACAAGCCAGGATCTTTTAATTAGACTCCAGGGATTGTTGCTCTCTGGCCTGCTTTTCTAGCTCAAGGGTATGGTGGAGCGAAGTTCAGCCTGAGAAACCTGTGTGGCACCTCACATTCACTGGCAGATCTGAAAGCTTCACCTTCGGGGCCAAAACCTGCACTGTCTTTGAGTCAGTTCTTACTTCTCAGTTGTCTGCATGCTCGAATTAGCTCAAAGACAGTTATGACATAAGGCATAAAGGGACTCAAACTCCATCTTTTTCTGGTTGAGTTGGAAAGGACTTTAGAGAACATCTGGTTCCGACCCACCTGCCATGGGTAGGGAAAGCTCTTCCATGCAGTGGGGGAGAAAAAACCAAAAATGCATAAAGGTTAATTAAAAATTATTTGCTGCATGAAGCAGTTATAAAATTTCCACCTAAAATATAACATGGATAAGAAATCAAACCACTAATTTCTTTTATGTTCAGGATGAAACTCTTCACCATGCTATCCAGTAGCTGGTATTGCTGTGAATCCATGTTGGAAGTGGGTTGAGATTATTTTAAAACAAAGGGAAAAGGATAAAAATCCATGAAATGCAACAGTTTGGAAAGACTTTTCCTGAAAGATATACCTTTTAGGGTATTCATGATCCAGTGAGACAAGTGTTAATTCTACTGCTCTGTTAAATGACCTTTTTTGCTGCTTCAGAGTCAAAGAGAGAGCCACTTTCCAGAGTGAATGGAGCTGGGCGAATCACATGGTCTATGGCAAGCTCTGGAGTGCTTAGCAAATGAAGTCATCCAGACAGGATTAAACACAGTTATGTCTCTGTAGCAGAGCCTTGTTTATGGAAAATGGGTTTGGGCGACTGGCTTAGCCTAAGCACATACTGTTCTTTTTCACCTAGGCACATAAGACTTTCTTCTGTCCCTGGCAGAAAATGTTCCTGAGTTTAGTTCCTAGGGATGGAGCTTGGAGGAAGGAGGCTGGCCTAGCTGTTCTTCTGATTTCCCATAGGCTTGGCAAGTTCCTCAATATACACAGCAGCCTGTGCTGCTTTTTTTTCCTAATGAAATCCTACACTTTTTGAGGTCCCTGTGTCTTTTCCAAATGAAGCCGCCAAGAAACACATGGAGCATATATCAGCTGCAATTAGAAAATGGTGGTTTAAAATTATGTTGGTATTTTAAAGCATAAATATTCCTATTCATATGCATCTAAAATGCAAAAATGCACCAGCTGTGAGGTTTTTTCTTTACTTCAGCTTATGAAAAACTCCAGGGGATCAGGAAATTTAGAGCACAAGAATGGTTTATTTTTATACCTATTTCCCTTGTCATTTCCTTTTCCCATTCCAGTCCCTCTGAGAGGAACCAATTAACTTGAGACATTTTCCACATTCATTAGTATCTTCATTAAAAAAAAAAAAAAAGGGCAGAATTGTTTCAAGACTGGTATTTTGTGCCCAGTAAACTGTGATAACATTGCCTGTCAGAGCATAGCGAATAGCAAAACTGTTAGAGATATAAAATCTGTGAATTAATAAAACTGTTACATTTTGCATCTGCACCTATATCAAAATGGAACAGACACCACTACAAAACGGCAGGTTAATAAATAAAATGTACTTTAAGAAAGCATAGTAGTGGCCATAAATTAAAAGGTGATTGTCAACGCTCTCGGAGTTAGTTGCTGGAAAAGAACCTGATTATCACTTTCCAACAGAAGAACAAGGTGTTGTGACTCCAGCAAAAGGCTTTAACAGGCAAATAAAGAGTCACCAAAATGTCACCTGGGCTACATGCCAAAATCAAAGAGATGAGGCTGCCCCACCTGGACGCCATCTGGGTTGTCCTGGACCCACAGAGCCCCTGCTGCTAGTGCTGGTGCATGTTTACTCTTCTCCCTGTCCCTCCTCTCCTTTCTCCTGCCATTTAGCGATGCCACAGCCACCCTGCCACAACAACAACCAGAAGCACAGGCACCCCCCCACCTGTTATGGGGAGGAAGAGCCGATCCTACCACGTGTGTGGTCTTTTCACCAGATTTGGCTGGTTGGGGATATTGCTCTTGACCCAGAAGGCTTCTTACATGTCTGCTCTGATTTGGGCTTGATGCTTTGTTCCCTTGCCTCTTGCCCTCAACAGAAAAACAAGAGCTCAGTAATAGTGTAGGAGAGAGTTACTTTTGCTGTGTACATATCATTCCCTGCTGTTTATCACGGTATTTCTACGGCCATACCATCCCTTTTTGCATACCACCACCTCATTGCATACCACTTTTTTATTATTGTTCTTTCTAGGGAATGCACTAGCAGGTTTTTTTCCGCTGCTCTTTTTCTTTTTTACTACTGAGGGAGCTGCAATTGGCTCAAGCTGTCCAGACAAAATTGCATATAACATTTGGAAGTTCTCAGATTTCATAAGACGAAGGTAGATGGTTCTTAAAACCACTTTACTTCTTTGCTATGGAGATATGAAGTCCAGTGCAGATTTTTCCCATACTTCAAAGATCTGTCAAATGTTGTAGGGTCAACATTAGGCACTAAACAATAATACATCTTGGAGCAACTCCAGCAAATGTTCATTTTAAGATTAGGAATGCCTGTGTATCAGCAACACTTCATGCTACTCTCCATACTCTTTGCTTTTTGCCATGCTGAGCAAGTTGTCACGAAGTCATCAGTTCTCACTAGCAACCTTTCTCTGACCCATTTCCCACAAAGGACTCTACAGTCTCTTGCAGTGACAGTTGCCCAGCACAGACACGTCTGACACTATTTTTGGTGAAGTTCCAGCAACTTGCTCTGTAATTCCTAGCTGAATCTTTATTCCTATTATTAGGATTTTAAAGTTTCCAAGCACAGCCAGCATTTAAGATCTAGGTTTTGTGGCTAAAGTCAAATGCAGTCAATTCTGAAAGCAACTAGGGTCTTTGTCGCTCCATCTCAACTACTAAAATTAGAGAGAGAAAGAAGAGGAAAGGAAAATTAAAGCATTTCTGATGAAGCAAAACTGTTAACCCCAAAATAAAATGTAGGAACTTTTCATAATTCTTAATCTGATCTCCCCAAACCTGTGGTAAGGTTAGAGAGACATTTTGGTTAAAAGCCCTTAGTCTCAAGCTCCTGCGTCTTCAAGACTTCACTCTGAAAATCCAGTGTGCTGCTATGTGAAGAATTAAAGTTTTCCTGACTAAATTGTCAAGATTACAGCTGCATTCAGCAACTGCTTGCAAATTATTGTTTCTCTGGGGGAAAATGACCCTCAGTTTTAGGGAAAGGGCTTGCATATGAATTGCAGACTGTAGGTTCAGACATAGAAAAGAGATTTCTAAATGCAGAATTTAATATGGGAAATATAATAACCATTTGAGTTCTTGATAAACACAATAGGACATCACAAACAGCCCTGAACACAACCTGCAGCTCTCACTCATATTTGCTGATGTAATTTAGTATCTGTTAGAGGCTTCATTACACATGGAAGATAAACCTGAGCCAAGTATCTCAAGCATCTTTCGGAGTCTGCAAGCAAAATAACTTATAATAGAAAGCATTTCAGTGTCAGAGTGCTGAAAAATTCTCATCTTTAAGAATGCTATGTATAGGACAGTTCACCTCAGAAATTATGTTTTGCTTTTTAAAATAACATTTTTCTGATTTTAATCAGCTTAATTCTTCAGTCTCCCGTACTTAAAAATACAGGAAACAAGAATTAGACAATGGATAAAAGAGCTCATAATAACTAAAACAAAATTTCCTCCCATGAAGTCAGATATCGGAACCTTGCAGGAATATCAAAGTGTTGCATATATTTTCTGTGCACTAAGCTAAATATTTTTAAATACCATAAAGGCTTTTAAAAATAAATACCTTAGAGCACTATTGCTCCTGAAAATATTTTTAACAGACACAATTATGGGTTTTGTTTCTATATTTTTAAAAAGAAGAAAAGAAATTCTGATGTAGTGGAAACCAGAAAACAAAGCAAAGGCTGTAGCATTCCTGTAGAAAAGTAAATAAACAAACAAACAAAAACCACTGTAGGCAAAGATGTACTGAGCTTTCAGATGGTAATGGCAGTGAAGGGACTCACAAACACCACATTAGAAAAGGGAAACTAGATATAAAGCCAAGTCAATCACACAACAGAAAATAAAAAAGATAACTAAAGCATGCACAGGCATTCTGTTGGCTTTACTTTTCCCTGCCACACATCTTTGGATTTCAGTTGTGGATTAAGGACACAGGAAGTTTTTACATTTTCATGTGTCTGCTACTGGCTCGAGGATATAAACTCTCTCTTTGACATCATACTGCACGTGAGAGACGGAAGCCTGCAAAAACAAATGCTAAGCATCCTCAAGCCAAGCTTAGAGCTGTGCATTACAGTGTTTTCCATGGAGCTGGTTGTACAGTACTCAGCCTGCTCTAGTCATTAGAGATACCTTTGCCTTTTCCACAGGTAAGATGGAGTGATAGAGCCAGAGCACTTTACATGACGAAAAGATGTCTAATATTTGTGAATATTTTATAAATTGTTGAATAACAGCTGGGACTGTTCTGATGGCACAGGTGCCTTTGCAGTGGAAAGGTCAGCAAAAAATGTTATCCGCTGATTAGTGAGAGACTAGCCGCGGCTAAATTTTGTGAGCCTTTTGCCTAACGAATTATGACTTCAGTGATATGACCATTGATCCAGCTCCTACTGAAGTCAACAAGAATCTTTCCGTTGACATTCAAGAGAAGCTGGATACAAATAGACCTACAAAGTCAGTAGTCTTTAGGAAATACTTCTTTGGCTTCAGATGGAGAAAAATACAGCCCAATAAGGTTGTAAATATTTCAGGATGGAGTTATATACTTGTGCTGGCACAGCAGACAGTTTCTTTTTATCTGGACATAAAGACCACTTCAGACAGCTTCTTGATTTTAGCTGGTTAGAACAGTTTTAAAGTTCACAAAATACTGCATTACAAGTGGCAGATGTATTCCTCACTGCTGAGGGTCAACAGTAGGAAAGTTTTGAGAGAGCTTGAAAGAACTCGCTGTTTGCCATGCTGATGGACATTCATCGATTTGCTGCATATTCTCGGGGTTAATCACAACTTGGCACATCCATGGATCAGCAAAAACTCTGATGCAGCCTTTCCTTTTCACTTATTGCAGAAGTGAACTTGCGTGGTGTTGATGACTGAGTCAGAGAGGCTGAGCCTCCTCCCTGTGCCTAAGATGACCCTTTAGAGAGCCAGTTTCATGTTTGCTGAAGTTCCCTGAAGAGATTAAATTTATGGACTAGGGCTATTACTAGTTATGGACTAGAACTAGCGAAAGGGGGATGGAAGAACCTCCCAGACCTTCACACACAGAAAATTGCGATGGGATTCAAATTCTCCAGCAGAAGAACGTGTTAGGAGTGGGCCAAGAACAAAGACATGAACAGCTCTCTGAAATCCTCAAAGGGAGCAGAGGGAATTTAACTAAATGGACACTTAGCTACCTACATCTGAAAATAAACACACTGTATGGGGAAATAGAAGTATGTGCATAGTGGGGATGGAAGGAAATTCAGTTTCCCCATTAGAAGATCTGGCAATATGTCATTCACTGAATAATGTTAATGAAGCAGACATATTTTCATCACTACAAGATAACTCTGGCCATGCCAGCGTGTATGTGTGTATGCTAAGTCTGTGTGTGTGAAAAAGGACTTTTTTTCTATCTTTCTACACCTCTCTTCCCTTCAGTGGACAAATCTGGCAGGAGGGTACTGTCTTTACTGCTGCTTCTGCATGACCTCTCCTGACAACAAACACTGTACATTGAAGCTTTGCCCTGCAAATTTTTATAGCTCTACTAAAAATATCGTACACACACTTAAAAAAAGTCTTATCAGAAAACAATTAAGTGGAAACCCTTTTAGAGTAAATCAGTGTAGGAAAAACATATCCTTCCTCTCCTCACACAACATCAACACGTACCATTATTATGTATCTGTTCCTGTCAGGAGTCCAAACATGTATACTGCTACATATAGAAATGTCTGTTCATTAGACAGTTACACACTTTGAGCAGCTTCAGAAACTGCAAGCAGATTTTAAGCACATTCTGTGCTTCATCCTTATGGCCCAGTTCCTGTTATCCATCAAGCCTGTTTTAAAATAGGACGCGTTTTTGGTACTGCAAAGTCAACAGTACTGGAAAGTTGGCAGGTAGGCTTGTTTAAACAACATTCCCAAGTAGTCTCCTGGCAGGTGTTTCCAGAGTACTTTGAGCACAATTCTTTGGATGGGATATCTGCCAAAGTACATAGCAACAGGGAAAGAAGTGTTTTCCTTTTACCACAGTTGGGACAGTGCAGTGTTTGAGATGCTGCATTGTGCATCCATTTCGGGAGCTTATTTTGGCACCAAGTCAGAACCTATACAATGGCAAAATACACAGCATCTTCCTGCCTGTTTAATGCAAGTAAGTTCCAGCATACCGACTGGTAGGTTATCTTCCTGGCAAGGGGCCAGCCTCTGACATGCCTCTTGCGCCAATCTGGTCTGTCTGCTACATAGAAACCTTTCACCTTGGAACTCCTTTCCATAGACTGTCATGCTGCAAGAGTTTATGCAAGTTCAGAGCAAGTGTTCATCTCATAGCTGGCCAAAAGTACAAAATGGGAAGTGTGGATGGGGCAGGAGAGGGATCAGAGCAGCCTTGTCTACCTGGCACTGATTTCTGTTACAGCCAAACCTAGCTTTGCTTAATTGAAACCTGTCCTTGGATTTGAAAAACACACAACTGGTTTTATAATCCTTCTGGCAGCCTGTCCACTTCTCAGTATGTGTCCTGGACCTAAAATTACCCTCTATAATATCCCTGCAGAAATAGTCTCTTAGATATGTGTACTCTTACCTACATACAAATGCTCTCTGACCTAAAATAGAAACAGGTATGTGGAACAGTAAACAGACATCAAAGGCTAAAGGAAACATTAACTGAGGGATATGCTGGTTTGAAATTTAAACTTTAATGCTATAGTGAAATAAGCCCCGTTCAAAGACATGGTCACAGCATGTTTGGTTGTTAAGCAAGTTCTTAGTAGTCTAATACCAGAGCTGCCGCTGCAGGTGACCTGCACTCATGCAGCCTTGGCATAATCTGTGGAGTGTGCTTTATAGCGAAAAACTGTTTTCCAAAGTAAGGGCTTTAATCCAAAATCCAATTCTTGTTCTTGGTTATGAAGACAAAAAAAAACTAGGTCAAACCAAAACACTTGTATTTTCCTGGATATGTAGACAGCCTAATGATAAAGTTTCAGATATGACATGGTCCGATCACTTGAGAACCGTTCACCACTGAGGCAACTGTGTCAGCATCCATACCGCCAGTTACTTCACTCAAGCTGTTACTGGCCATGTAACACCACTCCATACTGCCTCTGTACTCACTCCCTTACTCTTCCCCATACTCACCCACCCCCCTGGCTGTACAGTGAGCTAACAACACCTTCACCTCTCTCATTCCTAACTCTGCAAGCTGGCACAGGGACAGAAACCTGTGGTACTCTGTAAGCTGCAAATGACAATACTGTGTAGTAAATTCTTCAGGAAGACAAGCAGAGTGGGTGGTAACTTTTTTTCTGTTTCATTTTGTAAAAATCTTCATTTCCCTATTGAAATTGTCTGGCATAGAATTTTCAGGGTTTTGGAGCAGTCTGCCATCAAATCCAGCTGGCCAGGCTACAAAATATGTGGACTGGCAAGGACCCTCCCTTATCCTCTGTAACTGCCAACCTTCCTGTTTCACTGAGCCTGTCTTGTTTCCCACCCAAAATTCACCTTGGCCTGAGCTAGAGGCAGGCCCTTCTCCAGGGGCTTGGCTTCTCTACTGAGTTGCAACTCCTCCTGTCTTCAAAATTAACTTCAACACTCTCCTCTTATTAATATTTTGTATGTGACTATTTCCATTACTTTTCTTTGTCTTTTACGTGAAAGTAAAACGGGGATCTTGGTTTTTATGTTGTAATCTTAGGTATATGCCTACAGACAGGGACTCTGCGGGATCAGGCCCTGTGCAAGCACAACACAAACACAGGCAAACTGGTAGCAGACACCTCCTGGTCCAGGTGTAGAGGGTGGATGAGCAGGAGAGCACGAGGACACAACTAAACACTACATGGTGACATGGTAGACCTGAGCAGCCCTGCTCTTACTGCACTGTGACATTATGAGCATAACAGCAAATGGAAGTTTTCAGCAGAATTTATGAGAAAAACTGTCCAAAGTAAAGCACAAGTGACTACTTCAAGGAAGCCCAGCCCAGCAAGGTAGTTTAATACTATAAAGTAGAGGAGAGTCTGCAGTATCTTCTTTCTAATAAGTCCTTAATAAATTGTTTTCCATTACTTTGTGTAACAACTGTTTAAATTAATGAAACAAAGAAACATGAAACAAAGAAAATGTGCAATGGGACCAGGGAAATTAGGAATTCTATGCCTAATTTTGGTGTCTGACTTACAAAACTACCTCTCCATGGTACACATTGATACTAGAGTAATACTGAAGCATTACAGTGAGAGTAGCTAAGTGTTCTTTTCTCTTGTTTTTTAGACATAACCTAGTTATCAATCATTTAATATTCTGAGAGGGTGACATTTACTGTAATGTTGGCTCAGTCCCCGGGGAAGAGAGTAATCCAAGAAAATAAATAGCAATGCTTTAAGTCTGGGTGACGCAGAATTTGAGTTACTATTTCCAGAAATGTTTATAGTATTCACCAGTCTATGTTGCTCAGATAAAAAATAGAGTGAATAATACTAGTATGGCTTGTTTAAAAAAAAAAAAAATAGATTCTGAAATGTTATTGGAATCCTAAGCATTTCCAGGTGTTGTACATGGCTTACAATAGTAAGGATAGAAATTTTCCCAGCCTCTTTTTCCTTTTTGTTTTGACTTTTTCAAATGTTGTGAAGGAGATAGATTCACAAGTCTAGAGAATATTCTTTAGTCCTGACACAGATCATGTATGCTCCTGATTGGGCTTTTGCATTCTGATCTATGATCATATTTCTTTTTTGACTTGATTCCTTTATGTTGGAGCTGTCTACCTTCTCCAGATAATGGAGTAAGAGCATCATCATTTTCTAACAAAAAAACCCTTAGTCCATTCAAGTTACATAAACCACCACAGGCATCAATGTGAACACAATCACTTCCAGTGACGCCACTTTTTAGTCATTACCAAAGTAGGCCAGATGTAGTCTAGTGACCTAAAAACCTCGGGTTTAGTTTACAAATCCTATAAACCTCTGGATTCCTCAACCAGAAGTTGGATCTGTTGCATCTAACTGATCGTCAGGCTGATAAACATGACTGTTCAAGAGAATAAGGAAATTTTAGTTCCTTAACAATTGTGACGGGTCATATATTTTTAAACAACTTGCCTTTAATTTCTGGGGTTTGCTAACACGTATTACTTTTAGCTAGGAAGTGCTCATGATGGGGAAGGTGCAGTATCTATGTTGCTTTTTTAAGGAAAATATTTAAACATAGGTGATCTCAGAGATCTGCATCAGTCAAACAGGCTTTTGGAAATGGAGCTTTGGAAATAGAAACAGAAATTTTCAGAGCTTTTCTAAAGCTATGGGGACATTGCCTGTCGTTCTCACCAGTCACTTTTGAAAGAGGAATGTTCCTGGATGTTTTACTTCCCTTGCAGTTGTGGACGTAATTTTACTCCAATGCTGGCATAGCTTTCTCTAGTGTGGGCAAAGGTCTTGCAACCAAATGGAATTTCTGTGAGTGTGGCTGCAAAATGCTTCCTCTAGAGAACCTGACAAAGAAAACACAGAAGAATGTGCTGAGTTATCAGTGTGGGGTTTTTTTTGCAAAGCATACCAACGCCTGTCACCCTCTTTGAACAGTCACTTCTGAAATTTGTGGGAGTTTATCCGTACCAATGTCAAATTACCAACTAGGATTCAGTATTAAATCAACTTTTCAGAATGCAAAGAAATCACATATTTTTCTCTGTTGAGTAAAAAGTGCATAACAGCAATTCATTGGAGATTTTCCTGCAGAAAATAGAAAGCACTTAAAGCCTTGGAACAAAATGTTTTCTAAGTCTAGCTGAATGGTCACCAGGCTGTTGATTTGGAGCCAGCTTTCAGATCCTTGTTTGTTTGGACCTGTATCTAGGCACAGCTGCTAAATCAGCTTACCAGCACATCTCTGTGCAGCAGATCCTCCATCTAGTAACTCTCAGCAGCATGTGCTGCTATAGCATTTAGCTGCCAGAGACCAAAGTATCAGTTCTGACACATCCCATTTCCTTTACTCACCTCAATAATTGAAATATGTCCAATGCTCTACCCTTTGGATTTTATGACCAATTAATAAAGGCGATAGAGAATGTTGCCTGGCTGATTAGTTTGTTCCATTGCACGGAAGACAGTGTAGGAAATCCCAGCCCATGCAGGACAAGAATATGGAATAACAAAATTTAAACATAGGAAGAACAAGAAAGAAGTAGCACATTAGAATTGCCTGTCAGAAGGCAACTCACTTTCTAGCAAGACACGAGGACAAGACTAGGAAGGCAAAAGAGATTCCAGTTTCTTTGGAAGGGTGCTGTTGTCAGGACTCTTAGGGAAGGATTCTCAGTGGAGACACTTAGAGAAGACCATGGATGTAACATAGGCTGTCTTCTTGAAGGCTGTTTTCTCCTGAGCTTTGTCAATATGACATCTCATTTTAGCAGCTATTGTGTATGTGCTCTGTTCTGTGACACCACTCAGTTCTAACTATTCCAGGCCTGTTTTAAAAATAACTGGCAGAACTCAAGGATTTGTTTCCCAAATAAAAATCTGAGATTATCTTCAGGCACGGCTATACTTGAAATGACCATTCCCTCATAATGTCTTATATACCAGAGACAACTAAACAATTTTCAACATTTTGTTTGAGAAGAAATATAATGGGAGTAGCAATTCAACCTTTCCTTTTTATTTTATTTAACCTGTTGTTAGCTCTGTGTTAATGCTCAGCTTCTAACTTGCTGAACAAAAGTAGTGACCATAATTCTAATATATCATTCTGCTCTACTTTTTTTTTTTCAGGAATATTGCAGCAAATAAATTCACTAATAGCATTCTTAGAAACTATGAATTTAAAATGCGTATTAGGGTTCATCTGGAGAAAATAAATTTTCAACTCATAAAACTTAATTTTTGGACAAGATCATTTCAATCATATTTCAGCATCTTAAATAATTCCATCTCAGCTCAAAATTAATGCCATGCAGCTGAGTCATCGTAACAGACCCCTGCATGCTTTTAAACCAGTACCAAGCAGAGTCAAATTAGTTATTGCAAATAACTTCTTGTTGTTATTCTGCCACAGAACAGGAAAAATACTCTGTGGTGAATGGATCCAAACCAGACTAACCCTCAGCCTTAGAATTTTAATTACTGAATGTCCTTTCCCAACTGTCTGTAAAAGATGCAGTCACGGAAGTTTGGAAAGCATATGCATTGGAATAAAATTGGAAGGTGCTCACTATTTATTTCCAAAATTCTCATTTCATTGAAGCACATGATTTGTTGCAAAATATTTACCAGTTCCATTAATGAGAGAAAGAGAGAGAAAAGAAAGGAAAGTCATACAACAGGTTCAAAATAGAAAATGGAGGTAGTGTTGACTGCCTTAGACTAAAAGGTAAAGAAGACATTTCTCCTTCAGAGCAGGCTTGAACTGGTGCAGGAAACCATGTACAATGGAATTCATGTCATAACACTTCAGTCATCTGGAAAGTAGATGTTTAATTTAGTAGCTGCCTCAGTATGCTCTGTAGCCAGCAGCAAGTAGCCACCTCCTGAAAATCCTCACCTACCTCAGATGGGTGCAATACTCCTCCCCACTGATTGCAGAGGAAGCCTCAGTAACCAGCCCGATGGCTCAGACAGCTGTCTTTCAGTAGGTTAATGTCAAGTGAGATGAATCCTCCTTAGGGAAAGGCCAAAATTACAGGTCAAATTTTATTGTGTGCATGTTTGTATTTTGTCACAAGGGCCTCTGGCTGGTGAGGGACAAATGCATCCATGACGTGGTTGTCCTGCTCCTGGAGTGGTTCTCGCTCTGCGAAGCACAACAGCCTTGGGGCTGGAAGCACTGGGAAGGAGCAGCTCGGGGAACAATGGGCTTGCAGCTGAGCTGTGCACAAATGAGGAAAGGAAGCCATTTGTCATCTCTGGGCCTTAATGGAGAGCCACTTCCTATTAATTAGAGAAACGCAGAAAATGAAAAAAAAGGAAAACAAGAAACTTACGTAATATGATCTCAGAGCTGGCTGATCTGCTAATGTAAAACACAGGGTGGAAAAAAAAAGGGCTGATAATGTGGAACAGTAGGGCATGACTGCTGATCTCATAGAAAAAACATGCGGAAAATACTATTCAAAACACTGGCAAAATGACTTCATGTGAAAGGCAGATTTCTTCTCTTCCAGTGGGCAGAATATTCCAAAGGAACCTGCATGCGTCTGCATGTGTGCTTTTTCCATTAACAGCGTGCAGAAGGCTTGGGTATCGCAGAGTCAAATGGGCAGCGTTTGGTTCACACGGCGTGTGCGTCTTTGTCCTAGACCAGGGCGCTGTTTGATTGTATCTGAGACTTTTCCTGCTTCAGCCCTGGACATAAGGCTAGAAGCATTTTCTGAGGTTTCAACGGTTTGGGGAGCAAAAGAAAGTTCCTTACCAGATGCAGGCGTTCACCTCTAGCTCTCCAGACTCAAATGGTTAGAAAAGCAGAATTAGCAGCAGGTAATTAGCCCAGTCCCTGCTTTTTAAAACTGGAGTCTGGAGCATAAGCAAATGATCCAAGACACTCCCTACTACTCTCATTTAAACATGTAACATGTACACGTTTTATTATTTTGTCAGTTGTGGATGACTGAAGAAATAGGCATTTGTTCACATAGAACAAAAAACCTCCCTTCATGCAACTATAAAAAAATTAACATTTACCAGAAAAAACTTCCCTACTCTTTCACATGCTGCAAAAAGGGTTTGATAATGACTGCTTTAGGAAGAGTTAGTTTGCTGTGCTAAAAATAGAAGATGTCCAGTATTTTGCATGAAACGTGGTGTTCAAAATCATTAGTATTTACTAAAATTTTAGGAGGGATTTCTCTAAGTGCTTATGAATTCCAACTCCCACTATTACACACTCAAGCACTACACTCTTGCTTTTATTGGCAGGAAAACGATTTTGACAGGGGCTGATCAGAGACTTGAGAAACAAAACTGTTGGCCTCTGTTCCTCATGCTGTTTTTCCTTCCCTCACAAAATCTATAATAAGCCGGGACATTGAATGACATTCCACACATGCTGAAAAATGAACCCAGATGTCCCTTTGGAGGTGAGCATGGTCCTCTCCTGAACAGGCATCTCTCCATCACTTCCCTGGAGGTAAATGCACCATACCAGAACAACTTGTGTGAGCAGAGTCTCTGTCACACCTTTCCTTCCTAACAAACCCTATGTTTCTTATCCATGTATTTTTGGAAACATCTGAGTGAAGTCAAAACTGAAGTTTTAAGCAGTGCCCAATAATTAAAAAAAAGCTGACAAGTCATTTACCCTGGATACTAGGTGCTTGTTTGTTCATTGGTGTATTGTTTTGTCTTTGGTTACCAGCTTCTCTGACACCTGGTGTTATGACACCGTCTAATTCTTTGACAAGTGCAGTGGCAAAAAGAATTATTTTATTGCTCATAACAGTTGCATGCACTGTCTTGCCTTGGTAGTGTTATTGTCTGGATTAAACTAGTCTGCTTCAGGTAAAATCTACTAGAAGCGCCCAGTTTTAGGCAACAGTATTTTTGTTAGGTCAGGCACTGAGCTGACTCAGATGTAGCTTACACTGGCTTTGGGCTCTTTTTAAAGAGCTGAGCAGATGCCATGGCAACTGACCCAGGCTAAGAGAGGCAGGCGGGGCATTACTAAATGAGGCTTTGAGATTTTCAGTGCAGTTCACTGGAGAATAACCTGACATCCATATATAAATATATGTGTGCGTGTGTGTGTGTGTGGCACTCAATCGGGATTTTGAAGTATTTTTTTCATTAAGAAAATGTTTTTTCATCATTTCTGACCTTAGGCAAAACAGCCTTGGCATTTGCAAAAGCTCTAAAGATTGTTAATATTTGACTAGTCCCTATAACTTCAGCAAGTCAAGCATCAAGTGCCATAAGGGATATGGAGTGTAACAGGAGTTTTTCTTTTTGTTATTCATATAGGAAACATACATTATTCCGAGTCATTGCATTTACCAAGAATAGATCTAAGAGCTGCAATAGTCCACAACAGAGATCAGCAAGAAAGATAGGAAAACAAAAGACGCCACACAGGTATTCTTTCATGCTATGTGGTCTAGAGGTAGGAGCAACATCATAGAAGAGAGGTCTGTAAAAGGCAACACCTCCCTGCTTCTGTTCTAAATTTAAACTGCACTGGAAACCATTATCTCATAAAGAATTGAAATAACCATCAGTAAAACATTCTGTCTTGGAGGTGCAACGTGTCCTGGATTCTGGTGGTCTTTTACTAGGCAGGTTTTAATCTCTATTTCAAGTGAAGAAAATTACATCCTGATGAAACCCTTTCAAATAGGCTGCTGCCTCCTACATACAGCACTGGGCAAAAAAGTATATTACCTAGATAAGGGGAGTTTTGTAATGTAAATTGTGTCTCTCATTTTCTTCTAATAAAATTTTCTTCACTCTCTCTCTCTCTCTCTCCCCCCCTCTCTTTCACTTTTAAAACAGCTGAAAATGTGCCATGTACCTTAATGTAGGGCTGAAATCTTAATCCCAGTTTTATGAGGTCTATTAAACTGATACGTATTGTGCTATGTGGGAATTAATCCCAGGTGGCCTCCAGGAAAGGCTGGTGTCTCTAGTTCTCAAGTGATTGTCTCCTGTGCATGTGATCTGTGTGTTTTCCAGTGTGTCAGTTTATTGTGTATTACAATTTAATGAGATAAAGACAAGTGGAATGTGCACACTTAATCAGTTCAAATGATAGTATTTCCTAACCCATATCACCAAGAAAGGCTCACAGCTGTTCAGGCTCATTCCAGTGAGTAATAGCTTTCAAAGAAAAATGAACCATAAAAAATAGTAGAAATCAAAATGTAATTAGAGTTAACTAGTAATCGTTCTGTCTTAATTACAGCATTGCAATTGTCCTTACTTCAGAGAGAACTCCTGAGAGAATTTTGCCCACTGGATTGTTTAGAGGAAAAAATCAAAACCCTGTATTTTTTTTCTCTCTTGTGTGGTTTCTTCCTTTATCCTAGAAACTGTCAGGTTCACGTCTTTTTAATTTCTTTGTCTGGGAGCATGTTGGCTGTGGTATGGAAGTGACAAAGAGAAACTGAATGTTTCTGAAAGCTTAGGGAAGAACTGGGCAAAGTTTTAAGAGATCATCCTCCGCATTGCTGCAGAAACTAGTGATTTATCTTTTTCAAGGAAAATAGTTTAAAAAGTACTTGAAACTACTTTTATGAGGCAGGATGTATTGCTTAATGTATTTTGAACTTGGTGGATTGTACACGTTACTCCGAATTAGACCTACCTCCCTCTGCTCCTCCTCCTTCATATACCCTTTCCAGGACATGTTTCTCTAGTGTCTGTTTTTGCCCTTTGTTAGATTGTCCATATTCTGAACAAAGGTCCTCTCTTTCTGCCCCTTCTCATCTTCTCCACTCTTATCTTGTCTTTCCTATAATGAGCTGTTTAATCCCACAGGTTTTCTAGAAGAGAATGTTGTGGGTATACTCTGAATGTCTTCTCAAGGCCTTGTCCTTCCATCTCAGATGTCTCTCTGCTCACCAGAACCCTTCTGCTGCTTCATTTGATTGTCAGGGTGGGATTCATTCACATAAACCTAGGTGTCCAGAGAATTTCCAATGCTTAGGGTGTTCCCTAAGGCTTTCAGCTGTCTGTCTCGAAATCTTTCTTAAGGGCCCATCTCATTTGAGGCTGTCATGACTATGTTTATGTAACTGAATTGTTTTCTCTTAAACCCTCTTCCTCTTCTCTGGCAAAGCAACTTGTTCTCTGTGACAAATACAGTCTGTAGGCACAAGACAGCCTGTCAAATGTCTTCTCTCTGGCATATCTATTTCCTGGGAAGCTCCAGCTGTTGTTCCCCTTGGAACTTTTTTGCACAGTATCTACTTCCTGTACTGAAAGTGTTCTAGAAAGATGAGTAAGTCACGCAGACACATCAAGGTTTATCCCTTAAAAAACTACATTTACCACAGGATATTGAAGAAAGACAGACAAATTATCACCCATAATTGAATCTACATCCTGATTTATCTCACTATATATTATCATAGGAGGCTTGACAGAAGGAAATTCATTCAGAATTTTATCCCACTTGTAGCACTAAATCCTTATTTCTCAGATTGTGATTTTCCCTTGCTAGTCTCTGATAACCCTTCTTTTTATGTTTCCCACGTGAGTTCCTGTCAAAATGCAGCTCAATCAGGAGTTTTGGGTGCAAATCTGAAAGACTGAACAAGTGCAACATGGGCTCAGAGCCTGATACCCTTTTATTTTCCCAAAGCATTGCTCCATACAGAGCCTGAAAAGTAACTGTGAAGCTCAACAGTACTTCAGACAAATAAAGCTTTGAAAATGGTGGCAATATCTTCATTTTTCACCCACTAATATCTTGCAAAACCCCACTTAACTCGACATAATTGTTCCACGAATTTGGCTAAATATTTGACCTTATGTGTCAGATTATGAAACAAATTACAGAAAATGCAATGTTTTTCTAAGAAATTAATCCAATGTAACCATAGAATATGTCTGGTCAGTCTAGAATCCATCATCCTGGGATTTTCTTACATGTGCAAGTATTACTGGAAGGAGTGTAAAGAACTGACCCTTGGGAACCCTTTTTCATGGGAAAAAAAAGCCAGAAAACATGAGTTTGCTGAGAGGGTTGAATGATTAAAGACATTCTTCAGTGAGGTGGGAAAGCATCTATCTGAATATCAGTTCTTTTGCCAGATTTTTAATCTCCTCCTCAATATCTTTGTAATCACATTGGGAAATCTGTGGGCAGTTGTTACCAGCAGTAGTTTTCCCTAACTTCCTCTCAAAAAAGAAAAAAAACCCTGTCTATTTTAGCCTACTGTCCTGCTTTTAGACACAGTCAACAATTTGATGTAAGTTAAGATAATGAACACTGACAGGTGTTTAATGTTGTTAGCCAGATATGTACACTTAGCCAGGTGTGTAACACTCTTCTTGCACTGGCGCGTGTGACAACATTCCCTCTTGAGCTCTCCCGAAGACTGAGAAGAGAAGTAACATTTAGAGGTCATCGTCTGATCTCACGGGGCAGGATCGCAAGATGGTAGAAAACACTTGGCTGTGGACAACCCCCGATATCAGTACAGGCTGGGGATGGACAGGTTGAGAGCAGCCCTGGAGAGAAGGACTTGGGTGTGCTGGAGCATGAGAGGACACGGCCCGGCATTGTGCACTCACAGCCCAGAAATCCAAGTGGCTCCTGGGCTGCATCCAAAACAGCATGGCCAGCCGGGCAAGGGAGGGGATTCTGCCCCTCTGCTCCCCTCTGGTGAGACCCCACCTGCAGTGCTGCACTCAGCTCTGGGGTCCCAGCACAGGAAGGACAGGGACCTGTTGGAGTGAGTCCAGAGGAGGACTAACAAGATGATCAGAGGAATGGAGCACCTCTCATGTGAGGAAAGGCTGAGGGAACTTGGTTTGTTCAGCCTGGAGAAGAGAAAGTTTCAGGAAGACATAACTGAGATCTTTCGGTACCTGAAGGGAGCCTACAAGAAAGGCTGGGGAGAGAGTATTTACAAGGGCATGTAGTGATAGGACAAGGGGGAATGGCTTCAAACTGAAAGACAGTAGGTTTGGATTAGATATTAGGAAGAAATTCTTCAGCATGAGGGTGGTGAGGCTCTGGCACAGTTTGCCCAGGGAAGTTGTGGATGCCCCATTCCTGGAAGCGTTCAAGGCCAGGTTGGGTGTGGCTCTGAGCAACATGAGGAGCTGAAGTGAGCCTCCCTCTGTCCCTCACCCTCCTGCAGATCACTGGCTTTACTGGGCAGCTCAGTGACCACTTACTATTGTGGAGCATCTCTCCAGTTTGTCAGGTGTCCAGCAGTCAGTCAGCCCTGTCAGAAATGGCAGAATTCTGTCTCTGCGGGGTTTGATAACTGAGACATTTTGCGAAAGATCCCAGAACCATCAGGAGAAGTATTTATAAAGCAATTGGAACAACTTCCCTGTAGTGCTTTCCCAGACTTTTCCAGCCTCACAGCTCTCTTAGACAACTTTTCCCTCTCATCCATTTTTATTTTCTCGGGTACTTGGGTAGCCACTTCTAAAGTCTATTGCTCAAAAACATTCTTTCTGAATTGCAAGGGGTTTATCCCCGCACATAGTACAGAGCCAGAAATCAGTCTCCAGTGATGGATAAAATCCCCACTTAATTGCCTTTTAACCCTTCCGTTAACTCGGGCTTAAGTGTCTAGAGGAGATACAAAGAACCAAGTTGTAAACTCTTAAAAGAGTAAGGAATGTAACTTTGCTGGGAAAATACATTCTAAACATCTCAGCTCTAAATACAATGATTAAGAATCAACAATATTTTTATCCACTCTAACACCAGAGTTAGGTAGTACCATTTGGTAGGAACTTCTATGTTATTGATTGTTGAGTCAAAATATTTTCTGTGACAGGTCACAAAATGGTTTTGCAGCATTTCCACACAGCTGGAGAAATAATCATACAAGCAAAAGGGCAGCAGCTGTGACATTTCAAAGTCTTACCAGGAATGGAATTCTGGAAATGTAACAGATGTTTAAAAGTCCCCATCATCTGTCCAGTCCCCCCTCCCCATCTCTTTCTGTTTCTTGCCTATATATGTATTAAATAACAAGTAAAAGAAATTACTGATACAGTATAGTTCTGGTTTCCAATTTATATTATCTGATATTTGAAAGAAAATCTATCCATATTAAAAAAAAAACAAAAAAAGTAGAGGTATTTGTCTTAGGGGTTGGATGTCTCAGCTTTAAGTATCAAATTGTGTTTTAAGAATGAATAAACTGTAGACATCCATTTGAATCCAGTAATTCAAGGCTGTGCTGTGAAACAAAGCCTGAAAGGAAACCTCCAAAAGTGGAAGTGCACAGCAGCCATTGACTAACTGTCAGCCCACCAAACAACTGAATGGACAGCTTGCTTTTTTCAATATATACCTGAGCATCACCGACCATACTGCTTGCATGCACCATGAAAATTAATTATCCTGAGATTGCAAGTTTGAAGACTATGGCTGAATCGCAGGAAAAGAAAATTACATAGTAGGCAAGTGCAATCAGTATAGTGATTTTTAGGAGCAAATTTTTTAGTGACTTGCTCACTGTCTTTGGGAATAGTTGGAGTTTGAAGAGATTTTCTTGAACAATTCTCATTTAGAGTATTTTTCCTCACACAAAAGGGACATTATTTTCAGTTTACAATTCTTCAGCTAAAGCAAAAGAACTCTTAAGCACTTATTTAGAACTCTTAATTGTTGTTATATGTATTTCACATAACAGCATTCATATTTCACCTGTATTTCATCCTCTCAGGAATAGTGTAATGCAGAGGAATATTGACCAGCATATGTGTTGTTGTTCTTAAACCTTGATTTTCTTCTTTGAATCGTCATGAAGCATCTTTGTCCTATGGGTACTAAATTTACCAACTTCTGCAGGTAGTTTCTCCATGGCCACCTTTAACAATAAACTCTTCTTGACTTCAATGGCATCAAGAATGTGTGTTAGGCAGGATCAAAAAAGAGCACACAAGCGCTCAGAAAGCGGAAACACTGAGCAGATGGCAGTTTCAGATTTGCAATCTGAGAATCCACTGGTTTCATTAATATCATATAAAAATAGCTAACAGCATCTATTGGTGACTTTGCTGTACCAAAGTGTGAAGCTGCAGCAATGAAGGATGTATTCTGAAGGACTTAGCAGCCCTGTGCAGAGCTACTGTTCTTGGACCTCAGTTCCTTTGGGCCATCTCAGTCACAGACTGTCCAAGACTCCTGTTGCCTTCATTGGCGTCAAAGTGTGTCTTGGTTTATTCAGTTTGGAAAACTTCTTTCTGGTTCCTGCATGAGTGCTGGGGCTTTTGAAATCTGATCATTTATTTGAGATGTTCAGACCTTCTGAATGGCAAGTTCGTACTGCAGTGATTTGCATGCACATTCATACGGGGCAGAAGTGTGCGGGAGGAATCTCCCTCGGCCAGCACAGACTGTTTGTAACCTGCTGACAACACAGGGTAGGCATAGCTATGCCGAAGTAAGGGGAGTCTTCTGATGTACCTTATGTCACAAGGCCTTATCCAGAAGGGCTCCAGTAGGAGGCTCTGTCAGTTGATCCCCATTAGCACAGCTCAGTTCAGTCTGGACAGGTGAGCTCCTACCAGGAGACACGGGTTGTCACCTTGTGCTAAGCGTTCAGAGTGCATGGTGGGGCTGTCGGTGTTGCTAAGGTGTTAGTGAAATACCTAGAAGGGAATTCTGCCTTAATATCAGTTATCTGACAGTTAGCATGTCCACCCAAACTTACCTTGTCTTCTTCGTCCTCCTGTACAACCCCTGTAGAACAACGCAACCACCACCACTCGTACCATGTCAAAATGCCTACAGGGAACTGTGTAGATGAAGCACAGTCAGCTCAGGCTGAACCCAGGCACGACTGAAGTGTGTCTGGCTGGAAGGAGAAACACTTTGAAGAGTTGGCCAAAACACTGTCAGCACCTTTCCTCAAAGATATATAACCCTTATTCATCAAAGCTATAGCTGACTCCTCGTTAGACATGGATGACCAAATTTGCGGCAATTCCCAGAAATACTTTCTCTCACTTTCAGCTCCCTAGGAAACTCCGTCATTTCCTTGTAGATGGACATGTCGTCCCAGTGATTCATGCAGTTGTCACCTCCATCCGGAACTCTTGTAACAGAAGTGGAGTCCAAAACCTGTGAATAGATCCAGAAGGTAACTGCTGACTTTTTCCGTAGTGTAAGGTGCTTTTACCACTGAATGTCTGAACCCAAGTCCCTCAGCAGGCTTCCGCTTTCTCTCAGTACCTGTTTACAGCCTTGGCCATAATTTTCAAAGGAATTGAAGAAATGTCAGAGTAAACTGGGTACCTCTGATGTGCTTTGGATCATGGGGTTCAGGAAAAAATGTGGGAGAACTATTTGCAAAATCAGTCTAGTTTTGTCCGTAGCTCCTGCCAAGGTAATGCTGCTGTGGAATGCTCTTCTGGATTCTCATCATCTTGATGAAATATTGGTGTTTTTCCTATGTGATTGGGTGGGTGAGGAAAGGAGCTTATTACCACATATGACACAATTCAACAGCTGTTTTTTTTCCATAATCCCCTCTTCCTTTCACCCTCCAAAAAACAAAACAAAACCAAATTCCCAAAAGCACCCCATAACTTAGTGAATCTTGATCCCACAGACCATATGCAGAGGCAACCAAGAACTTTACTATTGCTTTTGATGTTCTGTGGAAGAAATTCTGATAATGCCTTGTTCTGTTTAGGATTTAAGGCTTAGTAGCTCATTTTTTTACCTTCTGGCTCTTTTCAGCTTCAGTTACATTTATTTCAAGGGAAGCCATAAAGGTTTTCAAGTACTCTGGGGTTTAAAAATATTTGAATTCTAGAGTTCCATGAGTGATACCTCCTAAGTGCAAAAGTCAGTTCATGTGATTTATTCATGTGGAACAGAATTTGTTTCTGCTTAAATACTGAAAAGTTCTCTGCTGCTTCATACCCAGTTTGAGGTTGTTAAGACAGTGTACTTCTTATGCAATAACAAAAATATTGGAATTAGTCAAGTAAAACAACAGTTTCATTCAGAATGAAAACACAGGAGGATGGAAGGAGGCTGTATTTAGAAATTGCTTTATAACAGTGAAATAGTTTAATATTTAGGTTTATTTTGACAAGTGACTAAATACAAGGGAGTATGGGTTAAACCACTATAGAGAGGTTGGTTTCCATATCATAGTAAAGAATGTGAATAAAAGTAAATTAAACTGAAAGGAATACCCCATCAAAATGCATGTTTTTCTTTGGAAAAGTGGGATAGTAAGGGTTGACACAGAAAGCTTAGGTGAAAGTGAGGATACACAGACTGTTACTGCACTGAGGCCAAATGGCTTGCAAGAGTAAGCAAATTGCATAGGAAAAATGCATTTGGTCTTCAAAATATAAATCACCCTTGAGTCAGCATTCCTGTCACAAGGAGAATTCATGGGCAAACTGGCTTGCCTACAACCTTTTCTCATTTTAGACTATGTTACAGAGCTCAGAGGACATTGGCCATATGTTTTACCTAGCAGTATGGACCAGACTCAGGTCTCAGAGATGTGCTTGATCCTAAGTTGTGAAGCACCACCTGAGAAATGGGCTGCTGCTTTGAATTAAACCAAGCAGCAGACCTGACTGGAATTCATGACAGACAGACAGCTATAAATCTGTGGCTAACACACATTTCTATGGAGCAGAAGATTAAAAGTTCGTTTAGCAACCAATCAGGGGTTGTTGTCTTGGTTGTTCATGTGGCTAGAGAGCAGTTGTGTGTCTGTAAAGTTCTTCCCTGGTTTCCTTTTCCACCACCATTCTGGCTGCATTCATTGCTGGCTAAGAGATTTACACTGGCCAAACAAATGCTTGCTGTGCTTTGGGACAACCTCGCAGCCTAAACTGCACATCTGACGAATGCAACTAGTTCATAGAGTAGGAGAAATAAAGGCTGGTGATGTCTTAGGATTTTAGCTTTTATATTTTTCATCTGTTTGTAATCCTGCAATTCTTTAGTGTGTAACTCTGAATTCCATATAGAGTGTTAGCAACTGCTTTTCCCTTTTTTGTCAGACACAACAATTCCTCTTTAGGCCTGAGAATCAAGGACACCTCACTGTCTCAGGCCCTGAGAAATGTAAACAAAAGTGAGTTGGGGGGGAACAAACTAAGAAAATGGGACTCCACTATCTGAAGCTGTAATTGGACAATTAACCTCTGATATGCAAATGGACAAAACTTACATCTGTCCGAAAAACGTGTGACTGTGTCCATCTTGGGTATAGTCTCTGCAAGACTCCTGCACTGCCCAAGGTGAACCCTGTGAAGGTCTTTTAATAAATATCTACCCTTTATCCTTTAACTCTCTCTAGCCTCTGTTCTAGGTCAGCCTCTCCAAGGCATCACTGATAGAAAATACATATTTATGTATGATGGTCAATGTTTTGAGAATAGAGCCTGCCTTTTGGCTCTGTGCATTCAGTGAGTTGGGCTAGATGATCTTTCAAGGTCCCTTCCAGCCCAGGATGTTCTGCAATTCTGTAATGAAATGAATGGTTCACTCTACCTCCTGTATGTAACAACTGCAAAAAAAGGGAGAAATAATCATTCCAAAGCACCGTTCTTGTAGCAAAACTGGGTAGGCAGCCAGGCACAAACATCCAACACAGATGTTACTGGTGGGAGCCACTCATGGGAAGAGCCATTTTCCCATTAATAGTGACTATTGCTGGGGGAAATGGGCACCCCAGAGTGTATAGACAAGGCTTTTAATGTACAGTTAATAAAATTCACAGAAATACTTCATTGATTTCCACATTCCTGCCGCACTGAAGGCAGGGATGTTTGTCCCAAGCAGACCCCATGAAGATGAAACCATGTGTGCTGGTTTGAAAGC